>OY856188.1:33875074-34424234 GCA_963693315.1 Diogma glabrata
ATATAAACACCTATCCCTCGCTTTACACGGCACTCACTTAACACGTTTTCGACTTTACACGGTTTTTGAAATCAAAATTCCAAAAAAAAAAATATTAAAAAAAAAGACAAATTTTGGTATTACACGCACTTATATCTACTTTATTTCAATTAAACCTTCTGGTATACCAGTATACCACTTATGATCATATACATACAGATTTTAATTACAAGAAAGCAAGAAACTTGTAACAAAAAACGCCTGCGAGTGTTCAAAGCAAAATTTTGAAATAACATGTTGATGTATATCAGCAATGGGATGTAAGAGATTCTCTATGAAAATCAGTAGATTTTAAGCAATAGATCGTTATTAGCTTTATACAAAATGCGTAGGTGTATCAATGATCATAGTTAATTTGTAAGTAAATAATTCTATCTGTTGACATACGAGTTAACGTGAGATATTATCCAACACTGGCAATAGCAGTGAGATCTTATTCTATCCTATAATGAAATATTGGGTCTGTCATATTTTATTAAATGATTGGATTTATTGTTTAGTTATCAACTCAAAAAAATTTAAAGAACAATAAAAATTAGCGTCCATCAACATCGTTGAACGCATGTTGTTGCGCTGACCGTGATGTTAAAAGTTTTTATTTGTTGTTTTGACACATATTGTAATTCCTACTACACAACACATGTTATTTCAAAAAAATAAAAACAATGGAAAATAAATTAATGATATGACTTTGCAGTTTTATTACAAGTCATGGTTGGTTCGAAATATTTAAACACGGGCATTTTTTGCAAAAATTTAAAATTGAAAAGCGCACAACAGTATGTACCCACTAAAATTGACTGAAATTAATTGCGGTACATCTTACTGTCCTGCAGCCAAATTCTGTAACTGTGAAGCGGTGAAGCGTTAAAAATTCCATCGTTTTTGTTCATTCAAAAACTTATCACTTCACCGCTTCACAATTACAAAATTTGGCTGCTGATTGGGTTTTTAATACTAAAGAGCGATTAGGCTTAGGTGGCAAAGCGTTCAAGTAAAAACAAATAAACAACTCTTTCCATTTATTGGAATGCCAATACAAAAGCTTGGGTTGAAGCCACATTGTTCATTGATTTGTCTCATAACTCTTGCGTACCACAAGTAAAATAGTATTTAATCAAAATAATACTTAAGGTTCTTCTTTTACTGGACAATGCTCCATGTCACCCTCAAAATTTGCAGCTTACAAATGGATAAATTGTATTTCTACCCAAAATTAAAACTTCTTTATTGCAATCATTACATCATATGTGTGCCGTCAAAAGAAACTACCGACTAATAACAATATCTTGTCAATAAACTCAGTACAGATGATTGCTTACGCTGATGATGTTTTCATCCTCGGCCGAAGTGAAGCTGTTATGAGTGAGACTTTCAAGTCGCTTGAGAGTGGTGCTAGGAAAATTGGTCTGCAAATTAACTACAATAAAACCAAACATATGAATGTTTCAAGAGAGGCTGAGAAGAAAGATTTGATGTGCGGCGATGAACGAATTGAGGGAGTTGAATCTTTTAAATATTTGGGATCAATGCTTGACTCAAACAACAGCATACTTACAGATATTAAAGCTCGAATCGCTGCAGGTAATCGAACTTTCTACTCAATTAAACCTCTCCTTGGATCACCGTATGTATCAACTAACACCAAGCTTAAGTTATACAAGACATTGATTAGACCGGTTGTGATGTATGGGTCACAAACGTGGACCCTTACACAAAATGACGAATTGCATTTATCTGTATTTGAGCGTAAGATCCTACGCTACATTTTTGGTCCACTAAAGACAGACGATGGAGAGTATAGAACCCAGTATAACTTTGAGATCAGAGACCTTCTTGAGGGTCCTGATATAATAGGTTGTATCCGTTCTAATAGGATTGCTTGGTTTGGGCATGTTCTACGAGCCGATTCATAGTCTGGAATGATTAGAAAAATGTACGTTAGTACCCCAGGGAGTGGGCGACCGCGAGGTAGACCACGACTACAATGGGAGACTGACGTAATAAACGACCTTAAAAAAATCGGCTGCCATGGTAATTATGTCGCTGTTGCGAATGACCGTGGTGAATATTCGAAGCTGATTAGCCTGGCAACGCTCCTACATGGAGCATGAACGCCGTTTAAAAAAAAAAAAAAATTGTAGAAAAATTTTATTGTAGTTAATTTGAAGACCAATTTTTCTAGCTCCACTCTCAAGTCTCACTCATAACAGCTTCACTTCGGCCGAGGATGACAACATCATCAGCGTATGCAATCATCTGTACTGAGTTTATTGACAAGATATTGTTGTTAGTCGGCAGTTTCTTTTGACGGCACACATTTTCCAAGGCTAAATTAAAAAGTATAGGAGAGATAGCATCACCTTGTCTTAACCCGGAGTCGACTTTAAAAAACCTTGATATTTCGTTCTCTACTCGTACACAGCATTGAGAGTTCTGTACTGTCACCTTGCATAGTGATACCAGTTTACCAGGAATTCCCATTGACACCAGAGCAGACCATAGAGTCTCTCGTTCGAGAGAGTCGTAGGCCTGTCTGAAATCAATGAAATCAAATCATCCTTATCGACACTGATATTCTACAAACAGTTGTTCAGCAAAAAGATTGATTTTCGATAACAAAATGTAAGAAAAGATCTTATATGCTGTGCAGAGAAGAGCGATTCCTCTGTAGTTTGCACATTGTAGGCGATTACCTTTTTTATGGATTGGTATCAGCATAGCTGTGTTCCAGTCCTGTGGCATGGCTTCAGTCCTCCATATCATTTGAACAAATTCAAACAATCTTAAGGATAGAGTTTCACCACCATGTACAATCATTTCGGATGTTATATCGTCGATACCAGGTGCTTTCTTGCATTTTAATTTTGACAGCGCCGCATCGAATTCCTCTTTGGTGGGTTCGTCTACATGGTCCTTTGACGCACGAATAAGCTTTGCTCGTCGCCCGACTTGTTTCTGGTCACTTGAGTTGAGAAGATTCTCAAAATAAGTGGCCCAAGTGTCTAAAATGTTTTTAAGGTCTACTTGTAGCTCCCCATCTTCGTTTTGAATAGCAGTCGATCTAGTTTGAGGGCTCTTCTTTAAGGTTTTAACCTGTTGAAAGAAGTTACGCGATTGATGTTCCTTATTGAAGCTTGCAATCTCCTCACACTTTCTCTTCCACCATTCTCTCTTCGTTCGTCTACATAGCTTTGTAACGGCTTGTCTTGCCAGTTTATAGTTCTCCTTCGTGGACCTGGTGTTGCGTCCTTGCAGACATTTCAGATAGCAATCTCTTTTGTATTGAATAGCGTCAAGACATGCTTGATCCATCCATGGCTTCTGGGAGTGGTTTTGTGGTCGTCCAAGTATTCCCTCAGCAGCGCTTAAAACAGCATCTTTGAGCAAATACCATGACTTATCGACGTCTCCATTAATGGTTTCTGATTTCTTTAAAGTTTCAGCAATATGGTTTTGATATTTCTCTTCTGTTTCTGCATTCTTTAGTGATGAGATGTTAAATCGTTTCCGTTGATTGAATTTCGGAATGCTTGGGTTTGGGAAGTGGAACCTTATTTTAGCACATACAAGAAAGTGGTCACTTCCAATGTATGCACCTCTAAAGGATCGCACATCCAGAACACTCGAAAAGAAACGTGCTGTAACTAGCACGTGATCAATTTGATTTCGAGTGTTTCCATTCGGTGAGACCCATGTCTGCTTATGAATCGATCGGTGCGGAAAGAAAGTACTGGCAATTCTCAAATTATTTGATAATGCAAACTCAGTCATTCTCTCACCATTATCATTCGAATTCAAATGCAGACTGTTGGGGCCCACCACATTTCCATAAGAGATATCTCTTCCAACCTGCCCATTAAAGTCACCAAGAACCATAGTGAAGTCGCGTGTTGGTGTTTGTTTCATAACCTCTTCCAGCGCTATGTAGAAATTATCCTTCTCGTCGACGGTCTTAGCTTAAGTAG
This sequence comes from Diogma glabrata, assembly GCA_963693315.1. Classification (NCBI taxonomy): domain Eukaryota; kingdom Metazoa; phylum Arthropoda; class Insecta; order Diptera; family Cylindrotomidae; genus Diogma; species Diogma glabrata. The sequence goes on from OY856188.1 coordinate 33,879,082, forward strand.
GTGCATGCACGGCAATAAGAGAAATATTGTTATATGTACCACGTACACGTAGGTAGCAAATCCTCTCACTGACCGGGATGAATTTCATCACGGCTTCTTTTATGCGTGCACCAACAAGAAAGCCAGTTCCAAATTCTCTTCGAGAAGGATGACCACTACAGTATAGAGAGTGACTATCCAAATCTTGTTTTCCGATTATTGGCTGTCTAATTTCTTGCAGAGCAATGATATCCATCCCATACCTCTCAGCCTCTGTTTCTAGACTTATAAGAGCATCAGAAGCGCTCAGGCTGCGCACGTTCCACGTTCCGATTTGGTAGTCTGGTCCTTTTTCACGTCCAGGTAAAATTCTGTTTTTGTCCGGGTCTGTTTTTCTTTTCTGATTTCCAGATTTAACAAATAATTTTTTTTCCGGGGTTAGGGTGTTAACCTTAGGCCCAACCCAAATTGTCGTGAATGGGTCCGTTCTGCATCTTAAGGTTACCAGAAACAACCTTTTGACACGTTTATATAGCGAGCCGTTTGATCCAAGACAGACGCCCGCTTCAAGCCGCCCCTAACATGGAGAACAGACGCTTGAGTCGCATTGGTTTTAAGGCGCCAATTCGCCATGATGTACCATGATTGACTAAGCAGTTTTTACCCTGCTTGTCTCCGGTACACCAACCTAGTTCTGTCAGCATTAACCAGGCAGCACTGCGTGGACTTCGAATTTCGGATTTCGCTACCCTATATATATATATATATATATATATATATATATATATATATATATATATATATATATATATATATATATATATATATATATATATATATATATATATATATATATATATATATATATATATATATATATATATATATATATATATATATATATATATATATATATATATATATATATATATATATATATATATATATATATATATATATATATATATATATAAACGATATGAGATGTAACGAAAACTACCGGCACTCTCACGGTCGCATTTGTTAAGCTAGATCAAAAAAAATCTCTGTACATGTGTGTTCTATTAATATCTCGGACGAGTTCGAGAATCAGCAAAATCCGACACGTGGTTAAGAAACTAGAGCCTTTTTTCTAAAAAAATTGATTTTTTAAAACCGTTATAACGGCCGTTTGGATACTAATATTTCAAAAACATTAACAAATTTAGAATCTTTGAAAATTTTTTTATCAATTTGTTTTAAAAATAGACCTCTGCAGTTAGAGGTTCCTGAGTGAGCGGCTCCAACAAAAAAGTTTGCAAAAAAAATGATTTTTTTAAACAACACATTTGTCACATTTGTAAAGCCAGATATCGGTCACATTTGTAAAGCCAGATTTTAAAACCTTTTCTAAAAATGTGTGTTCTATTAATATCTTGAAAAAGTTCGTAAATCAGCCAAATGCGACACATGGTTAAGAAACTAGAGGCTTTATACTAGAAAAACTCTGTTTTTTAGATCCGTTATAACGGCCGTTTAGATTCTAATATTTTTAAAAACTTCATAAATTTAGAATCTTTGAAATCTTTTTAATCAGTTTCTTTCAAAAAAAAGACCTCTGCAGTTGGAGGTTTCTGAGTGAGCGGCTCCAACAAAAAAGCTTGTAAAACACAAAATGCGTTTGAATCAACCGGCACTCTCACGGTCGCATTTGTGGAGCCAGATCAAAAACCCTTCCGTAAACATGTGTGTTTTATTAATATCTTGGACGAGTTCGAAAATCAGAAAAATCTGACACATGGTTAAATGACTAGAGGCCTTATACTAGAAAAAAAATTCGTTTTTTTAATCCGTTATAACGGCCGTTTGGATACTAATATTTTTAAAAACTTCATAAATTTAGAATCTGTAAAAACATTTTAATCTGTTTTTTATAAATATAAACCTCTGCAGTTAAAGGTTTTTGACTTGTTGGCTTCAACAAAAAAGTTTGCAACAATCCATAACTACAATATGCAAAAACCTTATGACAGTCAATGAAAAAAAAATAAAAAAAGGTTTGAATAGAAGAAATTAATTTTTTTTGCGTAGGTTTGTGTCATAAATTGTCACACTCATGTTCTGTGGTAGATTTGATATTTGTTTGTTGCAAAATTGGATAGATATAGTTTTGCTTATACATATGTAGCTAATTTTCTTTTTAAAATTTGTTCGATATCTGTTTGAAATTAGTTTGTGTTGTTTAAACTAATCTGATACATCAGATTCTACTGGCACACAAAACTGTCTGATCTCGAAATCTACCTATTTCTAGCGGATATACGTGCCGCTTGGACTTTTTTATGTACCATTTCACCAAACTTGGGTGTGTGTGACCGCTTTCTGCATCTCACTCTTTCTAAGTTTGCATTTGTGACGTACACTTCCTTATTCTGGCTGTTTTCAAGGTTATTTACTCTGTTTTAGTTAATCTACACCGAAAAAAAACGTTGGTAGAATCAACTACAAAGCATGTTTGATTTTGCGTCTAATACGAACGTGGTTATTTTAACCAATGTAGCATTGTCAATTTATTTTATAAAACGTAACAATTTTCATTATTTAAATCAACCACGGCGTGATCGATTTTTCTTGTTCATATTTTTCAGTTCAGTTTGTTCATGTTTTTGTTTGAAAATTATTGTGTTTGTTAAAATAAAAAACCAGGAGAAAAGAAACTAATTAACGAAATAAAGAAAAATAATAAACCAAAGAATAGAAAAATAAAAAGTTTTTATATATTTTAACATGGCTGGTTTTATTTAACATTTTACTTTAGGAAATAATTTAGATGTGTTTAATTGATTTAAATAATTTTCATATTATTTGCATATAAAATTATGTGCGAAAGAAATTTTTCAGTTAATGTTATAACAAAAATATCGTTAATGGAACAGGCCCTTTCTATAATTAATTTTGGTGATTTAAAAAAATTATTATATTTTTTTAATATTTTTTATTTGTCTTGTTTCATGTCCATTTATCGATATTTTAATTTAATTTTTCATAATAATGAGAAAATTATGGAAAATTGGTATAATTTTCTACACATAATTCAAATATTTAAATTTTTTGATATCTGAATTTTGGTCTTTTAAATTGTATCATTAAAAAAATGGCGAAAAAATGGACGCATCCTTTACAAACAAAATCACACTCATACATTTCCTATTTAGAACGTAAATATACAAACGCTTGCTTTATGCATAAAAATGATTGTCGGGATTGATGCGAAATACATACTTCTAATATAAAAAATTTCAAATATTATATTTACGAAAAAAATGAACCCATACAAACATCGATAGCAGCAAAAATAAAACAAAGATGTACCAAACCAAAAGATTTTATACGGCGTATTGCTTGATTCTATCACAAACGTATTCAATATCACTATTTTAAGTCCAATTTGTAATTTACAACTTTTGTAGTCAATTGAAAATTAAATCATAGTTGACTCAACTACAAACATGGTTAAATCAAATATGTTTGTGATACTTATAAAAAAATATATCATCAACGGTTAAATTGTTAATTTAAATACGGAGCGTTGGTTGATTCAATCACAAACGTATTTAGTTCCCCAATTTTCACTTAATTTTCGATTAACAATGCAACATATTTGAATCAACCAAGATTTTTTCTTTCGGTGTGTGTCCCTGAAAAATGGAAATTATACAATCACCGCAACTTTTTCATCATCATTCTTGATATCATCTCTTCCTATACATGATCGTATGAGAGAGATTTTCTTCTAGTTCACGAAATTCTTATTTTAGTATTTTAATTAATATTAAAATTATATTATTATTAAATTATATTATTCATTGTTAAATTTAATCGCTTCAAATGTTTAGCAGTTTGTGCTAGACTATTAGCAGTTTCCGCCAAACGATTCAATATTTCCCTAATTTTTGGAAAAGAATAGATTAACTTTTCTGTTAACCTGGTTTATATACAAGAAAAATTGGAGACCTCCAAGGGCTTGAAGATTCTTTTATTATTCTTAATAGCAAAATGTGATCCAACTCATCCGCCAAAAAAAATATGACTACTGTCGCTACCGGGTAGTTTCTTTGTTTAACTGGGATAACGTACCCTATTTTGATGATGCTCTCAATAAATAAGTCTTATTTTGTACCAATTTCGTAAAAGATGGGCAGACTTAACGACCACCAATGCTGTCATACTGAATAAATCTTGATTTTGAGTTTTTATTTGCAGCTGTTTCTTAAAAAATTTGATTAGGAGAAGCGGACTGTTTAAATGTCCACAAAAGTGGTCTTGTATGCATTTTTGCGCTTGTTGATTGTTTATAAGCTGGTTTTTAGTATCATATGGCGTCATTAAATGTTAATCTGGATGCAAATTCGACTTGCACCATGCATGTTAGCACCAATTTTTAAAATATTAAACGATGATGTCTTAAAAAAAATTAAAGAAAAACATTGAGTAAAATTCTACGAAAAATACAATATTCTCTTAACTTGAACATACCACCGGCCCTAAACGATCAACTTGAGTATAACCGTTTCATCAATTTAAATGGAGAAATAAGTTTAACGTTTTTCAAATTATTAAATTAAAATGTATTAAACCAACTTCAAGGAGCTGAATGTACTCCATTACCATTAAAAATCTTGAACAATTTAATGAAGAGGAATACGCAAATTTTGATTTTAAAACCAAATTTTATATTTAATGATAAAACTCAAGGTACGGATAAGATGGAAATCTTCGTTTTGGTTGAAGAATGATTGTTTAATTAAAAAAATTTCAACCTTTTAAATTTAAGATTAATTATTAGATAAAATTAAAATCCTTTCAACGTTTTTTTCTTTTCAGTGTTAACAAGTTTTCCCACTTTTCATAAAACTTTAATAGGTTTTGGTATTGTAAATATTTAAAATAAAATAGTTTAATAATATGAGAAACCTTAGTTGAACTAAATAGGATTTGCATGCTAATTCCTATTCTTGATGTCTTTTCAATAACGTTTGAATATTGATTTCTTGATTAAATGTCACATTATCAGATGTTTATGCAATATGAATTTAACATCATCATACCACACTTTTATCAATATTATGGTAAATATTTGCAAATAGTATTTATAAATACAAACTTTCTGTTGTATTAACCGAAATATAGGTGATTTCTAAACCAATGAAAATACTTTTACAACAATAACAAAGCTACCAACCAAAAGTCATGCAATAAAAAAAAATTGATTAAATCCATAAATAATTCAATTGTATAAAATATTTACACACGAAAATGAATGAAAGAATAAATTTTTCTTTCGCATAAAAAAAAAGCAATGAAAAATCATGAATACTTTGGGATCGCCTGGGAGTGGGATGAGATGTGCTGATTGATTGCGACGGATACTGTATTTTATTGTTTTTGTTTTTTTTTATGTTCATAAATGTATAAATTACATAAAAAATAAAGTTATTTTTATTTGTAGGAAATTATTGAGTGATATCCATATTTATTGATAACAATAATCTTAATTTTAGTATTTTATTTGGTTTATTTTATTCATCAGCATACTCTGAGTCTATTTGTTTTTATTAAATATTTTATTTCCAAACAAAAATTTTGATTGAATTTACTAACATTTATAACTTTTGATTAAGTACAGCTACAGCTCTAGGGCACCACTTAAAAAACTTTCAAAATTTATTCATATTATTTTTCATAGATTTCAAATCAGTTTTGTCTATATTCTGTAATATAGACTGTCGATTCGATATCCTATAACTCTCTTACAAATATCTTAATCAATAATTGTAACGATTACGCACTTATTGTAACGATTCTAACTACCGTTTGTATTTTGCGTAAATAACCCTAAAATAAAATAGCGATACATACATACAAACAAATTATAAATTAACAACAAAAAAGATGTAGGTTATCCTTGAAACTGTTAAATGTTACATGCAGTAAACAAGTTGTTTTCAAAAGACTAATATTGATTTCAAAGACTTTTTTGTAAGATCGTTCTACAATCAAGTTTGAATTTTCTGGAATTGTTTAGAAATATTTTCATAATCGAGTATTGAAAATTTAGAATCTAAACAAAACCTAAAGAAGCAGATTAAAAACAAAATACCTGATGTGAAGAGCAATCCATCCATGAATAAATTAATAACAGTTTGGTGACAGTGGTTTAATAGAAAATTTGATTTACCAAACGCCAGGACGGTAATTATTGGCTAGACGAAGAGAAACCGAAAGAAGTTAGTTACGGACTGTGAAATACGCTTGTGATGTCAGTAAGAAACAAGTACAGAACGACTAAATTTTGGAAGGAAAAGAAATACAGTAACCAAAAAAGATAACTACCTCTTGTCTATGATTACTGATACCTAGATTTCAATTTGAGGTTCGTTTACAACATTAGATCGACAGAGTGATTACTTTTGAGTGGGTGTCACAGAAAAGAAGAGTGAAAATTGCACTCAGCGTTGGTACTGGACTATGACAATTCAAGATTATAGCATTTTTGAATCCTGATCCAGAATGAACTACTGAAGCAGTATCAAAAATATAGCTCTAATGATCGAAGCCAAAGAGCACAGCAGAAAGCCAACATGACGAGACATTATAATTAAATTGCAGTCTTCATCTACAAGACTAAAACGGATGACAGAGAAGATCTGAGATGGATGTAAAAATGAATTGATTTGTTATGTAATCTTAAAATATAAAGAGGCTGAAATCTCACAGCTTTGAGATATCAAGACTTCAGTCTGGGTTAAGGATTTTGATATAGTTTTCGACAAAAAACTTTTATGAGGATATGGTTTTTAGTTTTGGGCAGCGATGTATATCAAACATAACTCTTTGTTAAAGCACAAGTATTTTTTTAACTATGTTTAGAAATTTATTACAAAACCAACACGAAACATCAATACGAAGGCGGAAAATTATAACAGATCATAAATTAATATAATATAGTGGAAAGATGATACACTCAGCAAACTACTCACAAACCTATCCATTTACCGCTCCGAGAAAATATTACAAAATCACAAATTGATATTTCTTTCAAAACTCCAAAAATATTGTAAAAATTAAATAAAATCAACTTTTTTCAAAATTATAGATTAAAAGTTTTTCACAAATTCTAAAAATATTGCAAAAATTATAACAAAATCAAAAATTGAAACTTTTTTCAAAAGTCCATAATTATTCCAAAAATAGAATAAAATCAAATATTTAACCTTTTTTTTAAATTCCAATAATATTCCAAAAAATCCTTAGAAATTGAAACTTTTTTCAAAATTCTAAAAATATTGCAAAAATTCTTACAAAATCAAAAATTGAAACTTTTTTCAAAATTCTAAATATATATTTATAATTCAAAAATTCTATTTTATTCAAAATTCTAAAAATATTGCGAAAATTTAAACTTTTTTCAAAAACCGAAAAATTAGAACAAAATCAAATATTTAAACTTTTTCTAAATACCAATAATATTCGAAAAATTCTTAAAAATTCAAACTTTTTCCAAAATTCTAGAAATATTGCGAAAATTATTACAAAATCAAAAATTGAAACTTTTTTCAAAATTTCAAAAATTATAATAAAATCAAAAATTCAAAATTTTTCAAAATTCTAAAAATATTCCAAAAATTCTTACAAAATCAAAAAATGAAACTTTTTTCAAAATTCTAAAAATATATATAAAATTCAAAAATTCTATTTTTTTTTCAAAGTTCTAAAACTATTGCAAAAATTATAACAAAATCAAAAATTAAAACTTTTTCCAGGATTCTAAAATTTTGCAAAAATTATTACAAAATCAAAAATACAAACGTTTTTCAAAATACCAAAAATATATCAAAAACTATAACAAATTAAAAAATTTCCATGTCCAATTTCATGTTTAATGTCCAATTTCACATTTACGTCATTCAAACAACTAAACTTTGTTTTTCCAAAAAATTGGTTAAAAAAATAAATGAAATCATTTTTTTGACACACTTGACAATATTTTTTTGACAAACTTATAATGCAATAAAATTTTCAATAATAATAATTATATGTTCATTTCATACAATTAGCTAATTTTATTTTTTTCTACAAAAATAAATGAAAATCACACACTTGACAACATTTTTTTGACTAACTTATACTTCTCAATTATAATAATGAAATTTCATGTCATACAAATAGTTAATTTTTTTTCCCAAAAATTGGATAAAAATCTTTCTTAAAAATAAAAATAAAATAAAAATAAAAATCTTTCTTTTGACACACTTGACAATATTTTTTGGACAAACTTATAATGTAATAATCTAGTTTTTGATCTCACATACCACTCTTGACCATCAAGATTTCTCCGCATTCTTTGTTCCTACTCATTAACACTCAAAATGAACGTTTTTTAAGCCAAAAATATGCATATTTCCTTGTTTGACACACTTGACGACTTTTTGACATATTTCCGGTACAATTATCGAACATATCGTCCTTTCGGATCTTACTGAGTGTACCTATTTTTAGAGACCAAAATTTTTCAAATTCCTTCAGCCGTTTTCTAAATTTCGTCGGTTGTGACGGCGGCAGGCAGACAGACATACATTTTCTTTTTGCTTTTTTAGAATCAGTAGGTCCTAAAACGTCGAGAAATGCCAAAAAAAGTGGGGGTAAGAATTTCACTTTTAGCCCATGAATGTAATACTTAGGTCTTTCAGACCCAAGTAATTTTCATGTCACACAAATTATTAATTTTATTTTTTTCCAAAAAATTGGGTAAAAAAATAAATAAAAATCTTTCTTTTGACACCCTTGACAACATTTTTTTGACAAACTTATAATGCCATAATTCTCAATAGTAATAATAAAATTTCATTTCATAAAAATAATTAAATTTATTAATGTCTAAAAAATTGAGTAAAAAAATATATAAAAATCTTTCTTTTGACTCACTTGACAACATTTGTTTGACAAACTTATAATGCAATAATCTAGTTTTTGATCTCACATACCCATTTCGGACCTCCAGATTTCTCCACATTATTTGTTCCTACTCATTATCACTTAAAATGAACGTTTTTTAAGCCCAAAATATGCATATGTCCTTGTTTTGACACACTTGACGATTTTTTTGGCACACTTCCGGTACAGTTACCGAACACATCGTCCTTTCGGCTCTTACCATTGAGTGTACCTATTTTTAAAACTCAAAAATTTTCAAATCCATTAAGCCATTTTCTAGATTTCGTCGGGTGTGACGGCCGGACGGACGGCCGGCAGACAGACATACATTTTTTTGTTTTGGTTTTTTAGAATCAGTAGGTTCTAAAACGTCGAGAAATGCCAAAAAAGTGATGGTAAGAGTTTCACTTTTAGCTCATGAACGTAATACTTTGGTCTTTCAGACCGAAGTAATTTGTGACAATTTGGTGACAGCGATTTCATAGAAAATATCGACACACCAGCAATCTTCAAACTAATAATAATAGAACATTTGAAAAAATTTTGACTTTGAAAAATCTGTGTCCCATTATTTTAAGTTAATCCTGACAGAGAATGAACTACTACAGCAGTAAGGAAAATATTGCTCTAATAATCGAAGTCAAAAGGCAGAGAAGCAAACTAACTTTAAGAGATTTTGTAAATAAAACTCAAGTCTGCATCTGCAAGAACGGATGAAAGAGGAAACGTGACACGGAAGTGAAGATTGATTATGTTATCTTTCATATAAATACTGAAGAAACGAGTAGCATAAACATTAATAAAGTTTCATAAAAACCCAGTGGAGATCACAATGGCATCCAAACTGAAACTAACCACGCAGATCATCGTAGGTGCGCCATTTCAAGCAATGGCCATGGATGTAGCAAAAATATTTCCAACAACTATTAACCAGAAGATGATAGGACCTTGTTCAGAAAATGATTGGCAGTAAACACGATACAAAATCAAAAAGCAAGTACTATAGCTTGGCTAATACAGTTGAATTAGTCAAAATGCAGTTCTCTTAAAGATCAATAAATGAGCTTTGAATCGGTCACGTTTAAGCCAACCTGAAAAAAGCTTGGAATTAGCAAAACAAGGTTGACAGTTTCAAATTCACAGTCAGTTGGTTGAGAAAATCAACTCCACGTTAAAGTTTTTCGTTTTGTTTTAATAATGAGAAAGTAACGTTATTAGAATCAACATTTCCTTTATTTTTGGTAGCAACGACAATGCATAAAGCAACGACAATACTTCCAATTCAATTTATTTTAAGAATCTTTTTACGAGTATATATGGTGATCTAATGTTAAGACCAGTTCCATCAGCATGATTGTCTGCACAAAAATACGGCAGCCAAATAACAAAAATAGTTTCTATCGTCTCTGAATATACGAAGATACCATTGCCAACTAGGATTGGGATTCTAAATTATGTTTCATTTATAGGAATTTATCAACGTTGATTTTAAAATGTTGGAGATTAAAATTATCAGGAAAAACCACGCCGGCAAGGAATTCCAATAGTGTGAGATACGATTACAAAAATCATGTTGGAAGACTACAGTTCTACACTATATTATTTGAACTGCAAAAGGATGGACCGTTGTTGCAGCTCTGGTATGATGCAAGAATAATGCAGGCTTCAGTAAAATCGATGTAATATCTTCAGAAACTCTCAGCTATAACGTATTTATAAAAAATTGTTAAAATTCTCCTATGCTGCAATGAATAAAGTTCCTTAGAAAGATGAGACATAGCACTCAACTTTATAGCTCTTCGCTGCACAGCATCAAAAGATTCTAAACTCGCTACCTACGCTCCGTAAAAGACTTGTAGACCAAAAGAAGGTGTTGGTGGATAAACGCGTATTAATTTGGGCAGAAAATACAAATCGCCTGTTTATGAATGCAGTCAAATGTAGTATAAGCTCTTACAAAAAATATTTGGGTTAAGGACTTTACAATCCTGCATGGGTCAGAGTCGACCATAGCCAAATTGAATGACGTGATTTATAGAAGTTAAACGAAAAACGAGTGTAAGGTTAAGGATGGCATCTGGGATGCCATGTATTAAATTGATCACCGCACAGGCTGTTACAAATAAATAATTTCGGTGAAAAACGAGTAACGCCAAAAGGTTGGCTGTGATCGAACCACCATCCATGCTGAAGATTAGACTGGCTGATGTCCATTTAAATAAACCGTTCCGTAGGAAGGCGTTTAGATATCAGACCAACCTCAAGCATAATTTGCCATGCCAAGTTATCGGGGATCTGCCATGGTCTTTTCACCACCTTTTTTCATGATTCTCGTTAGATCTACATAAATGAATAGAAATAATAAAATAATTTCGTAAATTAGGCTAAGCAGAACGTTCCATTTAGAGTATATAAAGGGTACAAACTGCAGATGTGGTACAAAGTAAGTGTCTACGATAAATCACTAATGAGAAAAAAGTTTATAATGGTGAAACGCACTTTCGTGGTCGAAAGCTGTGAGGTTGTCTCCCGGAAACTCAGAAAAAGAGTTTGAATCGGAAATCGAACGTCACAAACGCCGGAGCAGTTAACATGAAACGAACCATAGAGTCCTCTGTGCAATAAGACATTATGGTGTAGAATTCTAGGATAAACATCCATCAAAGGATATGCAATTAAGGTAGAGGTTCTGGCAGAGATATTGTCATTTTTTACAATGAAACTTCCTTCCACACGATGAGCTCTAGGTTGTCGAGTGAAAACGTTTGGTGCGCTCAGAAGTACAATACACTTTGATGAACATTAGGGAATGGAATGTATTTAAGAGAACTAGTAAGAGGAATAACAAGTCATTGGGATTTAGAAAAAAGGACCTTTAAAAGTTTAACTGGCTGTAACCATAATGATTTGCTCCTTGGCGGAGAATGGATACCGAACAAATTGATAAAACTTCTCCCGATGATCACAAATAGGACCGGACAAGGGTAAGAGTTGTTAATGCAGTCCTTTTCTAACTACATCTAAAAAAACAAAGAAAATCCTAGCAATATCAGCATCAGATGATACGGCCAGGACATTCACTACACATGCTTTAATTGGCACACATAGGGCTACCTAGGGTCTTGCAAATAGCAAGACAAATATAAACACAAACTCACAGCTTGCGTAAGGATTAGGATAAATATTGATATACACCAGGAGACATTCACCTCAAGGTTGTGGTTGCATTTATGTTCCTTGTAGAAGGCGGGATACTGATGCCTCTCATAGAGATATAGAGGCTCGTGAATCATTCTTGTCAGGCCAAAGAATTATTTTGTTTGAACTCGAAAGTAGAAATGGAGCACAGGCGGCAAAATATCTGGGAGTAGCCTTCTAAAAATGTTTACAAAATCACAAATCCACAACCAAATCTCTAAAATAATAAACGCCTTTTACAGGGACCTCGTGTAACTTGTTTATACCACCATTGAATTTGAGTAAGGGGCATTCATTCACAATGAGGTTCGTTGTTTGAATATCCCTACACATACATAAATGTGAGGGATATAAGCCCCACTTGTTAATCAGGCAATTACATCGGCCATGTGTTGTTCTGAAACGATTAAGTCTGGTCCACTCTTTACGACTAAGATCTCAACCAGAAACTCAACAAGTAGGGTCGCTCACCAAACTGGCATTTGGAACAGGTGAAGAGTTCCACATACATTTCCATCTTTCCTTCATATTTACAATATGTGTCACAACAACACATAAATGCCTTTTAAGACGTAGTTCCCACAACAACTTGCGCTCTAAGGTGTTGATGGACTCTTTTTTTAAACCTCTGTGGATTGAAACCACCATTAAGCAAATCTTTCCATTTATATGCAGTTTGGATAAAGAAGTCTTTCTGCGATCTGCCAGTATGACAGCGCGGGATCTCAACCGTTTGACTGGTTGTGCTAGCCGATTGCCGAGTGGAACGGGGGCAAGAATACGTTTGAGGCATGATGCTGCTGATTTGATCTGAACACTGTTGATGACGATATTTGTAAAAAACAACGAGGTCCGCAACAGTGTGACGATGTTGTTGGAAATCAAGTTTTGATGTCAAATCTCGATCACCCACAATTCATGTAGTCCGCTTTTGAACATAGTCCAAGAGGGCCAAGATGAAAACGGAAGCAGTACCCCAAACTTGACAACAGTACTCCATACAGGGACGAATATGGGACTTTTTAAATTTATTTATTTAGATTTAAACATATAATACGCGGGTGGTTCTGGTACCAATGATCACATACCTCAGTATCGTCAAAACCAAAATTCACGAAATTGAATGATGCAGACGAAACCGGAGTAGAAATTATCAAAACTGAAAGTCTGAAATAGAGGGATCAGTTTTTGTTGATGTGTAAATTTTATTATTTTTGATTTACGAGTGTGACAACCCGGCGTAGTTTTGTTCTTGCTATTGAAATATGACTTTTAAAATGAGATATCACATACTACTAACGATAACAATGAGATATCACTAGCCAGGGTGATATCGTAAAAGTGCTGACGCATCAAATGTATTCAGTCAATGGTAGCACCCTCAATCTTAGTTATGGGAAATTCCTTGATGATGGAACCCTATTGCTTGCTCGAAGAAACAAGTCTCCATCTACCTTTTTATCTGATGTGTCAAATTATCAAGAAATATGCCACCAACTGGATTATTCCATTCTTAAAAAAAAAATTAAAACGATCAAAAAATAAAAAATTTGCGTCTCAACATTTTTGAACGCATATTATTGTGGTATCTTGATCTTAAAAGGTTTTATGTGTTGTGAGATATATATTTTATTAATAAAAAAGTGCATGAATATCCAAACCAATTAGGCAAATTAACCAACCTAGCAAAAATGAGCCAGAACTGTTTTATTGTCTGGGCACAAAGAAGGTTTTTGGGTAAATTCAAGAAGAAACGGTCTGAAGCCTGATCCTAGCAGGGTATGGAATATTCAATCAAACGCAAGCAGTTATTATTTTGGAGGCTTAAGATATTGTAAACCAAGAAGGCGGATGAATGCAGATTGTGTCAGTTGGAGCAAGAGACCTCAACTCACCTTCTCAAAGAGTAACTTGTGTTATCTATCTTTCAATGTTATTCTTATAAAATTAAAAGTATTAATCATTTCAATTAAAGTATTTGATATTTTACAAAATTTACAAGTATTTTTTCAGTTTTACAATTACAATAGTAATTTTACCCACCAGCTAGTGGGTAAAATTTGTTAAGATATTTTTAATAGTGTTGAATAAACATATCAATTAGAAATGAATCAAATACCATGGTGATAATTATGAACGTCGGTTAGTCAGCTGGTCTATGATCGATTTACATCAGGCAAACATCTGTTTCATTGTGTAAATAAATCGAAATCAGACTATAGCACTAGCGAGCTATAACGAAAAATAAACATTTATTATTTTCGGATACAACAATGTTTGTTAAATTCAAAGTTAGTCAGTTGTTTTCTCTCACTTTGATCAGTAACGATGTTTTGCTTTAGAGAAGAAGATGATTTGTCTTTCCTCTGGTTTGATGACCTATATCCTAAAATGTCCTAAACCAATATTTATTTTATCGTATTCAAATCGTAATAAGTTCATGAAATCGTAAATTTGAATATTCGTATTTATATGAGCAATTTCACGAAGATTCAACAACGTTTTGACTTGACCCCTTTTAATTTTGATTATTTTTTGTTTATAGATAGTCTTTGATAAATAAAAAATACAAGTTCTCTTAGATTTTTTTTTTCGACCAGGGGTCTTCACAGGGTGCCCCTCAATTTTTGTTATTTTGTGATGTGAGTGCATTTTGACGAGCGATTGTAGAAAAAGTACTCAATCGATTTTCATAAATGATGTGTCGTTGAATAGGTATTAGAACAAAGTTTTTAAAAATGTACACTGTTAATTTTTTGAAATAATTTTTAACGGTGTAACATAAGAAAAACATGGTGTAATTGAAAAAAAGATGGCATAGCCTTTTTTTTTTTTTAAACTAAATTGAAGCTTATTTTATATCTAACAACTTGTGAAAGTTTAGGACTAGCTATATTTTTTGTTTTAGAGATAAAATTCGTTGTGCATATGACTGTCGGGAATCAGTTTTTTTTGTTCTGAAAGAAAATTATAAAAATGGCGATTTTTAGATTCAGATTTTTTTTTTATGGTAATATCAAATATTTTATTATTAAATGAACTTTTTAAAAAGCAATTTCAGTCAAGTTCAGCAAAATTTTGCGACATTTTGACTCGACCCTTTTTAATTTGGTTTATTTTTAGTTTATAGATAGCCTTTGATAAATGAAAAATACGGCTTCAAGTAGAATTTTTTTAAATATAGACCAAAATAAACCAAATTAAAAAGGGTCGAGTCAAAATGTCGCAAAATTTTGCCAAACTTGACTGAAATTGCTTTTTAAAAAGTTCATTTAATAATAAAATATTTGATATTACCATAAAAAAAAATCTGAATCTAAAAATCGCCATTTTTATAATTTTCCTTCAGAACAAAAAAAACTGATTCCCGACAGTCATATGCACAACGAATTTTATCTCTCAAACAAAAAATATAGCTAGTCCTAAACTTTCACAAGTTGTTAGATATAAAATAAGCTTCAATTTAGTTTAAAAAAAAAAAGGCTATGCCATCTTTTTTTCAATTACACCATGTTTTTCTTATGTTACACCGTTAAAAATTATTTCAAAAAATTAACAGTGTACATTTTTAAAAACTTTGTTCTAATACCTATTCAACGACATATCATTTATGAAAATCGATTGAGTACTTTTTCTACAATCGCTCATCATAATGCACTCACATCACAAAATAACAAAAATTGAGGGGCACCCTGTGAAGACCCCTGGTCGAAAAAAAAAATTCTAAGAGAACTTGTATTTTTATTTATCAAAGACTATCTATAAACAAAAAATAATCAAAATTAAAAGGGGTCAAGTCAAAACGTTGTTGAATCTTCGTGAAATTGCTCATATACTTCAAAAATAATTCGGACAACGGATTTTGTAATTTTTCAATATTTCAATATTTTTCAATATGTTTGTAATTTTTTCAATATTTTTCAATATTTAATGCCATTTTTTTAAATAAAATGTGTGGTGTAGTAGGAATTACAATATGTGTCACAATAACACATAAACACCTTTTAAGACCAAGGCCCTACAACAACATACGTTCAAAGGTGTTGATGGACATAAATCCTTCTTTTTTGTTTTTTTTTATTTTTTGTAAAAAAATGGATAACTAAACAATAAATTCTATCACTGAAAAAATTGAAATAGGCCAATATTTTATTATGGAATAGAGAAAATAAAAGAAAATTCAAAAGTGAATTTTACAAAAATTTGCTGAAACAAAACAAAAATTCATTTGCCAATTATCCAGCTGGTTGCATATTCCTTGATCGTGTGACGCACTGTCTTTCTCTATGATTAAAGCCCCCACATAGTTATATGAGGTCCCGGTTCTTTGAAGAAGCAATAGCGTCTCATCATCAAGGATTATTTCACAGCTAAGATTGAGGGTGCTACCGTTGACTGAATATAGTCTACGTTGGCTAGTGATATTTCACTGCTGTTACCAGTGGTATGTGTTATCTCACGTTTACTCGTATGTCAATAGCAGGGACTGGAGTACGCGGGATTGTCACACCCGTATATCAAAAATAAAAAAAATTACAAATCAATAAAAATTGATCCCTCTTTGCGGAATTTGAATCAAATAAAAATTGCAATCGCTTTATTCTATTTGATTTCAATAAAATTGTTGATTTCTCTTTTGATTTAATTGAAAGTACTATATTCGGTTTTTATGAGAATGAAAATGATGATGTTCAGGAAATGTAAAATATTACAAATCATTGAAGTGTAAATTCATGCTAGAGATTCGCTGTTAACTCGGTAAGCAGTAATAGTATTATTTAATAAAAAAAATTGTTACTAAGCTTCTTTCACTTGTTTCTATTTAAAAGCAAACCACCGAAAATAGTGTTCTTAAGAACATAATAAATAAGAAATCGATAAAAAATAAATTATACTATCATATGTGTTTGTAATTTAATATCCTTAATGTTATGTGCGATCATTAAATCAAACAAATAAAAAAATAATTAAATTTCAATTGAAAAAAATTATTTCTTGAACTTCCACTTAACAACAATGTCAAACTATAAGTTTAAGGTCGTTGGCTGAATTCATGTAATTTTAATTTTATTGATATATTTAATCGATGTGGAATGGACATAAACTTTTAATGAAAACAGGTGATATTAGGGGTTTGGGACAAAATGAATATTAATGGATTTTACAAAAAATATTTTGTTGTTTGTATTTTGAAAAAGGATTAGTTGAATGTGAGAGCTTCAGGCGAATGAAACACTAAAAATAGATTCTTGAAGTTGATTTAAAATGGTCCTCATAAGTAAATCTTCTCCACTTCTAGAGGTAAGTTACAGTTAAGTTGGTTGATGATATTTTCACGAGCGAATTGATAAATATTTGATGTACACACTAAATAAACATTTTATGACATAAGCGAAAAACACCAATACGCCAATACTCTTCTCTGAATCTTCTCTGAAGTATTGAAGCACATAACGTCTGTGAGCTGGCAGGAAGAAATGCAGATTGATAAAAATATTTTTACCAAACTTAATAAACTAAGCTCCGCATAAGCCGGCTTTAGTTTCAGGTTTAAGAAATCTTATTTTCTAAGTAATGAACACGAATATAATCCTATGAAATGAATTTCCAAGAATTGATGAATACGATGTAAATTGCTGCCTTAGTTAAAACACAATCAAAATAAATTGCGTTTATCAACACTTTAGAACGCATGTTCTTGTGGAACCTTGTTTTGAAAAAGTTTATATTTGTTGTTGTGACACATTGTAATTTTTGCTCCACGACACATTTTATTAAAAAAAACTTTGATGTGTGCAATCAGAAATTGCACTACATCAAAATTAAGATACAAAAGGTGCTTAAGATTTTCTCTTAATATATATATATATATATATATATATATATAAATTGTAGGTTATTTTATTTATACGACCAATGTTTGTATATATTGTATGTAATAATTCTAACACGAGCTTTTTTGGTCTAAATCTTTAATTTATTCTATTAATTCATATTCCAGTCAATATTTCGGCAACATGCCATCATCACAGACCTGTCAATAAAACTTAATACATTATATGCATCAACGCAACAAGACATTAGTGTAAAAATGATTTTCTTACCTAATGTCTCACATAAACTTTTGTACTAAACATTTAACTATAAAAACTATTGCTACTTACATAAAAACTTATTATCTAATATCACAGGTATTTAATTAAATCTACTTTTCGGTTTGGGAAACCTTGTCTGAGAAAAACTTGCACAATAAATTAATTTTAACAACACGAAAATTGGCCTACAGACTTTACTAATGTTCTAATTAAAATTAAGTGTAATGTCATATATAGACTCGTCAACTTGTACATAAAGAGAAACCAGAACTGAAACAAATCTTACAGATTTCTCCAACCATAATCAATTCTCAATAGAGCATGTGTTACCTATTTTATAATTTTGGGAAAATAAATTAAAAAAAAAAAAAAAATTAAAATAAACGGTGATCAATTGATGTTACTCTCTCGTTACTGTATTTGAAAACAATATCAACCTGTTACTGTATGTGAAAAACAAATATGTATTAACGAACCTTATAAAATAATTCTGTTTAGAATAAAACAAGTAAACGTATAAGTAAAAACATAAATGATAAAAATTAGGAAATGAAGAAATTGTAACATTCTAAATAAATTCTGTGTGTTTTACTGTTTGGTATTGTGTTTTCGTAATTTTTTGTATGTAGATATTAAATTCCTGTATGAGACGTTTAGATTTCTGAGGTCAGTTCTAGTATTCACTGTTTCGTTTTCTTTTAACCAGATGTGTCCAGCTTCTTTGAACTCTCTTTTGAATTTGTGTTTGTCCCGGTCTATGATTTTCGTACGTTTGAAGTCAAACTCATGTTTAACTTCCGTGTTCTGGTTATTAATGACGTGTTGGTTTATGGCTGTTTTGTTAGGGTTTGTAAACTTTAGTTTATAGTCACTTCTGTGTTGGGTCAATCTGTCTTTTAGGGTTTGTTTAGTTTGTCCAATATAAATTTTGTTACATGAGCATGGAATTTCGTATACTATATTATGTGACGCTTCTAGTTTGTTAGTATCCACCAACACCACCTACAAAAATCAGAACAACATTGACATACATACCTAAACTAACAGACACCATCAAAAAACATATATCGTACCGTAATCCCAATATACTCATAGCCAACAAACCACACAACATTTTAAAAAAACATTTCTCCAAACTGAAGGATACTAACAAACTAGAAGCGTCACATAATATAGTATACGAAATTCCATGCTCATGTAACAAAATTTATATTGGACAAACTAAACAAACCCTAAAAGACAGATTGACCCAACACAGAAGTGACTATAAACTAAAGTTTACAAACCCTAACAAAACAGCCATAAACCAACACGTCATTAATAACCAGAACACGGAAGTTAAACATGAGTTTGACTTCAAACGTACGAAAATCATAGACCGGGACAAACACAAATTCAAAAGAGAGTTCAAAGAAGCTGGACACATCTGGTTAAAAGAAAACGAAACAGTGAATACTAGAACTGACCTCAGAAATCTAAACGTCTCATACAGGAATTTAATATCTACATACAAAAAATTACGAAAACACAATACCAAACAGTAAAACACACAGAATTTATTTAGAATGTTACAATTTCTTCATTTCCTAATTTTTATCATTTATGTTTTTACTTATACGTTTACTTGTTTTATTCTAAACAGAATTATTTTATAAGGTTCGTTAATACATATTTGTTTTTCACATACAGTAACAGGTTGATATTGTTTTCAAATACAGTAACGAGAGAGTAACATCAATTGATCACCGTTTATTTTAATTTTTTTTTTAATTTATTTTCCCAAAATTATAAAATAGGTAACACATGCTCTATTGAGAATTGATTATGGTTGGAGAAATCTGTAAGATTTGTTTCAGTTCTGGTTTCTCTTTATGTACAAGTTGACGAGTCTATATATGACATTACACTTAATTTTAATTAGAACATTAGTAAAGTCTGTAGGCCAATTTTCGTGTTGTTAAAATTAATTTATTGTGCAAGTTTTTCTCAGACAAGGTTTCCCAAACCGAAAAGTAGATTTAATTAAATACCTGTGATATTAGATAATAAGTTTTTATGTAAGTAGCAATAGTTTTTATAGTTAAATGTTTAGTACAAAAGTTTATGTGAGACATTAGGTAAGAAAATCATTTTTACACTAATGTCTTGTTGCGTTGATGCATATAATGTATTAAGTTTTATTGACAGGTCTGTGATGATGGCATGTTGCCGAAATATTGACTGGAATATGAATTAATAGAATAAATTAAAGATTTAGACCAAAAAAGCTCGTGTTAGAATTATTACATACAATATATACAAACATTGGTCGTATAAATAAAATAACCTACAATTTATATATAACAAATTTGAGCATCAAAATAAAAATGGAAGCGTACAATAATTTTTTAATCTCCTACTATAATATCAACGCAGCAAGATATAGCGATGAGGATATTACCATATTAAAACAACACATAACAAACTGTATAAAATTAATAAACAGCAGAAGTAGGAAAACATATCTACTTAGGTGCAGAAAAACTGGTATCATACCAAGGTTCATTGAAGATAAAATCAAAAATCTGTTTAAAACCATGGAAAAAGAAACTACAACTCGCCAGAAGGAAATTAACAAAGTCAAACATAAATTCAGCAAAGACTATATTAACCTAGAGATTAAGATTTGCATTGATACTAACCAAACCACACAACACAGTGTAACCATAACACGAGATAGAATTTTAGAGATTTTAACTCCAGACGACCAAATCAACTTCTTTCAAAACATGAACCTAGAAATAGAAAAATACACCAACATAAAAAAGAATACACTAATACGCAAATACAATCAAACATGTGAAAATCAAAATTACCTACCTACATTCTATGTAGATAATGAATGTGTTAAAAACCTTACAGAGACCACAATCCCTGTCGATGTACAAATTTTGTTAAGTTTCGGTTCCAAATTTTCCATTCCTACAGAAAGAATCGAGTGTCCTATTCTTACAGTTCTCTCAGAAGTTGAAAACATTCTCAATAGATACGAAGACGAAAATAGTGCACAAGAAGATAGAACTATGATCACGCAGAACATTAAAGAATATATTACACAAACCAACAAGCCACTTACATATATTGACGCCTTTTTATACAAAGCACAAAAACAAACCAGCAATTTTTTACGAAATAATCCCGATATATACATAACAAACTCCGATAAAAGCAATAAGACAGTAATTTTATATAAAGAAGATTACAATAATAAAATGGAAAACCTTCTAAAGGATATGACTACATACATCAAACTAGAAAAAGATCCAACTATAACGCTCAATAACAGATGCAAAGTTTTAGTAAACCAAATCATTATAAATAAAAACATAATGCAAGAGAAGGACGCCAAAAAACTGTTAGTAAAATACCCTACAGCTCCAAAAATATACGGGTTACCAAAACTACACAAAACGGACATTCCGCTACGCCCTATAGTATCAACCATAGACTCGCCCTGTTACTACTTATCCCAATACTGCAACACTATACTTAAGAAACTAACATACAATAGCCAATTCAACGTACAGAACTCATTCATATTCAAAGAATACATCAGCACACTAACACTAAAAGATGAAGATATACTTGTGTCATTCGACGCAGTGTCTTTGTTTACCAACATTCCAATTGATACAGCTATCGAGATAATAAATAGTAGATGGAATGAGATTGAAAGCTTTGTCAACATATCTAAGATAGATTTTTTCGCTATTTTAAAGTACTGCATTAAAGAAAATAGTTACTTCAGCTATAAAGATCAATACTACCATCAAGTTAAAGGATTAGCCATGGGGAATCCACTCTCTCCAGTTTTAGCAGATATAGTTTTAGAGAAATTGTTTCAAAACGCATTAAACCAACTTGAGTTTCACCCAACTTTAATAAAAAAATATGTAGATGATGTCATAATGGCGATTCCACAGTCTTCCATACAACAAACCCTCAATATGTTCAACAACTTTCATCAAAACA
The DNA here is from genome assembly GCA_963693315.1 of Diogma glabrata. Classification (NCBI taxonomy): domain Eukaryota; kingdom Metazoa; phylum Arthropoda; class Insecta; order Diptera; family Cylindrotomidae; genus Diogma; species Diogma glabrata. Next base: position 33,901,338 of record OY856188.1, read on the forward strand.
TTACTTTTACAGTAGAATACGAAACAGACAATCAAATAACTTTCCTGGATATGAAGCTAAAACGAGAGAACAAGAAAATCATACCAGATTGGCATAGCAAAGACACTTCGTCGAACAGAATGCTGAATTTTTTATCCGCCCATCCGAAACCTATGAAAATAAATGTAGCAACGGCTTTTATAAAAAGGATTCTCAACCTAAGCCATGAAAAGTACTGGTACAAGAACACCATCATAGCGAAGAACATTCTCACAAAAAATAATTATCCCTTATCTATTATCAACACCATTATCAAAAACAGCATAAACCAAGTGAAGAACAAACAGGCTAATAACAACCAGAGAACATCAACCGAAAATTCAACAACTAACCCACCAACACCACCTACAAAAATCAGAACAACATTGACATACATACCTAAACTAACAGACACCATCAAAAAACATATATCGTACCGTAATCCCAATATACTCATAGCCAACAAACCACACAACATTTTAAAAAAACATTTCTCCAAACTGAAGGATACTAACAAACTAGAAGCGTCACATAATATAGTATACGAAATTCCATGCTCATGTAACAAAATTTATATTGGACAAACTAAACAAACCCTAAAAGACAGATTGACCCAACACAGAAGTGACTATAAACTAAAGTTTACAAACCCTAACAAAACAGCCATAAACCAACACGTCATTAATAACCAGAACACGGAAGTTAAACATGAGTTTGACTTCAAACGTACGAAAATCATAGACCGGGACAAACACAAATTCAAAAGAGAGTTCAAAGAAGCTGGACACATCTGGTTAAAAGAAAACGAAACAGTGAATACTAGAACTGACCTCAGAAATCTAAACGTCTCATACAGGAATTTAATATCTACATACAAAAAATTACGAAAACACAATACCAAACAGTAAAACACACAGAATTTATTTAGAATGTTACAATTTCTTCATTTCCTAATTTTTATCATTTATGTTTTTACTTATACGTTTACTTGTTTTATTCTAAACAGAATTATTTTATAAGGTTCGTTAATACATATTTGTTTTTCACATACAGTAACAGGTTGATATTGTTTTCAAATACAGTAACGAGAGAGTAACATCAATTGATCACCGTTTATTTTAATTTTTTTTTTTTAATTTATTTTCCCAAAATTATAAAATAGGTAACACATGCTCTATTGAGAATTGATTATGGTTGGAGAAATCTGTAAGATTTGTTTCAGTTCTGGTTTCTCTTTATGTACAAGTTGACGAGTCTATATATGACATTACACTTAATTTTAATTAGAACATTAGTAAAGTCTGTAGGCCAATTTTCGTGTTGTTAAAATTAATTTATTGTGCAAGTTTTTCTCAGACAAGGTTTCCCAAACCGAAAAGTAGATTTAATTAAATACCTGTGATATTAGATAATAAGTTTTTATGTAAGTAGCAATAGTTTTTATAGTTAAATGTTTAGTACAAAAGTTTATGTGAGACATTAGGTAAGAAAATCATTTTTACACTAATGTCTTGTTGCGTTGATGCATATAATGTATTAAGTTTTATTGACAGGTCTGTGATGATGGCATGTTGCCGAAATATTGACTGGAATATGAATTAATAGAATAAATTAAAGATTTAGACCAAAAAAGCTCGTGTTAGAATTATTACATACAATATATATATATATATATATATATATATATATATATATATATATATATATATATACATATATATATATATATATATATATATATATATATATATATATATATATATATATATATATATATATATATATATATATATATATATATATATATATATATATATATATATATATATATATATACATATATATATATATATATATATATATATATATATATATATATATATATATATATATATATATATATATATACATATATATAATTTTATTTATTTTGATTTGTATTATCAGAAGTATTATAGTCCAATGTTTATTTTTTAATAAAACAAATACTTTTATTTAAAATATACACCTATATTTCAATTGTTAAATTACAATCATCCTCAGGGTTATATTTTCTATATCAAAACAAACATAAAATCAAAATTTTATAATAAACAACATAAATTATAACATAACGGATAATTCAAAGAAAAACTTACATGATATAAAAGTTAAATTAACATAAACTTCAAAAAATTTTAAAAATCAAAAATCAAAAACGAAAAACAATTAACAATAAGTAAAAAGTTCAAAGAATTATGATTGAAAAAAATATGATGAAAAACAGAAAAACACAAAAAGATTACTAGAAAAATAATTTTTTAAAAAACAAAAAATTAATACTAGAAAAGCTTTACAAATTAGTGATTCATGAGAAATGCTTTTTTGAGAATAGGGAAATAAACATCACTAACTTTTTTCAAATCGGTTCTAATATTGATGGAATTGTTGTGTTTCAAAATTTCTGAAGATTCTAAAAACTCTCTTTTTTCTCTATTTTTTTCACTAAATAGCATTTCAACTTCTTCAAAATTAAAGTGATCATTATCACCATCCTTAAATTTTTCAAGACCATGTGAAACTAACGCTGTATGTCCATGATTTATGTTAGTTGCCCTCTCAGTGTATTTCAAATGTTTTATGATTAAATTATTGTTTTAAATTTGTTTTTTTACATTAGTATTTTGACAATGATCTACTATCATTTTATTATAATCCTGGATATGTTGTTTAGTTCTAGGTTTTAGTTTTTTACTTGTTTGACCTATGTAACAACCATTACAATGTGGTTTCCATTTTATCTTATAAACTATATTATACCTATTCCAAAAATCAACAGGATCCTTTAAGTTAGTGTATATTCTTTCTAATTTATTTATAGGTTTACAAGCTATCTTAATGTTAAATTGTTTAGCAATAGATTTAATTTTATCAGATAGACCATATATATATTTTAAGCCAAAATATCGTTGAGGTGTTATAATTTGTGTAGTTTCCAATAAGTTTTCTGTTGTTAATAAATTATTTCCATGTTTAATTTTCTTCATTACATTTTTTATTAAAAACTCAGGAAAATTATTGTTTTTCAATATTTTTATAACAATTTCAAAATTTTTGGAATGATGCTTTTTATCACTCAACATAATCAGTCTTTTGAAAAAATTAGCTGCAATGTTTTTCTTCATTGAATATGGATGATTTGAATAAAAATTTAGAATCCTACCGGTTGAAGTTGGCTGAAAATACCAATTTGTAGTCAATTTTTGATTCTCTCTCGTTACCAATAAGTCCAAAAAAGGTATCGAATAATTTTTTTCAGTTTCTGTTGTAAACTGAATTCTCGGATGATACATATTTAGTTGAATTAAAGTTTGTTGAATCTTTTTCCATAGGTATATCCGTTATAATGTCATCAACATATTTATAAATGAAAGATGGAGTATATGGTATATTTATAGTTGAAAACAACTCATCTAATACAATATCAGAAAGTATTGGAGAAAGCGGATTCCCCATGGCAAGTCCAAATTTCTGTTTGTAAAATTTTCCATTAAATTGAAAATAATTATTTTCTTCTACACAAAATTTAATTAAATTTATAAAAAGTTTCAAATTAATTTCAGTATGTTGTTCAATAATATTCTATTTCTTTTTTATGATGTCACAAGCCAAATCAATAGGAACATTAGTAAATAATGAAATTACATCAAATGGTATTAGTTGTCTATCCAAGGGAAGAACAATTGTATCAATTTTTTCTTTGAAAACAAATGAGTTCTTAATATTAATTTCGCTATTTTTTGTTAAATTATTTAAAAAACCAGTGACAAATTTAGCAAGATTATAAAAAGGAGAATTAATGTTACAAACCACAGGTCTCAGTGGATTATTTTCCTTATGAATTTTTACCAGTCCATATATTTTTGGAGAAGTAGCTGTATCATTTATTAAAAATAATTTTGTTTTATTATCAATGAATTTTTTATCAAACAAATCTTTTGCCCTTTTTGAATTTTTACTGAGTAATTGTTTTGTCGATATATATATATATATATATATATATATATATATATATATATATATATATATATATATATATATATATATATATATATATATATATATATATATATATATATATATATATATATGTATATATATATATATATATATATATATATATATATATATATATATATACATATATATACATATATATATATATATATATATATATATATATATATATATATATATATATATATATATATATATATATATATATAACCTGTCAGACCAAAAAAATTAATAATAATCAAATTTCTGATATTTGGCAGTAAAACAGTGTCTCGTAGTACTAGTTCATAAAACTCACCCTTTGAAATCGTTACTAAAACCAACCGATATATAAAGCGAAAAGATGAAGTATTTTAGTAGATTTCTGGAAACTAAAATTACCATTTACCATTAGAAATTTTGTTTATTGCTAAAAACAACAGAGCCAAAAACTCATACGTTAGGGCTACTCTTCATAAGAATTGGGGTTGCAGAACTAAGTTTTTCAAAAAGGTTGGGGAAAGGCTCAGACACTTTCAAGCCAGTATCTTTTAAGAAACCTCACTGATTATCTTTGAAATGATTATCTTTCAAGCCTTATGTGGCATCCCTTCAATCTGAAGACACATCTCTGAAAACATTTTCTCCACATGCAACAATACCAAAACAACATGTACCAATTTTTAATTAAATTGAATGCCATGACTAGACTTTATTGAGGTGTTCATTAATTCGCCTCTTCCCCCACTTTTTCAACTTAAAAATTAGAGACTGTCTTTGTAGAAGTATTGAAATAAATATATTACGCATTAGGGCGTAATAACATCATAAACAGTTACCAAATTATTTCTAAAATCTATTCAAATCATGACTGTAATGGTAAACATCTAAAAAATAGTGATAAACACATAAAAATCAAAAGATTTTAAACAAACTTCAGTCAGTTTCACGTATTTCAAATTAAAAAATTTACATACATCAATCAAATTGATTTTTAACAATTGCATTACATATCCATTTTATTTATTTGCATGCATAAATATTAGAGAATTACTAAAAGTTGTAAACAGTTTTTTTTTGCTCTATATTTCGTCATTGATAAAGTTTCTACATCGATAAAAAAAAGCTTTATTGGACACAATCATGCAATAATTGCCGCCAACCATCTGAGTGATATAAAATCAAATTAAATACGTAATATTACAGTAGTTATGTTTTTTTATGTAGACAAATAAAACCACAAATTTGAATTGATTTATTGGTATTATTATGAGCACACTATGAAAATCAATAAATAATAAAATAATTACTTGTAATTTGAATATGTAATCATTATTTTTTATTTTTTACCTTGAATTTGGATAGTGAAATAGTATGTTGTATAGCTAGTACGTAAATGAGGTTGAAAAACAAGAGTGTGGGTTGCAGCACGAAGGTAACAAGCTCTATCATCATTATATGTATATTTGAATTCAAGTAGGGAAAATTGTACTAAACTGCTAACTCTAAATTTGATTTCACAAACCATTTTTAATATTATTTTTTTTGTTTTTTTTGTGGCGTTCATGCTCCATGTAGGAGGGTTGCCAAATTAATTAGCTTGTAACATTCACCATGGTCATTCGCAACAGTGACATATTTACCATGACAGCCGATTTTTTAAGGTCGTTTATTACGCCCGTCTCCTTTTGTAGTCGTGCTCTACCTCGTGGCCCCCTACTCCCTGGGATACTAACGTACATTTTTTTTTAATCATTTGGGACTGTAAATCAGCTCGTATAACATGCCCAAACCAAGCAATCCTATTGGAACGGATTCAACCTATTATATCTGGACCCCCAAGAAGGTCTATGATCTCCAAAGTTATATCGCGTTCTGTACTCTCCATCGTCTGTCTTAAGTGGACCAAAAATGTACATTTTGTTAAGTTTATTTAGAAAAAAAATTTAGATTTAGCCAAACAAATAGTTTGAATAAATAATATTATAATATAAATAAATTTTAAGAATAAAAACATAGCAATCCAACTGTAAAACCCAGTCAGCCATTTGCATTTAAACAATAAAAATTTAAAAACAAAACTAAAGAAATTAAAATATTAAAACTTCAACATTTGAAAAAAAAACTAAACTAACATTTTGTGAATATTTTTTTACATTCTTATTCAATAAAATAATCAATTACGTAATATATTGTAGTACAAATTTCTCATGAAGATGGCGTGCTTAGTTTATATTTGAAATATATTTTCAGCTCAAAAAATTTGTTTATAAATATATTGATGTGTAACATTTAGTTTTTCGCGTGCAACAAATATTTTCGATAGATAAATCTACTATTTCGATTACTAACAAGTATTTTTCAAGTGTCAATGGAATGAAATTGGTGTTCAGGAATAAAATTGAATATTTATAGCGAGCAAAAGTGAGTGTAGATAAGATTGCCAAAAACATTTATCCAAAAGTTGTGATGCATTTTTGCATATTCTTTGATTAAAGCCTCGTTGCATCGTGAAATAGGAATTGAGAAAAATTATAGCAATTTTATTGAAATTAATATTTCGTGTCGCGGGCAATAACTAATTACTATTAGAAAATATTTTTTGATTTCTGTTTTTGCGAAATTCCCAATTCACAGGGAAATGCCAAAATACTCGTTCAGGACTCAAAGTGAAGGTTAAGGAGCTATGACTATGTCCTGTAAGAGGTAAAAATGTCGTTTTTTGGAGGAGTAAATTATTGTTGGCCAGCGTACTATCGAAAAAAGTTTTAAGCAAACAAAAAAATTTATAGTTTCTTAATTCTCTGTCTGCGCTATACATTTTTCTTAGCTAAATTGAATAAGTAGACAGAGCATGATAGAAAGGTTCAAAATAAATAGAGGTAAAGAGTTTGCATTCATAGGCCACAACAACGTCAAATACCGTATTATAAAGGATTTGATCAATATAAAACAAGACAAATCTGACAAAATTTCAGTCACTGGTCAAGATGGCATTTTAGGGATAATAGCGTATGAACTCTATTCAGCCAACGGTAAGACTTGTTATGATCGGCCTTATTTCAATTCCTGGAATCTATTAAGAATCAAAACCGTCAAAAAAAACAATTCCATATAATCAACTTTTTTCTGATATGAATAGAAGTGACGCAATGAGAGATGCTATTTTTACAGGAAAGAAAATGATTTTTGATTCAACTGGATCTGTATTTGAGATCATGTGATGGAGGTTTTGAATAGCTATTGGGCGAAAATAGAAAATTCTCGCTAATAAAACTTCAGGCATTCTATTCAATCAAGTCAATTATTAGATACAATGTAAAAAAGAATTATCAAATTTGATTTTGAGTTTGATCTTAAATTGCTCAGTTATCTAAACGTTTTGTGATTTTTGAAGTTTAAAATTGGAAAAACAATTAAAAAATATTGCGACGCTGATGCATAGGCTGACTTCACCACAGCTCTGGAAACATAGTGTTCTGGATATATAATGAGCTAATATCCATAAAATACTTTAATTAAAAGCTAACCAATATTATGGACTTCGTAGTTCTAATAATAAAAATATTAAAGCAGGCAGTAGTATTCCAACAAACATAAATTCTGTTGTACGAAAAAAAGTAAAAAAAATTTTATCGGAAGTGACAAAGCGGAAGTTAGGATGCAGAACTGTTGTAAACTTTACTAAATGGGTATGTACCAAATTTAATCCAACTCGATTATTAGGTACAGAAGTTATTGATCTTCCAAAATAACAGGTGCTTGGAGGACCCCCCACCACTTTGTTCACTATCGCTAAAAAAACTAATCAGTTCCTTGCCATACATATTTGCATCTTTTTGCAAAGTGTAATCAAAATTACTTAACGAACGAATGTTGTATGTTTCCAACAAACATTGAAACAATAAACAGGTGTTCGGGAGGACCCCACCACTTATCCCAATATTGTCCAAAAACTAGTCAATTCTTTGTCAATAAAGTCTTTATCTTTTTTCAAAGTGCCATTAAAATTGATTAATGAATGAAATCTGTATGCTCCCAACAAACTTTAAAAACCAAGTGTGAAAAGTCAGCAGTTGTATGGTAGATCCCCCGCCACTTTGATCAATGTGTCCCAAAAGAAGATAATTATCTTCTTACACTAATTGAAATTTTTCCATAAGTTTTATCATAATCACTTCATTATTGTAGGCTGTAGTGTGCATAAAGATACTGAAAAAACTGCCAACAAGTAAAAAAAATTTTTTTTTACCGGAAGCAAAAAACCGGAAGATGGGATGCAGAATTTTTGTAAATCATACTAAATGCTTATGTACAAAGTTTCATCCAATTCGATTATCAGGTACAGATGTTATTGAGCTTTCAAAAAAAACAGGTGCTCCAGGGACCCCCCACTACTTTGTTCACTTTCGCTCAAAAACTAATCAGTTCTTTGCCATACATGTTTGCATCTTTCTCCAAAGTGTCATCAAAATTCGTTCACGAACGAATGCTGTGTGCTCCCAACAAACATTGAAAAAAGTGTGACACATTAAACAGGTGCTCGGGAGGACCCCCACCACTTATTCCAATATTATCCAAAAACTAATCAGTTCTTTGTTACTTAAGTCTCCATCATTTGCCAAAGTGTCATTAAAATTGAATAATGAATGAAGTCTGTATGCTCCCAACAAACTTAAAAAACAAAGTGTGAAAAGTCAGCATTTGTATGGTAGACCCCCCACCACTTTGATCAATGTGTCCTAAAACATAATAATTATCTTTTCACACTAATTGGAACCCTATTCCATAAGTTTCATCATAATCACTTCATTATTGTAGGCTGTAGTGTGCATAAAGACACTGACAAAACTTCAAAAAAGTACAAAAACATTTTTTTTACCGGAAGTGAAAAACCGGAAGTTGGGATGCAGAACTATTTTAAACCGTACTACATACTCATGTACCAAGTTTCATCCAATTCGCTTATCACGTACAGAAGTTATAGAGCCTTCAAAAAAACAGGTGCTCCAGGGACCCCCCACCACTTTGTTCACTATCGCTCAAAAACTAATCAGTTCTTTGCCATACATGTTTGCATCTTTTTCCAAAGTGTCATCAAAATTCGATAACGAACGAATGCTGTGTGCTCCCAACAAACATTGAAAAAAGTGTGACACATTAAACAGGTGTTCGGGAGGACCCCCACCACTTATTCCAATATTATCCAAAAACTAATCAGTTCTTTGTTACTTAAGTCTCCATCATTTGCCAAAGTGTCATTAAAATTGAATAATGAATGAAGTCTGTATGCTCCCAACAAACTTAAAAAACAAAATGTGAAAAGTCAGCATTTGTATGGTAGACCCCCCACCACTTTGATCAATGTGTCCTAAAACATAATAATTATCTTTACACACTAATTGGAACACTATTCCATAAGTTTCATCATAATCACTTCATTATTGTTGGCTGTAGTGTGCATAAAGACATGAAAAAACTTCAAAAAAGTACAAAAAATTTTTTTTTACCGGAAGTGAAAAACCGGAAGTTGGGATGCAGAACTATTTTAAACCGTACTACATACTCATGTACCAAGTTTCATCCAATTCGCTTATCACGTACAGAAGTTATAGAGCTTTCAAAAAAACAGGTGCTCCAGAGACCCCCCACCACTTTGTTCACTATCGCTCAAAAACTAATCAGTTCTTTGCCATACATGTTTGCATCTTTTTCCAAAGTGTCATCAAAATTCGTTCACGAACGAATGCTGTGTGCTCCCAACAAACATTGAAAAAAGTGTGACACATTAAACAGGTGTTCGGGAGGACCCCCACCACTTATTCCAATATTATCCAAAAACTAATCAGTTCTTTGTTACTTAAGTCTCCATCATTTGCCAAAGTGTCATTAAAATTGAATAATGAATGAAGTCTGTATGCTCCCAACAAACTTAAAAAACAAAGTGTGAAAAGTCAGCATTTGTATGGTAGACCCCCCACCACTTTGATCAATGTGTCCCAAAACATGATAATTATCTTTTCACACTAATTGGAACCCTATTCCATAAGTTTCATCATAATCACTTCATTATTGTAGGCTGTAGTGTGCATAAAGACACTGAAAAAACTTCAAAAAAGTACAAAAAAAATTTTTTTACCGGAAGTGAAAAACCGGAAGTTGGGATGCAGAACTATTTTAAACCGTACTACATACTCATGTACCAAGTTTCATCCAATTCGCTTATCAGGTACAGAAGTTATAGAGCTTTCAAAAAAACAGGTGCTCCAGGGACCCCCCACCACTTTGTTTACTATCGCTCAAAAACTAATCAGTTTTTTGTCATACATGTTTGCATCTTTTTCCAAAGTGTCATCAAAATTCATTCACGAATGAATGTTTTATGCTCCCAACAAACATAAAAACTTTGTGGAAAAAACCACCTGTTGTATGGTGGACCCCCCAACCCTTTATCCAATGTGCTCCAAAAGCTGATAAAATCTTTCTCATGTTATTTAAAAGCTTTTCGCAACGTTTCATGAAAATCGATCGGTAATTGTAGGCTACAGTAGGGATAAACACCTGAAAAAAAAACTTCTTAACCGGAAGTGACAAACCGGAAGTTGGTATGCAGAAATATTGGAAACAGTATTAAAACCTTATATACTAAGTTTCAATAAGATCATAGCTCGAGATCAGAAGTTATTCAAGATTTAAACTTAGAGGTGTTCGGGAGACCCCCCGCCATTTTGTCCAATTTTAAAATGAATCCAGATCTTCTATTTTCAAGTGAACCTGTATCATTTGCCAAAGTTTCATCAAGATCCTATGCAGAAAACTCACCCACCCACCCACCCACCCACCCACCCACCCACCCACCCACCCACCCACCCACCCACACACAGACGTACACCAAAATTTTTATTGGCTATTTGGATAGAGGATGGTCCAAAACAAAAGAAAAAACAAAATTTGGGGTATGTAAGATTTTTTTTTTTCACGATAGATTGCATTACTTCACACAATTTAAAATTGTGGTGAAGTAAAAAAATATTAAATAATAAATAAAAATTAAAAAAAGAGAATTTTTTTTGACGAATATTTGGTATTCAATTGTTTGTAAAACTTTCTTTTGTGAAACGTAATAGCCTAAATTTTTTCATAAAAAAACAGACAAACAGATTAGAAATCGGTTCTTCAGCATCGGACGCTATTACAAGAATTGAGAACGTGTGATATAATTTAATATTATGCCGTCAAATTTTACAAAACGTCAATGGATGATTCTACAAAATATTGATTTAGTCTATTTTTTGCAATGCAAGTTGTGCTAGTCTACAATCATTTTTTCCCACAGGTGTAATGGGCAAGATATTCTCTGTCAACCGTACTTCAATTTCCTGTTCTTTTTATATATAGTAATAAACTACCCACTTGTAACCCACTTTTTGCAAAAACACAATTATTTTAAACATTTTGCAGTACACCTGACGCTTCCGAGAAGCCCTTTTATATATTGTTTTTATTTTCCATTCATTTTCGCCTGATTATATAAAACTAAAATAAATTAAAAGTATTCCTATAGGGTACGATGCCAAGATTAGTCACCTGCTTTATTACAGTAATAAAATGACTGTGAGGAATATGTCTGGTCTATGTAGCTAAGTAAACGGAATCTATGTAAATGAAACAAAAACTTACAAACAAATTAAATACTGCATTGTGTAATGTGAGAGGTTGTCACTTAATGGCACACCAAGACCAACTACATGCATAGACAAAAACTCTGTTAATCACACCACACAATAACACCACATTTTACCCAGATCAACAAGGAGAACAAGTTGGACTCGATCCAAACTCCAGTTGGGAATTCGCCTTCTAAAAAATTATTTTTACCTGCGCCATGCATTGGACTGGTAGCTTTATTTTAAAACATTAATTAAGCGTCAGAAAATTCTTTCTATTTATTATATAGTGTATTTTTTTTTTTTTAATAAAATGTGATGTGTAGTAGGCATTACAATATGTGTCACAACAACACATAAAAACCTTTATCGAAGGTCCCACAACAACATGCGTTCTAAGGATGTTAATGGACGCAAATCTGTTTTTTTTTGGTTTTTTTTAATTTTTTTTTGTTCAATAATGGATAACTAAACCATAAATCCTATCACATATAAAATATGACATAGGCCAATATTTCGTGATAGGATAGAGAAAATAAAAATAAAATAAGAGATAAAAGCAAATTTGTTTTAAAAATTTGCAGGAACTAAACTAAAGTTGGTTTGCCACTAGTCCAGCTAATGGCATAATCCTTGATTATAGGACGCAGTATATTTTTCAATGATTAAAGCTCAGATATATAGTTATATGAAGGCTCGTTTCTTCGAGCAAGCTACAGCGTTCCAGCATCAAGGAATATTCATTAGCTACGACTGAGAGTGCTATCGTTGACTGAATACAGTTCATCCGCCAGCACCCCTAAGATATCACCTTGGCTAGTGATACCTCACTGCTATTGCCAGTGGTATGTGATATCTCACGTTAACTCATATGCCAATAGCAGGAACTGGAGTACGCGGGGTTGTCACACCCGTGGATCAAAAAATAGAAAAAAATTAACAAATTAATAAAAACTGATCCCTCCATGCGTAAGTATTGTATTGAAGAATTGAACTTTAGTTGAAATGTTCAACTTTTTTGCAATTAAAGTTGTACTTTAAATAAATTCGTTTATATATTTGAAGTAAAACTTTAATTGCAGAAAAACTGAACATTTCAACTAAAATGCAATTCTTCAATACAATACAATATATAATAAATAAGAAGAATTAGCATCAATGAATAAAGTCAAACCCAAATTGCTCAAACTAACTATAACGGAGTTTTATGTATAACCATTAGTAGGGGTTATATAGAAATTTTGCAGGTCTATTTGTGCATTTGTTAAATATTTATCGTGAAAGAAATGTTTTTGAATTATTTATCCTCAGTGCAAATCACTATATCAATATTTGTAAACATCTGTCTTTTCTAATAAAAAATCCAGTCTGTTCTTAAACTTTCCATTGGTTCTTTCTTTTTATTTTTCATAAAACTATGTAATATTTATTTATTTATTTCAGGATATGGAGAGGGTTCAATACACTCAAGGTCTCCTCATTATTTAAGGTAAGTTCAGATCTTTTTTTTTTCAACTGACAGAATCTACATTCTACATTCATACGGCTCCAATATTTTTAGGTTTTTTTTCAATCTCAACATGCTAGCGTAGCAACATGATCAGTTGATCACCCTTGAACTATCTTAGACTGTAGAATTATTTTAGTCCTTAGAGAATTATTTCGCACTATCGTTGATTATCTTTTCTTAGAAGGATTTATTGCTCAGTTGACAAAAAAGTTTCAGTGCCAAGGTGCTGTTTCACCCTGCCTGTGTTGGTTTCTGCAAGACCTGACACCCAGTACACTATTTCTATGCCACCATTGCAATTCTTGTAAAGCTCTTCTACTCAGTCTCCAACTTGTTTTGATGTATTGTTGTTTTGATGTATTGTTAAATTTTTGCTGCCTCAACGGTTGCTTACCATAATTTTCCTCAGGCTAAATTTCATTTACAAATTCATCAACACGAGTTTAATAATCCACGACTCCGTTTTGCTTAGTCATTTCGTATTTTTGTTGCTTAAGACAAGAGTTTTGACTGGAAAATCCGGGTCGATGTTTAGTTTTCAAGATCTTTTCCTTTTCCATGCTATCCAAATTTTAAGCTGATTTCTCTAGCTTTGCTCTTCCTGAGAATTTGTAAAATTTGCTGCAACAAAATTTATGCAAATAATTTGAAATCTCTGTTTCAGCTGTAACTCCCTTTGTTTCTGGGTAGAACTGCGCTTATTTTCTCCATACGACAACTTCATACGGGATGACGAGCCTCACTCTCATGAAACACATCCACCTTAAAAAAGCTGGGTTTCTGATCTTTAATTTGTTTATTACATTACAATAATCCAAAAATTATGAATTGCAAAAGAGCTTCGCTCATAGAAAAACCAAATCAGGATTGAATTCTATAAAATTATGATTTGAGCATAAAAATTGCAGCCAAGCTGAATTAACTTGATTTATTACTTATTTCTATTAACACTTCTGTCGGCATTTAAACCAACAAAAAAAAATAATATCCAAAATAAGAAGATTTTTACATAAGACTGGTCATAAATCGAGCATAACTCCGAAAATTGCAAAACAAATAATGATGCCATTCCAAGACATGTATAATGACGAGCGTTTTTCGAGTTTTGCTCTAAAATAAGAATATTCAAATCTAAGAAAATTCTCTAAATAATTTAGGTTCTGGCCCTATTACAATTCATTATCTTTAAATAGTCCATGTCAACCAACATGGAATTATTTTTGTGTGCTAGCCAATCAACCAATTTTTGACTTTTTTTCATTTAATTGCTTCGTTGCGTCTCACAAGCAGGAATATATAGTGTTATCTACATAAATAATAAAAAATTTGTTAAGTAAAGCTTTGGTCTTAATACTATAAGTAGATATAATACGGTTGTTCAAATTTATAAAAAGTAGAATGATTGTCTATAATTGAAGATGTAAATATTTTTTCGTTTGACTAGAATTGTTTATTGAGATGATATATGGCAATAGTTTAACAAGCATTTTATATTGAGATGATATGAGGAAATTTGAAATTTGTGTGCGATGAAAATTTCAATTAAAAATACAAGAGATGAATAATCTTACTGTAAGTAATCGATCAAATGTTCGACCGATTTATTGTGTAGACTTTTAATCAAACAAAAAGGCTTTGTAAATTTAAATCAAAGATAAACATTTGAAGTTTTTGTAATTTTGTGGTTATAATAAAATAAATAACAAATTTAGTAACATTCAAATAAAACTTATCTTTCAAGTTAGTTTTCGTTTCTTTGCATTAATAATTTTAGTTTTTGGAAAGATTTACCCTTGCACAAAAATTTAATGTATTTTTGCTTTATTTTTTATTGTTGCCGATATTAAAGATAGTAGATGTGAAGTACGAAGAACAAGAGAGCTTGGAATATGCATAAACGCGCACGATTGTCATACACTAAAGATTTCAAAAAGTAAATGTATGCTGGTGTGAACGTGATAATCCGATTGTTTGCTGTCCTGATAAGGTTGTTCATGAAGAAGAAGAACAAGAAGTAAAAGTGGAACAAACAATAAGTCATAAAATGGTCAAGTTTATTATGCTAAATTTATTGAATCAACAAGCGATATGAACAATTGTGACTTTAAAAATTTACCAGAATTCCCAGCACGTGAACTGTTAATGGGATTACAAGAAGTAAGGTGACCGGACGTACCTATTTTGGGAGTACATTTCTCCTTAGAGTAACTCTGTACTTTTTTGTTTTCCCGTACTGCTATTAATTAATTTTATTATAAACGTCCTATAATGTTAAACATGTTGTTCCATTCAACATGTTGTTCAAACTAAAACGGTCCTTCTGAAACAATTTTCACAGAATATGAAAAAGCCATCCAAGTTTAAACTAAACTTACGAATATTAGGCTTTGTGATGTGAAGAATAGTTCAAGTCACATCAAAATGACTCATATTCCCATTACGATCGATTCTGTTCTTCCTCTTCTTGTTTTAATAACAATAACATAAAAAAACGTAATAAAAACAACTTTATGGTACTTTAGTACTTTATTTTTACATCTTTCGTTTTCCTTATCTAAAAAATCAACCGAAAAGAAGAAAAACTGTACACAAACGTTCTATAGGAAAATTGAAAATAAATATTTATATTCTACTTTTGTTGTAAATTGGGATTTGAAGCAAGGAGTGGTAAAAGTAAAACACTTAAACTTATACGATTTGATTGAATATGAATGATGATCGAGAAGATTTTCATTGTGGTTCTTTTCTTTCTTAAAATTTTACAGAAAGAAAAAAATAATTTCATGAAATCTGTATTGTAATTCAATTAGTTCTTTAGAAATAATATAATTGACATAAATGGAAGTTTGTTTTCGAGGAAGATATTCAATTTTTGATGACTGAATGACATGAATTGTTTATCTAAAAATTATAACTAAACTGTTGTTAGAGTTTATTTACAAAAACCATTTTATAGAAACGATTATCTTCATGTTCAAATAATTATTTTAATTGTGGTATGAATAATGTATGTTTAAATTATTCACATAACCTTAAACTCTATTGGAACAATATTGAATTGAAAATAATATCGATTAAACAAACACAACTGTAGAATCGTATATTTAAAAAGATATTTGGCTTCCTAAATTGCCAATTTTAAGTGAGATTTCCATTTAAATCAGGAATTAGGTTTATCAATTAGACGATTTATTGTGAGAATAAAAAAGCAAAAGCTCGGTACCACTTTTATTGTTAGAATATTCATGACGATGACGTACAACACAATATCATTCTCCTTCCCTAAATTTGCAAAACGATTTTGTGATTCATTAAATGTTCATTAAAACATTACATTACTGACACATTCAAATTATTTTATTTATGTCAATTTTAATAGCTTTTACTCATAAAAAAGTTTATTACACTAAATATACAAAAAAAAATGACGAAGATTATAACCAAGAAAATCCTCTTATAATATATTTTGCTAAAAATAAATTAGATTTAGTGTTTATCTACTGTCCTTAAGCAATTTTTTGTATTTTTTTTCATGATTAAGGTTTTATTATATGCTAATGAAGTGCTTCCAGAAATTTAAAAATTTCTTGATTAAAAATGGGTTGTTTAGGTTGATTTTTGTTTTTGTCTGTAAGTTCCTTCTTATTATAAGTGAACATTGTACATAATAAGAATTTTTTCGGAACGGATTAGCAACAATTTGAAAAAATTAAATTAAATTTATAGTGGCAAGGATCACTTGTGTACCGCTTGCGTTTCTCTGTGATGTGAAATAGAAATAGCAAAAGAAACAGAATATTCTTTTGCAAAATGGACTCAGTATTTGCTGATTTGTAAATGATTGATTAATAGATATTAAAACGTTGACTATGGAGTAAAAGGGGTCAGCTTGTACACAGAGTGAAATCTGGGTAACATTTGTTTCTGTAAACTTAGTCGCACAGTCAACCGCTTTTTTCACAGACAAGTTTCTCGACTTTGATGAATTACAACACATTGTATGTCGTTTTGTAATGTTTTATTTTCCACATCCATAGCTGAAAATGGGAACTGAAGGCATTGCACAATTTTTAAAAGTATGACCTATATTTTAACATTTCCCTGCTATTGGCTAGAGGACCTGTACTATTCATGACAATGGGTGAAGTAATTAATTTGCGTCCAATTATTAGGTAAGGATTTGGGCTTTGTTATCGTTTTTGAATCTATTTGAAGCATCAATAAAATACTCAAGTTCTAGTATTATAAGTAATGCGAAGGAATGGGATATTAGCTAACTTCTGTATAGACCTTATTTGGCTGTACATTGTACAAGCAACTGTCAGTACAATAGCAATTCTGAGTTCAGTCTGGCTCCCAACTAATACACAAAGACCACTATCTGATCGATAAAGTTAATTTCTTTCCCGCTAATTTGCAAATAAAAATGAAGTCCAAGACATTTTTTATATGTCTCAATATCTTATCTTCTGCGATTGTTATTGGATACTAAATAACGATTCTTATTATTGCACTATAAAATCATAAGATAATTCTACAAGTAAACGTTGCTACCAACGTTCCAGAAAAAGGTTGTACCATTCAAGTCTTTCTCATTGAGAAGATCATTTTCCCAAACGGTCGTGAACAAACTACGCTAATTGCTTTAACAGATTATTTTCCATAGCTTTCATAGCAAATTTTAACGCCATATTTTATTACCATCACAGGAATGGAAGTAGTACATTATATAGCGAGGTGATAAAGTAAATTTTCTACATTGAGGTGAGAAACGTGAGAAACGAAGTTTCGAGCGAATTAAGCACCGAAATGGAGAAAATTTTCTTCACCGAGGTTTATATACTATTTTTTTACTACTTGATATAAAAAATGCACTAAAACTCTTAATTATTCATAAAATAAAATGTCAATTAATAAGAAAATGGTGAATAAATAAAAATTTTTATTTGGTGAAACATTTATCATATCATTGGATTGCGTATTGGATATTTATTATTCTGGGTTGCTTAGTTAAAAATTTATTTTCAATGAATTTTCTTAAAACTATATAAAAATCACATATGCTTTGCAATAAAAAATATAACTTTTATTTATTTTTGACATGAAATTGAAAATCTATTCAATATTTTTGAGCCAAAATTAGAATTTTTTTAGTCTACAACTCACAATTAAACTAAATTTCAACAGAATTCTGTCAAACACGAATTAAAATTTCAAATAAACTAACCTATAGTTGCAAAGAAGTTTTTGCATTCATTCATTATTTATTATTATCCAAATAAAATCAAAACGCTCTTATTATGTTTTAATTTATTATTATTATTTTAGGAAGAAACTAAATAAATTCAAAGATGAACTCAGTTAACAAACGAACAAAAATTATATTTTCATTATTTACGAAGGTGCTAAAATACTTATTATTAGGTGTCATTACGAAATGTTTTCTCGTCGAGTAACATTCAACTCTTTCTTCATTTGTTTTATTAAAATTTAAATCAAATTAAATTTATTAAAAAGTGTTTTCTTTTTAAATATTCCTGTTTTTTTTTCTATTAATTAATCAAAATTGTGCATACGGTATTTATAATATTTAATTGTGACGTGAAAAAATAATCACATTATTGCTGCAGAAAATAACCTCAAAAGATCATGTGAGTCGTATGAACTAGACTCAAATGAATTTGCAACCTCAAGCAACAACTATAGTAAATATATCAGGATGGATTTGTTAAATCCACAAACCAGCACGACCACTCCGTTATCACCTATTCCGCTGAGTAATACTTTTTCTGGATTAACCAACGTAAATCTCAATAATCCAAACAACCATTTCAAACCAACGTACCAGCCCAGCAAAACGCCAACTGCAACAACAAAAGTTCACATACCTCCTATATTTGTCAAAGTCGAACATGCAGAGCTTCAAAATTCACTGAAGAATCTGCAGGTATCAAACTATAACCTAAAATTTACCCGCATGGGAATAAAACTTTTGTTAAACAATATTAAGGATTACAAAAAAGTATTGGACCACCTAAGTACAACGCCGTCTCAATTTTTTTCATTTACACTGAATGAAAATAAAGTAATTAAATTTGTCCTTCATGGTTTGCCTCAGATGGATCCAGCTACAATAATTGATGAAATTAAAACATATGGATTTCTACCAATAAGCGTTACGCCCATAAAACTAAAACATCAAAAGTATAAGGACAAAGCCGTTTACATTGTCTCATTTAAGCATGGGTCTCTAAGTCTTAACCAGCTTAAAACAATCAAACACATTTCACACATCTTATGTAAATGGGAGGGCTTCAGGCGCACTCAAAATCAACTTACACAGTGCTATAAGTGCTATCTTTACGGTCATGGCTCATCCAATTGTCACATGAAAACAAAATGTGGATACTGTTCACTAGATCACAACCTGGATAATTGCCCAGTCAGGGAAGAAACAGCTAAACGTTGCTGCGCAAATTGTGGCAACAATCACCCAGCAAATGATATTAGATACCCAGCTCGAACTGAATATATCAACATCAGGCATAACATATCTATCAAGGATAAAGCTTCAAAACAACCAACTCAGAGAGGCCAGAACACAAATTTTCTTCATGGAAACTTCCCACCATTAACTAACAATTTTCATGCATCACCCCACACTACTACGTTAAACTATCGTGATGCACTAAATTCTACAGCTTCTACTCTACAAGGTAACAATCATAGCTTATTTAACTCTAATGAACTATTAAATATTTTTAGTGAAATTGTAACTAAAATTCAACACTGTAATAATAAATTTGAGCAGCTGAAGGTGGTGGCAGAAATTGCTTTAAAATATGTTGGGCTCCCATAAATACATAATTGCGACTTGGAATGCTAGAAGCATCAAAGGAAAAAAAATCGAACTTGAAACATTTCTCGCTAAATAAAAAATTGACGTCATGTTAATCACCGTAACTCACCTGAATCCAAATATTTCCGTAAGTTTTTCTAATTACTATTTATATCGTAATGACAGAATGCACGCTAGATGTGGAGGTGTTGCTATCTTAGTTAAAAAACATCTAAAACACATTATTATTCCAAGCTTGCAGCTTCAAAACATAGAATCAATTAGTATTTCACTTAAAAACTCCACTGGTTCACTTAAAATTCATTGTTGCTACTGTCCAAATGCTAATGATCCCAATTATAGAAATGATTTAATTCGACTGACCCGTGATTCCTCCCCATTCATAATTGGAGGGGACTTAAACAGCCGCCACCAATTCTGGCACTGCCTTAAGTCAAACAAAGGTGGTAGAACTCTTCACAATATATTTTCCAACTCGGATAACCTTACAATTTTTGGGCCAGATAAGCCAACATATTATAGCCGTTACGGTACTCCAAGCTACTGAGACCTGTTTCTCACCAACTCTTCTTGTATTCAAAAAATAACAACTGTCGAAGAACTTAACTCTGACCACTATCCCGTGCTCTGTGTGATCTCTGGGTCCCAGTATGAACTCGCCGAACCGCCTAAACATTTTGATTATACCAATTCTAACTGGCAGGCAAACTATAAGAGCTTTATGGATGACCATTTTCTACCTTTCGATGACAACATTGAATTCAAATATCCTCAAGAAATTGACGAAGCTTTAAACATGACAACGCATAAAATACTTGAAGCCAGATCGATGCACGTTCCCCTTAAAAACGTCACCCCTAATGAAAGAATAATTCTTCCACCACATATCCACCAACTTATTAAAGACCGAAACTATTGCAGACGACAATGGAATAGACAAAGAGTACAATACTTTAAAACTAAAACAAATCAACTGAACAAATTAATCAGCAATCTTATAAACGAACTTTCCAACTTAAAATGGCAAAAAAAACTTGAGAATATAGAGTACTGCTCCAAGCAATACTGGAAGACTGCCAAATACTTTCGAAATAGACCTAAACCGATTCCTTTTTTCAATATAAACGGTAACATCATCCACTCCAATGATGATAAATCTGAAGCATTGGCGGTTCATTTCGAAAGGATTCACCAACCGAATAATACTAACTCTTCACCAATTACAAACGATGTCAACTACACTTATAACGATGTACTTACTACCCAAATAATCCATTCCGAGATCATACGGGTAACAACTAGGGTTTCTCAAACGGGATCCCGGGATCCCGTTTTCCCGGGATCCCGGGGGTAAATTTTCATCCCGTTTTCCCGGGATTTCATCCCGGGATCCCGGGTATCCCGCTAATTTTTATTAACATTTTTTTGTACTTTTTTCAAAGATATTAAAAGTTTTCTCACTCGAAAATTGAGTAGTTTTTAATTCTTTTCTCTCTGTAGAAATTAATTTCGTTCTAAATTAGGAAAATGTTTTTTATGACACATATGGTATCATGGTTTTTTTGTATGGTTTTTTTTTACACATATAAACACAACAAATTATAACCAATAAAACTTAAAATAGGTAGATTTTTCTGAGAAATCTACCTAAGACTTGCGCTTCATTTCTCTTAATTTGGATGGTTCAATGGACGTTTGGTCACGAAAATTCGGACAAAATTGAGTGATGGCGCCATTGACAACCTAGTTTTTTGAAAAATTGTTTAAAAATTAGTATTATGAATTTATTTTTGTTTTGTTTTTATGTATTCTTTTTTATTTAATTTTTGAAAGTTTTTTTAATTAAAAAGAATTTAAATTTAAAAATCAATAGCGCATTTTTTGTGCTGTTTTAATTTTACACATTTTTCTACCACCCAATTAGAAAAATCTAGCTTTTAAGCGTTTCCCGGGATTTCCCGGGATCCCGGGAATTTAATATTTTTTGTCCCGGCTTTCCGGGATTTGAATTTATACGGGAAATGAGAAACCCTAGTAACAACTAACGAAGCCGAACAAATTCTCAAACATCTCCGCCCTTTCAAGGCCCCTGGGGATGATGGTATCCCAAACATTCTCCTAAAATACTTACCAATATCTACTATTACATTTATTAAAAACATATTTGATAGCTGGAAAAAAGCAAAAGTGGTTCCAATTGCCAAAAAAACAAAAGATCCATCTCTGCCCAGCAGTTATAGACCAATAAGTCTTCTAAATTCTATAAGCAAAGTGTTTGAACGTCTCTTAAAAGATCGCTTGATCGACCACATAAATGGCTCTAAAATTATTATACCTGAGCAATTTGGATTTAGACAACAACACTCGACTACCCATCAAATACATAGAATCGTAGATGAAATAAAACACAATCGAAAAACTCAGCTCTCCACGGGTATGGTAATGCTGGATCTTCAAAACGCTTTTGACACGGTCTGGCCTGAAGCCCTTATTTTCAAAATGAAGTATTACAACTTTCCTTTATATATTATTAAAATTATACAATCGTTTCTTAAAAACAGGCAATTTTATGTACAATTACTAAAGTCTCGGTCTCTATCCAAACACGCAGTAGCTGGAGTACCACAAGGGGCTGTACTAAGTCCAATTCTCTTTAATATTTACATCAATGACATTCCAAAGTCAAACCTTGCCCATATTGCTTTATTTGCCGATGACATGGCTATTTATAAATCACACGAGCTAGGACAGGTCATAGTGGAATCTCTAGAAGAATACTTAAATATACTATCATCATATTTTGACAAATGGAAACTAAGTCTTAATGTTTCCAAATGTGAATCGATATACTTTACAAGATGTCGTGTGACTCGTAAACTTCCTAACCATAACATTCGTATTAATAATGTAGACCTTATTTGGGCTACAAGTGTGCGCTACTTAGGTGTCCACCTAGATTCAAAGCTAACCTTTAAAACACATATAAACGAGATCATCCGCAAAAGCAACAATCTGCTAAAAATGCTATACCCGCTTATAAACAGAAAAAACAAGTTGAATCTCAAAAGTAAAATAATGATATACAAAGCAATGGTCCTACCTGTAATACTGTATGGGACCCCAATTTGGTCGAAAACAGCCAACACCCACCTTCAAAAGCTTCAAATACTGCAAAACAAATTTTTAAAAATAATTATAAATAAACCTACTAGATACCACACAATTAACGTTTACCAAGACACCAACATGAATTATATCAAACAAATTATACAAGAAATTAATTTAAAATACTCATCTAAACTAGCCAACATGAACAATGAATTGATCCAAAACCTAACTATATCTATTTAAATAAATCTAATTAATACCGTAGTTTAGTTTAGGTTTAAGATTTTAGAATTAAGTTTAGATTTTAAAATTTAGTTCTTAGTTTTACTTTTTATCTAATTTAAGCTGACAAACAAAATTCATTATATAAAAACATATAACTCTCGCCAAGCGATGGTAAACACATTAATGCTTTAAATCAATATTTTCTGTAGTAAAGCCAACCGCTTGATGTGCTCAACTCAGAACACGTATACATGTACAATAATGTAAAAATACCTAATTCTGTCAATAAATATTATTATTATTATTATTAGGTGTGGGGAATAATTATTAGCAACCGCTGAGAAAAATAACTTTTGTCTTGGGTTTTCGGATGAAACTGCGTTGAGTGGAAGTAGATTTTAATATAGAGGCTGGCTGTTAGTGGCGTTGAATTATTTAGGAGATGAGTATGATGATACAAAATGTTGTATCCAATTTTATGAGTTACTTTGAATGCGTTGATTAAGCTGAATCTTCATTATGATTTAACAATTATAATGTTCACGTAAAGTAAACACAAAAGCCAGCAGATAAAATGTTTTTGTAACAACCATATCATGAATTAAATTTATTTCCGAACTTCTTCAGGTACAGTAGCTTCCACATTCACTAATGATCTTGAACCATTATTAAGTAGCACAAATATAAATTAAATTCTCTCAAAACACAATGACATTTTAGAGTTTAATTGTATTTATAAATAGATTATACAAGTTACATGAAATTTGTCTTATTGTATTAATCAAATTGATGGCGAGGCGATGAAATATAATTTACCTAGAGAATTACATTTTTAATTTAACACGAAAATTAAGAACTCGAAACTATTTGGAAAAAACAAAATCTGAATAATGAAAAAATATTTTTTGTTTTTTTAATAAATGTCAACGAAATCATCGCCTGCTAAATTTTAAAGTTTTTTGAGAAATGATTTTAGTTTTGATGTTCGCCGTTTATGAGTAAATAATTGAAATTTCTCATGCAAGTAGTAAAAAAAAGTACATTATTAAAAGCTTTGAAGGTGAACCGAAGAGTCAATTGCTGTTTCTTTGATTTTAATTGCAGCCAGAGTAGCTGCGTTAAGAGTTAATGTAGCTTAGCACATGTTTAGTTGGATTTTCAAAGTTTCGCTCTGATTCAAAATCAGTATCGTTTTCCTTTGGACCATCAATTGAAATGTTCGACTAAATTTTATTGAGATGAGAGTTCTCAGATTCAACAAACCCATCAAACTCTCTTAACTCTACGACAACTTCTCGTGAATCTGGAATGTTCACCATTTGAGACGAGGAAATTCTCTGAACTCAGCGTTCTATGTGTAGTAGTCTATGTTTGAAATCTATGTTTCTTATAGTTTGAAGTTTAGATCTTCATTTTAAAATTTTTCGACTTTCTATTTTTTCACGCGTTTAAATGTACTTGATTTTAGTACAGTTGTATCACTTTCAGAAATGAGACGAGGTAGATTCGCAGAAAGAGATTGTATTTTCTTAAGCCGAGCCTTAAAAATAACGGATCTAACAACCCAGTCGATGCTCATCATGTGTCAGTCCCGTTTAACCCAGCCCAGTTAGTAAACAAAACGAAAAAAAAAAACGAAACAGAATGTTGCGCTATGATATATAATTCCAATGCAATCCAATGATAACGATTTGGTCTGAAGTTATGGTGAATGAATAAATCAATACCTAATTTAGCTAACATTGTAATCAAAAGAACTCAAAGTCAAATATGGCTGCAATCATTTATTCACAAAATTTATACAAAAAAAAATATATTTGTAGCATGAAAGTTAACAAAACGGTCAATGTAACGAAACAGAGAACTGTAAAAATATCCGTTTAGTGGGCGCCACTGTGACAAATAGGAAAGGGATAATATGATTCCTCTGTAAAGAGTCAATCAACGGATATTTTTCACGGTTCTCATAAGAATCATGCTCAAACGATGTATGGCTTTCACACAGAAAGTCCGAGTTCGACTACCGACATAGAAGTCAGTAGTACCCAAATTTGCCCCGCAAGCCACTACACATTTCAATCGTGTTATTTTGTCAGTCCTTTAGTCTTACATCATATCCGAATGGAACTTGTGAATATTTTCCATGATTTTTGGGACATCTTTTCTATTTAAGCTTAGCAAGCGAACTCCATAATTATTTTGTTTTTTTATATATAAATATAAATTCTAACTAAAGTCAATTCAATTGTTTTTTATATTTGGTACTGAGCCAAAAAAATTTTTTTTTCCATTAATATAGGCCAAATAATTAAACGAACACCTTATATTTTATTAATAAAACAAATATTGGATTTGATTTCGACTTCAAATTGTTTAGAATTATTTTGACAACAAAAGTTACTCAATGCACTTCATTTATTCAAAACTAAATATGTAAAATTCAAATCCCATACATCAATATTTTAGACAATTGTAGTTCCGACTGACTGTAGTTTTTGGCAATTCTAAAAAACGACAACTTTTCGACAACTTACAAAGAACATTATTGATTTTGGCCAGAAAATTGGTACAGTCAAAAACAACAAAATTGACGAAAAGGCATACAATAGACAACAAATATATCACTCGTTTAACTCTTCAGATTAACACTTTTATTTGGTGTACACATTATCGCTTTCTATATATAATTGTTTACTCTATCGCTCTGAAAATTATCACGTTTGGTATAAAACTATTTTTCATTCCATTGAGGAAACTTTTTAAATATTATTTAAATTCAAAGTAAAAGGAGGCATCATTTAGCACTTTAATATTATATTATTTTACGAGCATAGAATGTTATTAATATATTATTATCATTTTGTGGGAGTTTTACACTATACATTTTCAAATATAATATAAGAAATAAGTTTAAAAACAAGCGGAAAGTAGATTGCCGCACTAATTTGGCATTTTTAAAAATTTGGACTCAGCAAAAAAAAACTGTCGAGATGCTACGTATTTAATCTGGTCGATAGCAAAACGGCGTTCGATGAAGCGATAATGCGAATCTGAACAGTTTTAAAAGTTATCGTTAAACTTAAATCCGAATTATTAACCTGGACTAGTCACAATGAAATTGGGAACCCTAAGTGCGATATTCATGCAGAGTAAACACCAATCACTGCTTGGATTGCTTCGGGCCATCTTGTGTATCTGTTGATTCGAGTCAATCAATACTGTTGTCTTTTTGTTGAAATGTTCACTGTAAGTGGGTAAATACAGGTTAAAGACAGATCATGTCCTAGTAGGAGTCCGCCCGTAAAAAAATTGAAACTTACAGCGTAAATCAGTTATGATATAAAATGAATAAAAGTTCGGAGAACAGAATGATAAACGAGATCTAGATAAAAAGATAAATTTTCATAATTGCCCAATTTTAAGGTCTGAATCTGAACCCGAACTTATTCAAGCAAAACGCGTACTTTTAAGTTTATGAAACTTAAACATATGGCAGATGTCAATATTAGCTGTTTAATAGAGAGAATAATCGAATTTGAGAGTAAACGAATTGCTGTGAGTTGAAATATAAATATTCAACCTTTTGAAAATATATCAATCTTGACGCTCAGAGTATGTTCAAAAATCAACATTTCGTTTTCGGTATAAGAACCGGGAGAAAAATAAACTAACAACATTTGTTAATTACGCTCAAAAAAAGATCGTTAGAAAATTTGCAAACAGAATAGCAAAAAAATCTAGATCAGAGGTAAGGTTTCCATCCTAGTAACGGAAAAATATTCGCAAGTAGCCACCCACTCTCAGCCTCTAAAATGTCTACAAAAACAGGTTCAATTATTTTAAATGTGACATCGGCTGTCATGAAATAGTGGTAAAATGAACGTCAAACTCCTAGAGTCAACGTTTGTGTTCCATGAGTCGACACATTGGAAGATTCAGCGGTAACTAAGGTGAATTCAGAAACAATGCTGAGTTTCTGAGCGAAATTATCTGGATTCACTGACTCTTACTTTAGAGCCGGTGTCAATAAGAAAATTGAGATTAGTGATGTTATCATAAATCATCAAGCGCTAATGATGATGGGCGTCACCATATCCTGTGAATGACTCATAAGGAGTGGAATAAGATTTGAAATATTAAAGAAAACAAGTAACGTGAACAGTCAAATAAAGTTTTTAACCGAGTTGACCAATACGATGGTGATTGAAACCAATGCCATAGGCGGTAATAAGTACGGTGGTGGTTGATACGATAGTGGTATGCATATGGGGAGGAAGTTTTCCCTCTATTAAATTTTGGGGTGACGGCAACGAAATTTTATTTGACTTTGTTTTGCATTGAGCACAATAACTCGATTAAGTGTTGACCAAAAAAATCATCCTACAATAAACGGTCAGATTTGGTCGGATACGGTTGGTGTAAAGTTTTCCTAACCGGTCTAGGATGACTTGTTTGATTCCGTTGTCTTAACCATCAGAGTCGAAATGTGCGATGATAACGCTAGCTAATTAGGCCAACTCTGGTGTAAGAACGAAACAAAATAGTCTAAACATATATTTTTTTAACTCTTCGTTTAGGCTTTTGGGCTTTATTTTTTGGTAAATTCGTTTTCGGTTTCATTTTTACCTTTAATAATACAGCAGCACAAAAAAATTCATCCCGGGGGCTGACTATAAACATTTTGTTTTTTGAGGTCGCTAAATTCGAATTTGTCCTTGGTTTGACCCCAGTTTTTCAGGACTCGGACACAACCACGAAAAACCGAAACCTCTCCATAATTCACTAAAACCGCTACAACCGATAACCATTAACGATTTTAAATCTTAAATCCATAAATTCGCAGATCAATTAACTCACTAAATGTATAACCCCGTAACACTTTAAACGCCTAGCCCTATAACGGTCTGGCCGTCGTGGGCATATGAATGAACCCAGTAAAACAACCACAAAAAAAGTTCTGACTAGGCATAGTACATTTTTGGAGGGTCGCTGAAGCTGAATTTGAGGTCGGTTTGACTCCGGTACATCAGGGTTCGGATATTACTTCAAAAATCGCAACAGTTACTTAAAAAAAATCTTTGTGATTAAACCACGTTTTCAATATGTTTTCGGGATCACTGAATCTAAAATATGATGATGCCTGCAAACTCGACTTCCCACATTAATGTAGGATACTAGGGTTCTGACCCCCTGCTACGTAATAGTTTACCCTATTGGCATGAATGCAGTAATCCAGCGACTAAGACAGGAAACGGAATCGCTCTGTTACCTCCCTGTGCCTGCCATAACGGCATGAATGCAGGGACTTAGCCAGAAAACAGAATCACTCTGTTGTCTGCGTATAGGTGCCCAGGATGCAAGTACAGGTGAGTTATTACTCTGGATATGAGGGTCGATCTACATGAAAAAATAACAAAATGTTTGAAATAGGAATGATTGAAATGTGCCTGATCGTCGGGCAAGAGAATTTTTTTGGTAACTTTTGGAGTTTTTTTTGGTTATGTCAAAACTCTGACATGCTGAGTGAAGTTAATCGGATTCAACGAACCCAAAAACATATAGTGTGCATATATAGACCACCCGGTTGTACTATTAAAGATACAAATGAAACCGAAAATGAAGCTACCAAAAACATGAAGCCCAAAAACCCAAACAAAAATCTAAAAAAGTATATGTTTAGACTACTTTTTTTCATTCTTACACTACAGTTGGCCTAATAAGCTAGCGATATTTACGCACTTTCCCACTATGATGGTTTAGACAACGGAATCAAAGAAGCCTTTGAATTTGAATTCAGCGACCCCAAAAACATAATATGGTATTCCTTGTTAACCCACAGGCCAAATTTTTCTTTTGTCACTATTTAATGAGGTTATAGGGCTAGGAGTTTAAAAGGTTACGGCGTTATAACTCCATTAAAAGAAATCGATTTTATCCGGTTTTAGAGTAAAAATTGTTAACTGTGACGGGTTTTAACGATTTAGTGGATTTTGGAGGGTGATCCGGTTTTTAAAGCTATGTCCGAGCCCTAACGTGCTGGTGTTAAAGTTTTTTTGCAGCTGTGTAATGTCAGTGCAGTGTAATGTCAGTACATTCATTAATTGATGAGATAAATGCCTTATGAATCACGGCGATTTATAATTCTGGACTAGAATCAATTTTAAATCTATCAAACAACTCGTTGAAAGACATAATAGGATATAAATAAATCAAGTTAACCTGACGAATGATCACTAAAATGAAACGTAATATATATTATAAAAAATATGTTGGAAGGAAGCTCGGGATATGCGTTTACTCAAAACAAGGTAAAACACCGATTATAACATAGAATGAGATAATATCCGATTATATCATATAAATCATATAAATCGATCAAACTCAAGCAATCGTCATTGTTCATACAAAACAAAAATGATTTCTAAATATGATGCGATTCCTAGACAAACTATAGCACGATAGATGAACTTGTCTCACGTTTGGTTATATGCCAAAATTGGTGACCACTTTTGTTTTCGGTTTCTAAAAGCAAATGTTAGCCCCTTGTTTATTTTACGAGATTCTGACTATACTTTTGTCCAAAAAAGTTGAAAAAATATGCTCGAAGTGTATATCCATGTAATCAAAATGAGTTTAAACGAGACGACTGCTGCATAAAACTGGCCATAAATTGATCAAACTTCAGTAATCGTCATTTTTCCATACAAAACAAAAATATCAACTACATATGATGGCATTCGTACATCGGGTACTCGATTAAGCTCAAATTACGGCACGGCGCAGCTTTGGTCTCATGTCTACGTCATTCTTCAAGATTTGTTCGAGAAGTTTGGTTTTGGTCCATTGATTAATTGATACAAACAAAGCTTTCAAGTTGTTGTTTGTTTCACGAAAGCAAAAGTATATCAAGTTTTCGTTTTCCTTTCCTAACTTCAATTGCAAAAAAAAGTAAATAAAACATATTCACATAAAAAATCTATATATGAATAAATAAATTTTTCTAATTCTATAAGAAACATTTATAACATAAAAACAATATAATCATAACAGAATAAAGTATTAAAGGATTCAGAATACATGTTAGAAAAAAGATGTTACATTTAAAGGAAGTTTTGGTTGGGGAATTCTAACAATAAAGTTGTTTGTGAATAATTAAGGTTATGAATTTTGAGAACAGTATTTGGTTCCATTCGACAATCGAAATCGACATCTCATTTAATATGATAATTGATTTAACGAAAATGTGCATTTGAGGTCTACAAAAATTAATTATTTAATACTGTTCCAAACAGTTTTTTTGTAAAAAATCTGACTTAATTACAATCAGTAATCTTAATATTCCACACCTAACAAACTTTACTTTAAAAACAACACAAAATAATTCTGCCGCAACAGTCATAAACCAACAACCGCATAATTACAACTAAAATCTTATCTCTTGCTATAAAAACAAAACAAAATAACAAACCAAAAATTAACTTCCACAAAAACATAACAAGGAGCCGCAATGTACCATAATTTCAAGAATAAAATGACTAGATGTTCCATTATATTCTAAGGAAAATTTTAAAAATTAATTCGTATAATAAAAGCAAGAAAACAGACAACATAATGATGATGGCAATAAAATTCTCACGTGAATTTTCAAATAAATTTTCTTTTTAGGAAATAAAGAAAATTTATGACGATTTCTCGAGGAGGAATACTTAAAAGAAGATAAGATCGAAAATGAAAGAATAGTTTGGTTTTCAATTTTATGAATTTTCGATACGATATTTCTTTAAGAACTTCGGCAAAGTTGACAGAATCGTTTTATTTGTCGACTTTAGCAGTCGTTAGAAACATTAAAAGCTACAACCTCTTTCTAATTTGAAAAATGATCAAAAATGATGATTGAAAAAAAAGATTCAAGTGTGAGCCTCAATATTTATTGTATGTATATTTATTATAAACTTAAAATAAAACAAATCCCCTCCCCTTCTAAAGCCCATCTAACCAAGCAAATCATAAATCATAAACGTTTCTAACTTTAATTATATTACTTATCTATTCAAGGGAAAAAGAAAATCAAATTAAATTCACAAAAAATTTCCCAACTATGGAGACACAACAAAATATTAAGAAACTTTTTCTTCTGTTTTAATTCTTTAGAGAATTTATTCAATTTTCTTGAGATGTTTGTTTTTTTCTTTTTTAATTCAATTTTTTTTTGTTGTTTGCTTAAAAGTAGAAAATTAAAAAAGTAAATAAAATCAAATTAATTAGAAGAAAAACATTAAAGCTTTTATATTACTGATTCGTGTGAAAATCTGCGTGATGATGTTTACATGCTGTAATTAATGATTTATTCTTAAGAATTTTAAGTTTGTGGAAGATTAAAATTTAACGAAACAAAAAAACAGATGTGATTTGGGTATGATTCAGGTATGTCGGGCATATAATTTTTTGTTTGCTCAAAATTACGAATGACGTTGGTGATGGATTATAATAAGTATGTACATATAAAATTTTGTGTTAACTTAAGTTTTGAGGATACAGGTAAAAATATTTTATTTTAAATTTAAAGAAGGTAACTGAAAATTTTTCACCAGAATGCAAAAAGTTTTAATAGAATAAAAAGTGAAATTCCAAATGAGCTTTCGTTATTATTTTGGGAATTTCAATTAAATTTCAATGCTTCATGATCCTTTTTGCTCAAATTGAATTTACCAATAAACAAATTTAGCTTACTAGATGAATTTTATTTATCTATTTACCAAAATTTTGATTGTAGTGCAACATTTAAACCGTTTTTTCCGATACTTACCTGGAAGAAAAGAAAAATTTTTAATTATTACAATTCAAGTACTTGAAATAAATATATATAAATAGTTTTTTAAAAGATTTCATTTCATAAAAAATAACAGCAAAGACAGGTGCTACGTATCAGTAAGGTTATACTATTTTTCAGATTTTCCTAAATATTAGAATACTGCTTTATACTGAGGATAAAGAACTCCAATACGTTGGTCGAAAACAAAGTTCAAAGTAATAAGCATTTATTGAAATGGAAAACGATTCCAACACTTATGTAAGAGGAAATTTTTTATGCTCAATTAATTATTGCACTTTTATTTGAAAACAAATTTTTGACCTACATAAATCATAATTTTTGACCTACATAAACAGTTATTTTTTTTATTATTTTTTGATTTATCGACTGGTTTTTGTTCTGAGTTTCTTCTCTATTCGGTCACAGAAGTAGTATATTGACGGATTTGTTTTCTTGTTGAACTTTTTATTTATACTTTTGAAATTTATAATTAGCATTGAATATAACAAAACTAGCTGTTGCAAAAGTGTTTTAACGCACCTTGTTGTTTTATCTAGTTGGCTAGTTCTAACAAGAAATAATAAACATTTTTAAATTTGAAATTTTCTAATGGGTTCAAAATTTAAAAATAGAATGGGCGCCAGATGTAACAATTTTGTTTTAGCTTCCACAGAGAAGAACCAAATAATTGATAGAGATAAAAGTGGCACAATATAAAAGGCATAAAATAAAAGTGCACAGATATATGCCTGCCTGTTTTTTTTAGATTTTGCTCCATTTCAAGGATTTTACTCCATTTTGGAAGAGAACTCAGAGCCTAAAGGAACATTTGCGTTGGTACTGGCGGGTTGACACTGATGAATTTACCAAGATTAACTAATAATCCATATCTTTCCTCCACCCACCCCACCTAAAAAACAGTGGCACCCCACCACTACACACCTCCAAAGAATGGATGAAAGAGGTTAGAAATAAGGGAAAGGAAATTTGTGCAATGTGCAGCCTATCTCCTAATCGAACCTTGTAAGGGAAACACGGAAAATAACAGAGCCACGATGACTAAAGGAAAACGAAGACGACGATTTGTTAGGTGTTGTTTAGTTCAATACAACTCTCTACCTCTGCTTTTACGTATTTGATTTAGATAATGGAAGACATACTAAATTAGCAAACTCGAAATTTCGGGACTCTCTTGAGCGCTTCTTCTGAAGTCCTCCTCAGTACTTTTCTAATGTCCCTTCGTTCTATAGTTCTCTATGTTGGGTGCACAGCGTGGGGTTAACTAGAACCTACGAACTTGAGATTAAGTGCCCTGTTCTTGCTGTCTAACTAGCGGTCTACTGCAGAAGATTTCAGGGGTAGCCCTCCTTGGTCACCTTAGGTATTGAGAATTTTCATTTTCAATCGCAGGAACTTGCATCATATTTCTCGTTTTTGCAATATTTGCCGTCAGTTATTTGTTGGAGAAACTTTCGTCTATATTATTTTAAGTTATTTAATCGAATAGATGAAAAACGTGATCTACGCAGGTGAAAAAGTCGAAATTTGGACTTGACCATTTTTGATTTTCCTGAAACTTGGCATATAAGTAGTATGGACAAAATAAAAAATACTACTTTTACTAAAAATTTTTTAAAGTGCATAGTTTGAGAATAGGGGGCACCCCAACATGCATGAAAAATGAAAATTCTGCCAATCCGATGTAAATTTGAAATTAAATTGCTCAAGAACGGCTCTACCGATTTCATCAAACTTTGTTTGTTTGATAGATGATTAGTTAGTCATTTGAAAAAAAATTAATTTATTGTTTTTATATTCTAAAATATATCAAATTTACAAAGAGGCTAAAATTCTTGTTCTTGAGATATTTAATTTTAAAGATTTTAAGTCAGTCTAAAATTCTATTGTTCATTATTTTTTCAAACAATTTTTATCATCAAAAAATTTTAACCACTGAAGTTCAAGAAAATAATGAACAATTAGAATTTTAATCGGACTAAAAATCTTTAAAATTAAATATCTCAAGAACACGAATTAACGCCTCTTTGTAAATTTAATATATTTTAGGGGAAGGATAGAAATATTTTCAGAAAAAAAATTAATTAAATTCCAATTGATCTTTGACCAAAGCGCCATCTTTAAAAAAGTTTTTTTTAATATTTTTATTTAAAAACTAATTATAAAAACAATGAATTAATTTTTTTTCAAATGACTAACTAATCATCTATCAAACAAAAAAAAGTTTGATGAAATCGGTATAGCCGTTTTTGAGCAATTTAATTTCAAAGTTACATCGGATTGGCAGAATTTTCATTTTTCATGCATGTTGGGGTGCCCCTTATGCTCAAACTATGCGCTTTAAAAAAATTTTAAAATAAGTAGTAATTTTTATTTTGTCCATACTACTTATATGCCAAGTTTCAGGAAAATGAAAAATGGTCAAGTTTTCACAACTCTGTCTAGAACACGTTTTTCATCAATAGAAGAAATGCAGAGTATGCCGAATTGAAATAATTGCAATTACTGAGTAACATAATCTTTATAATATTCCTTGGCATGCGGAAACGGCAATTTTTACAAAAACTGATTCTGTTTTTCACATTTATCAACAAAATCATCACACATATCACACAAAAAATTAATTACACTGTGCGATAGCCAAAATCCGCTGGGGTTCTGACTACCGGGAAAAGTTATATCAGCAAAAAAAAAGTTATACGTGTCCCGGAGTTTCGCTGGGTCACGTCTAGGAATCGAGATATATCGATTTGAAGTTAGTAACTATCATATAAGAGAAATTGTCACGTTTTTGACATAACTCGAGAACGACTAGTCCGATTTTGCTGAAACAAATTAAGAAATTAAGAATTACAATTCCTTTAATCTACTGATATGCTATACTGAAAAAGTAACGAAAAAATAAAACAATTAAAATTAAATAAATAAGAAATACAAAAAAAAATAAAATAAATAAATAAATGAAATAAAAATAATAAAGTAAAATAAAAAAATAATAAAATAAAAATATAATAAATAAATAAAAAATAAAATAAAAAAAATTTACTAAATAAATAAAATAAGTAATAAATAAATAATAAATAAATAATGTATAAATAATAAAAAAATAATAAATAAATAATAAATAAATAATAAATAATAAATAATAAATAATAAATAATAAATAAACAATAAAAAATAATAATAAATAATAAATAATAATAACAAATACTGAATAATAAATAATAATAATAAATAATAATAATAATAGTAATAAATAATAATAAATAATAATAATAATAAACAATAATAATAATAATAATAAATAATAATAATAAATAATAATAATATAATAAAATATAATGAAATGTAATAAAAATATAAAACTATAAAATATAATTATACTAAAAATAGTAAAATAAAATAATAAAATAAAATAAATAAATAAAAATAAAAAAATGAAAAATAGAAAATAATAAATAAAAAAGTAAAAAAAAAGTAAAATTAATATACAAAGACGCATAGCCACATGTCCAAATACATTTAAAACAATAAATTTTGAAGTTTATTCCAGTAAAAATATTAAAAAAAATTTCTATGAAAAATCAATATTCTTGTCAAAATGAGATACCTTTACTTAATTGTGAATAAAAGCGAAATGCTTTCATCGATTTTCATGATCTATGTCTCGTTTTGTGCACAGATTATGTGACTTTACGTCAAAGTAATAAGACTTAACACTTTTTCCCGTTTTGAATTTTTCATGATTTTTTAAAATACAATTTTTTTATTTTTATGCAAAAAGTTATTTTTTTTCTTCATAAATTTATTGATAACTGCGAAACTGTTGATTGTGTAAAGAACTAGTAGATTAAAGGAATTGTATTGTTCAATTTTTCTATATTTGTTTCAGTAAAATAAGACTAGTCGTTCTCGAGTTATGTCCCCAAAACGTGACTATTTCCCGTATATGATACATACTAACTTCAAATCGATATATCTCGATTCCTAGACGTGACACAGCAAAACGCCGGGACACGTATAACTTTTTTTTTACCGATATAACTTTTCCCGGCAGTCAAAACCCCAGCGTATCAGTGACCCCTACCATTTGTCGCACAGTGTTATTGTTTCCTTATAAAGGAAATATTTTAAGTTTAGTGATTTTATTGGAAATTGATTATTGTTATGATAATTTTTATTATTGTTTTTTATAATGCTTCGTTTTTTAAGATTACTTTTTTGTTATTTCAGTTTGGGTTCTACCCATTGTGCAAAGAATAACTATTAGTTTAACCAATTAAAAATGTATTACAATCGAAACAAATATTTTAATAACCAGCATGTCTTGAGTTTGTTTAGTTTATTTTTTATTTAATTGTTGTTTTTGTCAGTTATTGTGTCTGCATATTTTTTATTATTTTTTATTATTCTGAATTTTGCTTGGTGTATTATTGTCTATATATTTCTTGCGTTTAAATTACTTTTCTGTGCTAAAGCGAATGCTTATTAACTCTTTTATTTTATCGTTTGATTTATTTTAGTTATCTTTATTATTAATTAATACCCTTCTTAATCAATTGGTCGTTAGGTTTTACTCTGCTAATATATTTGTATAAATAATGCTTGATTGAATTGTTCAAATATTTGAAAGTATTTGTTTTACATAGTAATACCGAATCAGTTTCTAGTTTTCAGTTTGAATTAAATCAATAAAAATTTCCAATGATCGATAACTGGCTGGCGAATCTAATAAAAACATATGTACAGTTAATGTAGATATTAAATTCTTTTGGGTTGAATTGAACCTTTGCCGTAGCAGTATATGTAGATTTGAATCTTATCTTGTTTAAACATTATTCCTTTTCATTTGAAAATTATAAAAACAGTGTTAGATAAGTAATCACCTTTCGCAGGACACTCCATTTGGTAAGGTCAAACATATGTTTTTAAATTTCTACTAAAAATCTCCAAAAACAACATTTTTAAAGATGTGCTTACCACTTTAATTTGAGTTCAATCTTTACAAAATTTCCTAGAACCGTTACGATTTTTTGCTAATTATGATGGAAGCTAAGAAATTTAGGAAAAGAGATAACCAGATAAAGTACACGTTTCTGGTAATAAATCAAAAACTAAACAGTTAAGAGCTTATTGAATTTATTTTTAAGTTTTTCGATTTTTTTATATTCTGAACTTCAAAAAGCATAGATAATAAACCCTTTACGTTTTTTGTAAGTTTTTCTGTTTTTTTTTTTCCAAAAATAGTATATTTTTCAACGATGCCGAAAACAACATATTTTGAAGCGAGATGACAGTTTATCAGCCGAGGCGATAGCCGAGGTTGGTAAAGGTTGCGAGATTCAAAATATGATTTTCGGCGAGTAGAAAACTGTACTTTTTCTACTACTTTTTTAATAATTATTGTTAACTGTTAAGCATTTTCATTTATAATTAAATACAATTCAAATTTTAAAACATAAAAACATCCAAACAAAATCTTTAAATTTATATTTCTGCTATTAAAATATAGATGACTCAATATGAATAAATTATCCGATTTCTATGTCATAAAAAACCGTCTTTAGTTACAAGCCTGATTGTCGTTTCATACAAAAAAAGTCGTTAACTTTATACATATAAATATTTTCATTCTATTCTCACTACAAAATTCTATATTTGTGTTCTATTTGGTCTATAAAGTCCCTAAAATCATTAAATAATACATCTTCAAAGGTTTCGCATTTCGCGTCTAGTAGGCTTATAACTAAAAATTTATACGGTTTTATAATAAACAAAATCAAGTTTAAAATGTTTATTATGATTTCTAAAATAAAAACAACAGTTTTGATTTAGTTCTTGTATGTGGATGACGTTACGTAAATTCCTTATATATATTAAAACAACGTAAAATATTTCATGTAAATAAATAGTTTTTTTATTCGCCTGCATATTAAAGTGTTACTTTATTACTGTGATTTGCCTTACCTTAAAATATCACTTACATTACCTTAAAATATCACTTTTCAACTATTTATTTTGTTGTCATAGCTACGTCCAAAAAAGTAAAAGGCATTTGTATTTGTTTAAATTCTATGAAAAATAAAAATTTTTATCAAAGCAACCCTTAAATTCAAAATTTTATTATCCAATTAAAATAGTTGTTATCATTTGTTGTCATAGCTACACAATAATTTGGAAAAAATAATAAATATTTTGTCAAAGGTTAATTGTTCCACATATTTCTATTTTAAAATTTATGAAATTTCAAAATTTTAATTTAGAATAAACAACTTTTCTTAAAATATTTTGCTTGCGGCGAATAAAAAATAGTATATGATGCACGGACGTAAGCTATTTTGGACTTAATGTGGGTGCAAATCTCGGCTAGCGCCTCGATTTGCAAATTCCACATCCGTCCAAAATCTATAGCTTTACGTCCTAGCATCATATAATGTACTATTTTCGTTTTTCTTAAATAAATAGGTGAAATAATTTTTTTTAAATATCTGAACACCAACTGTTTGTTACCAAACTATTTTAAAATAATATTATAAAGCTTATATAGTTAACTATTATTATTTTTACATTTTTAATGTAAACTGTCCGTAACTAATTCTAAAATTAATTAACGTCATCTTCCCAGGAAAGACAAATTCACGTCATCTTCCCAGGAGAGACTAACAAAATTATTTTATTCAATCAATTGATTCTCTTAACGGGTGTTTTAGGATGATTTATTCTAGTTAATAAACTAGAAAATAGATGGCTTTTAAAAAATTACTTTCGTCACTAGGTACGAAAATAATTTGTATAGGGTTTTTTATCACTGGTGACGAAAAAAAAATTTTCAATGCAATAAACAAACATCGAAAGGAGATTTTTTAAGTTGGGTAGTAGAAAAAAATTTAAACAAATATGCTGCAGAAAAAAATTTGTAAAAATGAGACGATTACCAAACTTGCTATAAACCGTCCAAACTCTAGTAATCATAAATTGTTGTATAAGTTGTTTTATATACGTCAGTATAGTTGTTTTTTATACGTCAGAAGTTAGTCATCGTTCGATCACACAAACCAACCATCACACTATCAAAACTATTAACAAAACTTGTATTATTTATTAAAACATTTAACATTAATACTTAAACAAATTATAAGAATTACCAAACTTATTTATAAGTGAATTAGGCGTCTCAAACTTTTTTCGTCTATAAAAATGAAATAAAACTTTCAAAGCTCAAACGAAAAAATTATATAGGACTGACAAATGGTTGGAGAAAAAATTTGTTTCATTACTTTTATGTTGTAGACGGATTAAAACAAATTGGAAATTAAGATGTCTAATAAAATTGATATAAATATATTTTATTAATTTATGTGATTCTTGATTGATTGATTTTTACAGTTTAATATTTTGATTAAATGCCCGATTTATTTAAATCACTGATGGAGTTTAGGTAATTTAGGAACGTTATCAAAGTAAACTTTGTTTTTATTAAACAATTTTGCTATCATTTTTGAATTAAAAATTGTTGAAATCAAACTATATTTGACCACTCCCGAGGACAGTGAACTAAAACTATTTTTAAACAAAAAAATTAGTTTAAAATTTAACTAACTAATTAAATCTACTACAATATTATCATTGAGCGTTTTATCAACACAAATGCTTACAAACATTGAATAGAATCACATAAATTATTGTTGTTATTTATTATTCCTTCAATTGGAGTCTCACCTGCGTTACCGTCAATCGTTCTTTAGTGCAAAAATTAACACGCTAAATTGCGCAATAACTAGGTAGCGCGCTAACCAATTTTGTTTAGTTGTGGGGCTTCATCTGTTTTTAGCTTGTGTATAATTTTTTGGTAAAGCTTTTTAAAGATGGAGTTCCTGTCTGCTGCTCTGGATAGTACACCAAGTTCTATTTATTATTTAGTAAATTCACTATATTATAACTAGACGGAACATACAGTTAGGGTTTAAAGATGATGGTGAGTGATAACAATGCACAGAAAAATACAATGTGAGTTTTTGCTTTGCTCTTATTAAAAAGTTTGCATGTCATGTGAAATAAAATTATGATCAAATTCTAAAATTATAAAAAACTAGCGGGACCCGGCGTGCTTTGCTACACCTATAAATAAAGTTTGTGTGTATACATTTTGTTGACGTAGTAGCAATAATTTCAAAGAGTAGTAAAGAGAAATAATTTTCTATTTTTTTTTTAAATATGAATGTAAAAGGATCAGCACTCTAGTTGATCAGCAAAATATAAAAAATTAGTATTATATATAAAACAAAGGATATATAAAAATACGCGATCATTAAGTTTTCAGGTGTGTAAGGTTTCAGGTGTGTCTCTATATTGACCATTACACGTAACAAATATAGATTCAAAAATGTTCACAGTGTTCATGCTGTTTAATATACGCTTTCTTTACTGGTAGGTTATTAAAAAAGTTACAAAAAAATTGTAATCGTGATGTCATTCAATGGTCGGTCAGCAAGGGCAGTTAGAATAGTGAAAATACATTCGATGAAGATGAATACAAACACATTTACAAATTTTAAACATACACACATTAATTTTTATAAATAGAAGATAATGATGCAAAAAGAATTAAAATTTTATTTTGGAGTTTTGTATTAAATTTCTTGGCAGTACTACGTGTGAATTCATAGGATGAGAAATATTTCTATTTAGTCAACCTTCTGAGTCATTGTAGTCATTATTGATTGTTGCAAATCAATGCGAAACTAATATCTGACACACGGTCAATATATTGCCATATATAGACAACATTATGGAAATATTAATTTTTTGGAGTTTTGTGAGTGATTAAGCTTAAAGTAATTGTTGAAAGTAATATTCCCGACAATAAGTAATTACTGTCGGGTCGGGATTGAACTTATACTTATCAGAGACATCATACCGACAGACGTTGTTCTGCATAATATTTCAAGCGATTAGGATATTAAACAAAGCATGAAATGAAAGACAAATAATATAATAATTTCATTATTCTTTATTTTGAAATAACATCAATTCTTCTAAAAACAATTCGTTATAATCAATATTGTTTGTTTAATTTTATCTTAATGCAAGTTGATGAACAATATTTCTAGTCAATTCCTGAGGATCATAAATGAATAAATTTGATAGTTTTCCAACGCGAGAACACGCCACATATAATTGGCCATGTGAAAAGACCGGATTTTCTAGATCCAACCCACAAATCGACATTGTTTGACCTTGTGACTTATTAATAGTCATGGCAAACTCCAAGCGAATTGAAAATTGCAGACGTCTGAATGGAATGGGTCAGTCTGAAGGGATCATTTGGATTCGTGGCAGAAGAACAACTCCCCCTTCAAATTAGCCGTTCAAAATTGTAGCTTCAAGAACACTGCCCAAACTTTTTTTTATGACTAAGCTTGTAGCGTTGCATAGCTTAGGTGGATTTA
This sequence comes from Diogma glabrata, assembly GCA_963693315.1. NCBI lineage: Eukaryota > Metazoa > Arthropoda > Insecta > Diptera > Cylindrotomidae > Diogma > Diogma glabrata. Next base: position 33,943,039 of record OY856188.1, read on the forward strand.
AATTCCGAAGCAAAATTATTGGTGAGCCGATTTTTAATCGCAAGTTATGTGGTGGCATTCCTGGTAAATCCAGCGAATTAAAAAGTTCAACAGGATAGTTGACTGCTTCGTCAGGATCGGTAACAGTGTCGATCGATTTGAACAATATCTCATTGCCGGGTAATGACTGTTGTATTTTGAAGTTAATAGCGTCAACATCGATATTTTTTGCGTCTAAAATAGCTCGTTTACGAAGCCACGCATCATTAATATAATTAGCAGCGCCATCTGCCGGGTTGATTTGTGAATCTAAATCATCCAGGGTGTCACCTAAACATATACAAAAAAATTCGTTCAAATCGGTCCAGCCGTTTAGGAGGAGTTCAGTGATAATACCGACTGCAGCGCCTCTGCCGGGCTGATTTGTAAATTTTAACTATCCAGGGTGCTACCCAAACGCATACAAACAAATTCATTCACATCGGTCTAGCCGTTTAGGAGGAGTTCAGTGACAATACCGACAGCAGTGCTTCTGCCGGGCTGGTTTATAAATTTAAACCATTCCGGGCGCCATTCAAACGCACACAAAAAAATTCATTCAAATCGGTCCAGCCGTTTAGGAGGAGTTCAGTAATAATATCAACTGCAGTGCCTCTGCCGGGCTGATTTGTAAATTTTAACCATCCAGGGCGCTACCCAAACGCATACAAACAAATTCATTCAAATCGGTCCAGCCGTCTAGGAGGAGTTCAGTGACAATACCGACTGCAGCGCCTCTGCCGGGCTAATTTATAAATTTAAACCATTCGGTGCGCCACCCAAACGCACACAAAAAATTCATTCAAATCGGTCCAGCCGTCTAGGAGGAGTTTAGTGACAATACCGACTGCAGCGCCTCTGCCGGGCTGATTTGTAAATTTTAACCATCCAGGGCGCTACCCAAACGCATACAAACAAATTCATTAAAATCGGTCCAGGCGTTTAGGAGGAGTTCAGTGACAATACCGACTGCAGCGCCTCTGCCGGGCTGATTTATAAATTTAAACCATTCTGGGCGCCACCCAAACGCACACAAAAAAATTCATTCAAATCGGTTCAGCCGTTTAGGAGGAGTTTAGTGACAATACCGAGGGCGCTACCAAAACGCATACAAACAAATTCATTAAAATCGGTCCAGCCGTTTAGGAGGAGTTCAGTGACAATACCGACTGCAGCGCCTCTGCCGGGCTGATTTATGAATCTAAACCATTTGGAACGCCACCCAAACGCACACAAAAAAATTCATTCAAATCGGTCCAGCCGTTTAGAAGGAGTTCACAGTCATACACACGTACAGTAGAATTATATATATAAAGATTTGCCTGTATACTACAAGGGAAACAATGGAGAAAAATATTGTTTACAGTTCATAGGTACTTGAAGTACTTTTTATAAATGTGGATCCTATGAAAACCAAAAAAGTAGGAAAATCAGATTTAGCTCAATTTGTTGTTATTAAATTATTGATTATAATCATTCAAAGAAATTGCGAGAACAGGGTGGTGGGTTATTACCTATAGTCTGAGTTGTTTGTTTAATCCAAAATTCATTCAAAAGCCTACTGCTGACAGCAAAACAAAACCAACACACCCGAAAAACAAACAAAAATAACCAATATATGAAAATAAACCAATCTTTAACGAATCGGAACTTAAGCAGTCTGAAAGCTCTTATGATTTCAAGAATCTAGGAAAAAAATGAGAGGGAGAGGGGGGAGTAAAAAATAAATATCGTTGATCTGCAATAAATTTGATAGTCAATTATCGAAAAGATCTTGCTACTCACTCTTTTTTCTGTAGTGGTCCTTATCTAAGAAAATTTTATGATGTTGTGTGATATTCTTGGCATTCCTAACGTTCCTGTAAACGCAAAAATTTAAGCACAAACAGAACACTTTGTCTAGTTTTACAACACCTGTTTAAAAGAAAGTATTTTTCCCTAAATAAGGAAACAGCAGCGTTTGGCACTATTGATTAGGAGTGATAAGTTCCTTGTATGAGCTAAAATAAAATTTCACTCCACAACGCAACTCCCCAACTGATCAACGAGCACGTTTTTATATTAGTTACTAAGATTAAAGAGAGGTATCAAAACCGAATTGTCGAGATATTTCGAGAAACTGTCTATGAGATCAAAAATTGTTCATGGAGACTTCGATTCGTTTTGGCATTTAGACTCAAAGAAGCTATTTAAAGGTTTCTGAGAAAATGCTCTCGGACTCATTGACTAAAGTAAGAACAAAATATTATATCGGTGAGCATAGTATAAATAGTGACCATCAAGTCATATTGTTTGAAAAAAATGAAAAAGCGCGGCAAAACAAAGGTAAGACCATAAAAATCTTCACTGGATGGAATGCCAAAGCGTTTGATAAAAATTCATTCCATATTGTGCTAAAAATGTAAATGCCTAGATAACTAATAAATGAAAGTCGACTACCAAGGTCGTTATTCTCGGAATGAAGAAGCTGCTATGCTACTTATGACATGTAATCCAACAAGATGGGAATGTCTTAAAGAAAAAAAAAGTTCGAAAAGTGCGAATAAAATTCGCTTGCCAAGGGTTCCGTGAATGTAAAAGAACACAATATCAAAAATAAATGACATAAAGTTGTATTGTAAAGTCTTTATATTGCCAGACTATGGACGCGTAACAGAATAAATGTTTAATCGTAGACGTCAATACTAAATGTCAATCACATCTACATTGATCAAAAATGTTACTTGAGGTTACATCTTATTCATAGCTGTTTATGTTGAATAAAGAAAGATTTAACCAGTATTTTAATGGTTTAAATTGGTAATATTTGTTCTATAAATCAGCGTCGAAATATAGGGTGGTATACATACACTTAATAACTAAATAACTTAATAAATAAAAAACTGTACATCGCAAAATTCTAAAAATTATTGCAACGTTTCTTAAATTAAGTGCTCTTTCAAATGACACCCCACTGGCTTGGGTCAAAAACAATTTTTTTGCCCTCCTTAAACCCATCCCCTAAACACACAGAAATATAATTATTTGAGAGTTCGCTATAATTTTCGTTCAAAATATAGCAAACTTCCTGTCTCTATGAATTTTTTCAATTTTTTCTGTCAATCAGTGTCGAAACGTAGGGGGGGAGGGGTGGTCTGGAATTTGCACATTTTTTAGAATAACTCAAAAACTGCGTACCGAAAAATTCTAAAATGATGCAAAGTTTCGGAAATTTGGTGTTCTTTCAAATGATACCCCACTCGCTTGGGTCAAAAAAATTTTTTTTCACCCATCTCTACCCCAATCCCTTAAAAGCACAAAAATATAATTATTTGAGAGTTCGCTATAATTTTCGTTCAGAGTTTATCAAACTTCCTGTCTCTGTGAATTTTTTCAAAATTTTCTGTTAATTAGGCTCGAAATGCAAGGGGGGGGGGACCAATTTTTTGTGTCACTATATAGATAATATTGATAATAATTCAAAAACTATGTATTGCAAAATTCTAAAAAAATGGCAATATGTATTTCTAAAATCAAGTGCTCTTTCAAATGACACCCCACGTGACCTGGTTTTAAATTATGTTTTTACCCCTTAACATTCCCACCCCTTTAATAAATATAGTTATGAGTATCTGCCACTTTTCTATATTTTTCATTAAAACCTACTCAATTTTCTATCATTCCAATTATATTTCAAGATTTTCGATGAAGTAGGGTCGGAGTTATTCGGGGCAGTAAAACATCGAGAAGACGTCATTTTTCAAAATTATACAAAAAATGGTGAGGTGTAAAATTTCAAAATACATGTTTAAACAATGCTGAAATAAAGCCCTTTCATATAATACCCTATTCGTATCGATAAAAAAATGTATGTTCTCAAAGGCTTTACATCGTACCTCTTTAAAACATACGAACACAACTTTATTTATTTTTTAACCTGCCATCTTGTGTGGATAGATTAGTTTTATAAGCACCTCGAATTTTAAGTTCATCGAATTAATGGTTCACGAAATCATGTGGAAAACACGTTGTACTCTCACCAATAGTGTTCCGTATAAAAAACGGAACCCTAAAAAATAAATGTACTCAGTTCGCAGGAACAGTACTGGAAGGCATCAAAAAAGCAAATGATGTTACTATAATATTTTATGTTTGGAGGTTAATCGAGATCGGTACATAAACTTTATCAGAGTTGTTTCTGAGTATCTTAACTACATTATTTTCAAAACAAATAGATCCAGGTGAATATATTGTTTGGGAGGCAGCCATAGCAGAGGATGTAACGCTAGTTACAAAACAATAAAATCTTGGCATTTATGGGGTTTCTGTAAAGGTCACAATCTGAGCCCAAACGGGATACAGGTTTTCCTGAATTAAAGAAATCTAAGAGAAAGAAAATGCCAACATATTCATCTTTATATTACCAAGTTTACATGATAGACACATATAGCAAAGCTTTAGAGTGAATAATATGCAAAAGTTTAGTACAAGTTATCGAAAAAAGTGTACACTTGTGACTTAGCCAAACATCAATTTTGGATGTTCAGATTTCTTAAAAATCGTTCAACTATAAACTCAGTTCAATTAGCGCAATATACAACTGACGAAAAACAATAGAAAGGAGGCTCTTAGGAAGCCACAATTACTTCAAACATAAAACATGTATTCAATTCAGCACGATGGAACAATACAATGGCAGCGTTTTGCCAAATTATTTCTGAAAATGGGTATCGAAATATGTAAAAAAGCACGCAAAACGATTACAATAAATCTCGATGGACAGGTGATCATTTTGCAACCCACAATAAGGTACCTGAGTATGATAATCGACATCTAAGTATCATTTTAGGAACATTTATAGAAAGCAGCAGTCAAAGTTGCAAAAGCTCACACAGAATTTTTACGTATTATGCCAAACCTAGAAGGAACAAAATAAATTTGCAGTGGGTCTCCTATCTGTGCTGATTGCATGGCAATGGAGTCATAAAAGCGGGAGGTGTCTGCAGCATACTGACTGTTTTCACTATGGGTGGTCTGTGCTTTTCTTACGGTATCAGACGACGCCAGTGTAGTCGCAGGTATGATGCCAATCGATATTTTGACTAAAGAGAGACAAAAACATCTATAACCTTAAAGTTCACTTAATGACCAAAGAAGTTTAAAGAGAAGCGTGAACAGATGCAAGGGGATAATGACAAAAAAGATGGGAACAGATAAAGTGAACTTTTCATTTTATACAATTCGTGAAGGGTTCGTTTAATAGAAGTCATTAAGAGGTGGACTACTACATAAACCAGCTTCTAATTGAACATGAATCTTTTAGATTCTATTTCTACAGATTTAAAATTAAAGATTCACTAAATTGTGCAACATTTGAAGGAAAACTGAAAACAGGGGAGCATTTCCAAGAAAAACCCTCACCAGATATTATAAACTTTTTTATCCTGTTAAAATAAATTGTTTACTAACTTTTTCCTTTATGAGTTTATGTTTTTATTTAGCGCGAATTTTCTATATCTGTTTTATCTCTTATATACATTGGTCTCACGGACAACAATTATCCAGCATTTCTCTCTATGATCTGAAAAACCACAAACTCATTTACATTGGATACTTTGATGAAAGTATCATATTCTCCATTAGTGTGCCATAATTTCTATGATTTAAGTAGGTCAAAAATAAAAAAAAAGAATATATAAAATTGCAAATTGAATTACGTTTCTTTGAACGTTTTTTGTTTTTTCGATATTCGTTTTGATATTTAATACTGAAATAGGATAGTGAATTAGTTACATAATTGAATCGGCATTGGGCCAACCGGTGCAATACTAATCTTTAGACATGGCGTCGATCGAATATTTTTTTTAATAAAATGTGCTGTGTGGTAGGTATAAAAATATGTGTCACAACAAAACATAAAAACCTGTTAAGACCTATGACTGACAACAACATGCCTTCTAAGATGTTGATGTGCTTTTTGTTTCGTTTTGAAACTCGCTTTGAAACAATGGTACTTCACCAGGTATCGATGGAATCCCCGCAGAAGTATTTAAAAATGGAGAAGCAGCTCTGGTCTTACTTATATATATATATATATATATATATATATATATATATATATATATATATATATATATATATATATATATATATATATATATATATATATATATATATATATATATATATATATATATATATATATATATATATATATATATATATATATATATATATATATATATATATATATATATATATATATATATATATATATATATATATATATGATCTGATTCTTGCAATCTTTGACGAAGAAGAACTACATGCTGAATATAAAACAGCTCTCATTGTTCCGCTACATACAAAAGGTGACCGCCTAAAGTATGCGAATTATCATGGCATCGCACTGTTGAACACTGCATATAAAATACTAGCTAATGTCATACTTGCTTGGCTCATCCCCTCCGCCGAATGTATCATCGGCAACTATCAGTGTGGTTTTCACTGTTCAACCACAGATCAATGTTTTACCTTAAGGATGATTCTGAAAAAATGTTGGTAGTACAACATCAGCATTCACAAGCTCTACCAGCTCGAATACTCTATCAGCATTCACCAGCACTCTTCCCAGGTAACAATTTAACCTAGGTAATCATTGAGTAAAGCTTTAAAAGAGGAATTTAAAATGGAAGGGGAAATTTAAAATTCTTGAACTAGGCATGAGAAAAGTTTTACACAAGCTCTACTCAAGGAGAAAAGGCGTATGAAAAAATATTCTTTATTCAAGAAGACATATATAATGCTTTATACATGTTTTATATAAGTGTTTGAATAAAGTTGTACAAAAGTTGCTATTCAAGGCTTATTCAAATACTGTCAAAATGTTACTTGAATAAAGTGCTTGAGTAAATCTTTTCTCAAGGGAATTACTCAGCGATGCCACTGAAAAAAAATTGGTGATTGTTTGCTTTAGCTATTTTGGTTAATTGGCGCATTAAACTCATTTTTTTTTTGTATATTGCTGCTATTGAGTTAATCTTTTATCGAAATTTACAATTTATTTTACACATTTTGCATCTTTACAAACGCCTGTAGCAGGGATCGAACTCGTAACCTTTGATTCTCCAGGACCGTACGCTATCCACTTCTCTATTTATCAGCTGTCATAAAGAAAATTGAAACTTAATCACTATTGTTTAACAAATTATTTGTACACATTTCAAGTTTCGGACCACTACCACGACTATGAATTAATTTTTATTCAAACATTTTGATTGATGCATATAAAATTGTACAAATGGTTTCCTAAAATGAGAATATATGGGTTTTTGTTAAAAATAATATTGGACAATCTCGAAATGAAAATAATTTTGCGTATTCATATACGATATCTACGCATGTGTTTCCATTCAATTGTACGATTAAAAATGATTAAAGAATATAAATAAAATAAAAAAAAGGAAAATAAAATTCATAAATAAAAACGTGCCTGGCAGGAATCGAACACAGGCCCTATAACGTCTTCCTCATCGTTTACCCTTACCCACTCGTTCATTAAATCAATTTCCACAACAGGAATAAAACGTTACTCAATACAGAATAAAAGCATTACTCATGTTTCGTAAGGGGTATAGTATGCTGTGTTTGGTATTACTTTCAGTTGCACAATTTGGCTGGTTAATAAATAAATGTTAAAAGATCATATTAAATAAACGTGCTACGTTATATTTTCATTAAGTCAGTTGCAATCTGTTGCAAGCTTTTATATAATTTTTTTCCAAGCAAATTGCGCACAATATGGCGATTACATACATTTAATACAAAAAGGAATTGTGTGACAAATTATCATCAGTTTATTTATTTGTTGACCAACTCAAATCATTATATAAACCATCATCAGAAATGGAGATCTCAGTCAATATATAAACCATTATCAGAAACGTTTGATTAAATGGTTGCGGAATAATGGCAATTGCATTGCAAATTTCCATTGACGAAAATATCTCTACCATTTTGAAATAATCTTTTGTATTAATCAATAATAGTTTGTTAAAGATCTTAAAGGTTTGTTAACTTTTTAAACACATCTAAAGTGATTTAATAAAAAAACACACAATCGCGAATTAAACAAGGAACTGTCAAAAATATTGACAGATCGATTTGTTGTAAATCTTTTAATATTCATTGAAAACAGCCGTATATAACAAATATTACTTGAGTAACAATTTTCTTGAATACTACTAAAATTATTATACATAAATAAAGTCGTATACAAGGAACTATTCTTGGGTAAGAATCTTTTTGGATTCTTCCTAAAAGTTGTACTTTAATAAAGGTTTATATAAGGGATAGAATTCTTGAGTAAAAACATCTTGAATACTACCTTAAAAGTTATATGTGAATAAAACCTTATAAAAGGTATTATACTTGAGTAACATTTGCTTGCATATGCCCTAAATATTTATTATTGAATTAAGCTTTACTTAAGGAATTATATAAGAAACTTAGTGAATCTAGTCTTTTACAAGCTTTTTTTAGGTAAAGCTTGAATAATATGGTCTTACACAATGCTTTTTCAAGTTTAGTTGGAATAATTTAAAAAATTTAGGCGAAATTGTTACCTGGGTTATGCCTTTGTATTCCAGCGAAACTTGTTTCTCTCTGCAAACTCACAACGTTGGGATCAAATTGTAGAACAGTAATCGAAGGGTCAGTTTCTGACTTTTTTGATATAACATCAGGTGTTCGAAGAGGTGATGCACTCACGCCGAAAAAGCTAAATTAAGTCATAAAACTGCATATTTAACAAATCTAGTCAAATTTTTGGCTACGCAGATGATATCGGACGTAGAACAAGCGACATTAGGATAGTCTCTCTCAGTTTGAAAGAAATGTTAAACGACTTGAATTATGCATCAACACCGGCAAGACTAAACTTTTAACAACATCCAGGAATATACCTCCCAGCAATCTGAATACTGGCGACTATGAAGTAGAACGTGTAGAAAACTTCAAATACCTAGGGTCTGTAATAACATCGTCAAATGACATGCAGGCAGATATTAAAGCCCTTGTCTCAGCCGCATACATAGTTTTCTACGCATACTCAAAATTTTTTGCGATCAAAACATCTTTCCAAGTCGTGCAAACTCACACTTTTCAAATCATTAATCTGACCTGTGCTTACATTTGGAAGTGAAAGCTGGACACTGACTTCCTCGGATTGTAGAATTCTGTCAACATTCGAGAGGAAAGTCATACAAACAATTTAAGGTCCATGTAAAGTTGTTGAAAATCAGTATAGAATCCGATTGAATCATGAAATCAGTTTTTTGGAGGCTGCGATGTTATCGGATTCATTATATCCAGCCGGATTAGATGGTTTGGTCGTGTTGAAAGGGCTCCATTAGATATAATGATAAAAAAAGCGTCCCAACAACAGCCAGCTGGTGTTCGTCGAAGAGGAATACCTAGACAACGCTGGCGTGATGATATCATCCAAGACCTTCGTGATATAGGATGTCGAAACTGGCGTCAAGTGATCATGGAACGAGATGATTGGAAGCTGATTGCACAGACGGCAAAATCCCTCCATGAGATGTAAAGGTTAGAAAGAGAGAAACATTTTCTATATTTAATCGAGGGTCGCAAGTTCACTGGTCATAATCTTTTCACAACTTCTATTACATTCAAGACTCAAGTCCCAGACAGGCTCGTTATGTGGAATATGTGGCACAGTTTACCCCAAAAATTAGACATATATCACAAAAGGGAACGTGATGGAGGATAAACTTTTATAATATGAGGAAATTACTCTTTGTTTAACCGGATTGGATATCTCCCAGCTCACAAAGACCAAAAAATAAGCTTATTTGCTCTGAGACTACCTTAGGAAAACCTCATCCGTACATGCCCGATAAACGAGGAGGTAATATTTTTAATAATAAACATAACACCGGCACACAAAAACAACAAAGTGGTCTGTACTTTGGGCGCCACCTATCTACGGGCATGTTTTTCGACCTGCGGAATACGAATTTCAAGTCAGTTTTAGACGTCCACCCCACAATTTCGAATTGCGGAAAACCGTGAGAAATAGCGAAAATCGGATGTTTAGGTAAAAAAAAAATTTGGGGATCTAAGACAAGCTCAATTTTCATGTATTTTGATCTCGTGAATACAAAAAAACGTATTAAATAGAGCTTACAAGATTTTTTTCAATTTTTTTTGAGTGTTTTTTGAGTGTTTGAGAGGAATCTGGACGAAATATATTGCAGATTCAGATTACGGAGTTCGAATTACAAGAAAATCGAGGAGTCCAAGACTACAAGATTTTTTTTATCAAAATAATTAAAATTTTTTGCAATTTTTGCCATTTTTAAGGGTTTTTTTACAATTTCCTCGGATTTAAAACAGCTTATGACCTAAGCACACTTAAAATTAGTATTCACTATATCAAAATACATGAAAATTGAGCTTGTCTTAGATCCCCAAATTTTTTTTTATACAAAACATCCAATTTTCGCTATTTTTCACGGTTTTTCGCAATTCGAAATTGGAGGGTGGACGGCTAAATCTGACTTGAAATTCGTATTCCGCAGGTCGAAAAACATGCTCGTAGATAGGTGGCGCCCAAAGTACAGACCACTTTGTTTTTTTTTTGTGTGCCGGTGTAAGTTTTCCCATCCAGGTGCGCGTGCTTCACGAAAGTTAATTTTTTCTATATGTTTTCGGCCATCAATGCATACTGATATTGAACTGTGGTCTAAAATATCCCTGACATATCAACGACCCAAAATTAATTTTAATTTTGTTGGTTTGCCAATCCAAGCGATCGATTTGATCATATCCATATAGAAGCCGAGGGTGTTCTCCTTTCTTATGAACATGCATATATTAACTACCATCCACCGTTTTACAAGATAGCAGAAGGAAACCCGATTGTGGACATGCAGCAATGATTGTAGCTAGAGCATTAGTTGATCAGTATATTTTGCGATTTGTAGTACCGCAATATATTACCACAGATTAAGGTGCACCATTTGGATCTGGGTTATTTTAAGAGCTCATAGAGCTTGAATTTAACAATATTCAAACAACGGCTTACAATCCAATGAATCAGTGGAAAGGTTTTATAGACAGCTGAAATCTTCTTTAAAGGTGCACCTTAATCCCCTTAATTGGAGTGATTTAATCCCAATAGTTTGACTCGGTATTCACCCGTCGATATTCGTCCTTGCTCTTAAATTCACTCTAGCTGATCTTGTCTACGAACAAAGTCTAACGAACCCTGGAGAATTAACTATGGATTCTGAAGGTAGTTTATCATATCCTTCAACGCTGGTTAGTATTTTAAAGCAGACTTTTTGTTGTCTTATAACTATATCATAAATAAAATTGGTTGCATTTTTGCTATGCATTCGACTGTTGTTATTGGAAATATTTGAGTTAGAAGACGTAACAGAGATATACACTAATGAAAAACGTGTTCTAGACAGAATTGTGAAAACTTGACCATTTTTGATTTTCCTGAAACTTTGCATATAAATAGTATGGACAAAATAAAAAATACAACTTATTTTAAAATTTTTTAAAGTGCATAGTTTGAGCACAGGGGGCACCCCAACATGCATGAAAAATGAAAATTCTGCCAATCCGATCTAACTTTGAAATTAAATTGCTCCTCAAGAACGGCTATACCGATTTCATCAAATTTTTTTTTGTTTGATAGATGATTAGTTAGTTCTTTGAAAAAAATTAAAATAAAATTGAATAAAAATCTAAAATAAAATTAATTTATTGTTTTTATAATTAATTTTTAAATAAAAATATTAAAAAAACTTTTCTAAAGATGGCGCTAAGGTCGAAGATCAATTGGAATTAAATTAATTTTTTTTCTGAAAATAGAATTTTAGTACGACTGAAATTCGAATTTTTCTTCATTTTTTCAAACAACTTCCATTAACAAAAAATTTTAAAATCAATTAAATTTTAACTTTTTTTTTTTAAATATAGCTCTAACCTTACTTTAAAATATATCAAATTTACAAAGAGGCGTTAATTCGTGTTCTTGAGATATTTAATTTTAAAGATTTTTAGTGAATTAAAACTGTATTAAACTAAAATTGTATTTGTTCATTATTTGTTCGAACAATTTATATCATCAAAAAATTTTAACCACTGAACTTCGAGAAAATAATGAACAATTAGAATTATAATCGGACTATAAATCTTTAAAATTAAATATCTCAAGAACACGAATTAACACCTCTTTGTAAATTTGATATATTTTAAAGTAAGGTTAGAGCTATATTTAAAAAAAAAGATTAAAATTTAATTGATTTTAAAATTTTTTGTTAAAGGAAGTTGTTTGAAAAAATGAAGAAAAATTCGAATTTCAGTCTTACTAAAAATCTTTAAAATTAAATATCTGAAGAACAAAAATTAACAGATCTGAGTTAATTTGATATATTTTAGAGTAAAGATAGAACTATTTTCAGAAAAAAAATTAATTTAATTCCAATTGATCTTCAACCCTAACGCCATCTTTAAAAAAGTTTTTTTTAATATTTTTATTTAAAAGTTAGTTATAAAAACAATAAATTAATTTTTTTCCAAAGAACTAACTAATCATCTATCAAACAAAAAAAAAATTTGATAAAATCGGTATAGCCGTTCTTGAGCAATTCAATTTCAAAGTTACATCGGATTGGCAGAATTTTCATTTTTCATGCATGTTGGGGTGCCCCCTGTGCTCAAACTATGCACTTTAAAAAATTTTTAAAATAAGTTGTATTTTTTATTTTGTCCATACTACTTATATGCCAAAATAAATAAATAAACTTGTCCATACTACTTATATGCCCGTTTGTTTCGTTTCGAAACTTTTTGTTTCGTTTTTCATATTTTTTGGTTTTAGAAAAGATTAAACAATAAATCCTATCACACAGATATAAAAATTGCAAATTTGTTTAAAAAATCGTGATCACTTTTTAACATTTAAATCTTAATAATTTCATAAGGTTAACTTTTGCTCCTGACGTAACTAAATGAATACAAATTAATTCAAAACTATTTTAAAACATTTCCCTTAATGGTGAAAAAATACAAAAAAATACAAAATTCTTAAGTATACAAAAAACAAAGGTGGTAGTTAAAGAAAAAAAAGATCGTGCTTATAATTGCGTTTATATTATTTTCGTTTGTGTGTTATAGCTTACATAACCCCCATCAACTCAATTTATTTTAGACTATAACCTATAAAATCTATATCCTAAATGTCGTTAAAACATAGATAGCTATGTCGGTTTATGTTTTTGTATATGTAAAGTGATATGAGCAAAATAAATTATTTGTCTGGACATATTGAAGAAATAAAGTTAAAGAAAAACGACATGATTACAATTAATGTTCGTTTTTATTGACAGAAAGTGAAATTGCTCTATAATCAGATGGATAATGGACTATTAATTTGTTTTATTAATCCTAAACCAATTAAGACGCACCAAAAAGTAGTATGGTGCAATTCTGTGCAGCAGTTTATTTATATTTATTGTTCTAATAGTAGTTCCTAAGAAAACACATGGTCAGTAGCTTCAAAATATTATTCATTCTTGAAACAATAAACAAATAAGTGCGTATCACTTGGCAAACGTTTCGAATGATACTAACAGCGAAAAGGTAGAAAAGATTAAAAAACAATTTAAATATCGCATAACCATATCAAGTTTTTATTTTCAACCCTAAATTTATAGTTCAAGTTTAAATTCATTGCTATCGTTATACATAAAACTTTGCTAGAATAATAACCATCTCCATATATATAATATAATCTTGCTTTTATTCAAAACGTTCTCCACAACAAAACATACATGTTACTTATCTGATCCTATTTTACTACAAAATATATGAAAAACAAATAAATCTTAAGCTTTCTTCTTCTTCTTCTTCTTCTTCTTCTTCTGAGTTGTAAAGAACATTTGACTTTTTTCCAAACGATGTTAAGGAAATAGGGAGCGATTACATTTTTGTACATGTCTTTTAGAATATTTAATAAGCTTTTTCAGCGTTTGCTTATTTGTTCTGATTTGCGATTTTTATTTGTTCTACATACGAAAATTGGTTGAAGAAACAAATCTTTTTTATATGATGGATTAAGTAACTCGCGTCATTGTGTTTTGAGCCGAATGCGGCTTCATTTGATTGAATTCTTGGATAAAAAGCAGTTATTAATCCATCCTCAAATAGTATATTTTAGTATAAATTTTACAATGAAGATGGCGGGCTTAGCAAATATTTAAAAAAAATTATAAAACTTTTGACGTGTAACATTTAGTTAAATATTTTCGCAAATTTGAAGGTCTAATAAATCATAATGAACGCATCCCAAAAAATATGTTAAATAAAATACGCAAAACATAAAACTTTAATTATAAACATAATTCCATAACCACGTCAACCGGTTTTTTTTTCAATATAATTCAATTCATTTGTGGAATTGTATGAAAATATAATCCAAAATATTTTCAATAATATTCTAAACATTTAATCAAAATTCTAATTTAATCTATCAACAACATCAAAATCTGAAACAATTATTTTCTTTGCGATTTACATTCATAAATATTTAATGCAATTAGAATTATTAAAATTTTAAAATAAATCATTCAAATTTGAATTTGGGGAGACTCACTTTTATTGTATAAAAATCAGATTAATGTTTAGATTTGTCATACTACCAAAAATTTGAAAAATATGTTGAGATTTTTGTTTGTATGTGAAATTGATTTTTTCTATAGGACCAAATCGGAAATTCTAACGAATGATACAGTATGACATTTCAATATTGTTTATATATTAAAAAAAAGTCAGACAAATGCGAATAAAATTCGCTCGTCAAGGGTTCCGTGAATGTAAAAGAACACAATATCAAAAATTATTGACAAAAAGTTGTGTTGTAAAATAAATGTTAAATTGTAAATGTCAATAGTAAATTACAATCAAATCTACATTGATCAAAAATGTCAAAAAAAAATGTTAATTCAGGTTAAATATTATCCATAGATGTTTTTGGTAACTTAAAAAAGATTCAATTACACCAGCTTGTAAATGGATTAAATTTGATTATTTTTTCAGTCAATCGAGTGTTGAAATTTAGGGGGGTGGAAAAGCTACATACTAAAAATATTTTTTTTCAATAACACAAAAACTGTGCATTGCAAAACTCCAAAAAAAATTGTGATATTTCTTAAATTAAGTGCTCTTTTATATGACACCTCACTCATTTGGGTCAAAAATGGTTCCCCCCACCCCCACACCCATCTCATGAACACACAGAAATATAATTATTTGAGTCTTTGCTATGATTTTCATTCAAAATTTACCAATATTCCTGTCTCTATGAATATTTTCAAATTTTTCTGTCAGTAATCGCCGAAACGTAGGCGGCGGCACGGTCTGAATTTCGCCCTTTCTTATCCATAACTCAAAAACTGTGCTGTTGTTTTCATACAAATTTTACCAAATTTCCTAGCTCTGTGAAATTTTCCAAATTTTTCTGTCATTTAGTGTCGAAACGTATGGGCGGGGGGGAAGGGTCTGGACCTTGCACTTTTTCGACAGTAACTTAAAAACTGCGCAGCACCGCAAAATTCTAAAAAAAATTGCAACGAATTCTAAATTAGGTGTTCTTTCAAATGACACCCCTTGGGTCAAAAAAATTTTTTTTACCCCCTCTACCCCGGTCCTCTAAACACACACAATATAATTATTGGAGACTTCGCTATAGTTTTCGTTCAAAATTTACCAAATTTACTAACTCTGTGAATTTTTACAAATTTTTCTGTCAATCATTGTCGAAACGTATGGGAGGGGGGGGGGGGACGGTCTGGATTTTGCACTTTTTCAACAATAACTCAAAAACTGGCCACCGCAAAATTCTAAAAAAATTGCAACGAATTCTAAATTAGTTTCTCTATCAAACTCGCTTGGGTCAAAAAAAGTTTTTTTTTACCTCCTCTACCCCAGCCCTCTAAACTCACAGAAATATAATTATTGGAGACCTCGCTATAGTTTTCGTACAAAATTTAGCAAATTTCCTAACTATGTAAATTTTTACAAATTTTTCTGTCAATCATTGTCGAAACGTATGGAGGGGGACGGTCTGAATTTTGCACTTTTCAACAATAACTCAAAAACTGGCCACCGCAAAATTCTAAAAAAATTGCAACGAATTCTAAATTAGGTTCTCTATCAAACTCGCTTGGGTCAAAAAATTATTTTTTACCCCCTCTACCCCGGTCCTCTAAACACACAGAAATATAATTATTGGAGACTTCGCTATAGTTTTCATACAAAATTTAGCAAATTTCCTAACTCTGTGAATTTTTACAAATTTTTCTGTCAATCAGTGTCGATATTGATGGGGGGGGGATCGGTCTGAAGTCGCATTTTTTTACTATAACTCAAAAACTGGGCATCGCAAAATTCTAAAACAAATTGTTTTGTTTTTTAAATTAAGTGCTCTTTCAAATGACACCCCACTTGACCACATTTTAAATAGTGTTTTTACCCCTCCTCATTTCCACCCCCTTAATAAATCTAAGTATGAGAATATGACACTTTTTTATATTTTTTATTAAAAACGTACTAATTTTTCTATCATTCCAAGTACATTTGAAAATTTTCGATCTGATAGGTTCGGAGCTAATCGAGGTAAGAAAATACAAAAAAACGTCATTATTCAAAATTATACAAAAAATGGTTAGGTGTAAAATTCCAAAATAAATTTTTATGGAATACTGAAATGACGCCCTTTCATACGATACCCTACTTGAATCTATAAAAAAATGTATTTTCTCAAAGGTCTCACATCGCAGCCGTGTAAACCAAACGAAAACCACTTTAGTTTTATCTGTATTCGTCATTTCATGTGGACAGATTAGTTTTATACGCACCTCAAATTTCAAGTCCATAGCATTTATAGTTTACGAGATATTCGATATAATGTGAAAAACTCGTTTTACTCTCACCAACAGTGTTCCGTATAAAAAACGGAACCCTAAAAAATGATAAAATCAGGTAGCAGTTTCACACCAGTGCGTATTGTCATTAAAAACTTATCAAATTTCAACAAATACAAAACTTGGTAAAGCATCAATTAAAGGGAGACCCCATAAGAGTGAACGGCTCAAATGTGACCACATTTTTATCTATGCAGATTGCATCTCTGAAATTTGACAGCTGTCATCAACAAATGTTTCGATTATTAAAAAAGGAGTGCTACACAATTAAGCAAAGCCTTATAAATAAATAAATTTTCGGTCATGGAAGTGCACTTAATGTGCCAACAATTCAGAGAGTGATCAATAAATTTGATATAAAACCTGATGAATATGGACAGTAGACAGTAGAGTTCAACAGTACGTTGACGTACTGATCGGTCTCTCAATAACATTGCTGCTTTAAACGAAAGTGTTATCAAAAACTCGGGAAAGATTTTAAATTTTACGAATCACCACGCAGTGAATTTTGACAAAACACCTCCACCTTCTCTAATACGAGATTCATTTTACTCAGGAACTTCAACAGACAGATCATAAACAGCGCCGGCGATTCGTTCAATGGATGACGGGAGCAAAATAAAAGCAATACTGATTTTTTGAAACAAAGCATCTTCACCAATGAGGCGCATTTTAATCTGACTGGATCCGTCAATAAACAAAATTGTCAAATTTGGAGGAATCGAAAATCCGTGCGTGATCCATGAAAAACAAGTGCATCCAAGACGAGCAACTGTCTGGGCGGATTTTGATCAGGTGGCAAGATGTGACTTTCTTCTTTTGAAAATAAGACCGGAAATGTCGTGACTGTGAATGGTATTCGTTACAGAAACATGGTAACGGAGTTCTTGTGACCTCAACTCGATCGGTAGGATTGTTAAGGGGTTTTTTGTCAGCTTCGCCACTGCTTCAAATATCCCTCTAAAATAAGAGCCGGATAACAAAAAATTTGAACAAAAAATTGGAAATTTGATCATCATTTACATTTTTAAATAGTTCATCGAGATCGGTTTTGGCCATATTGAAAATGATAATTTAATTAAACAGTTTTCAGCCGAATTCCTTCGCCTTTGTTCTAACTTTGACGTACCTTTGTTAATATAGTTTCATCACATCTTCTGCTTGTATTGAATAATATTGTAAAAATTTAAAGTTTTTACTACAATAATGCCATTCATGGAAACAATGCCAAATTACAGGTTCATACAGACAATAGCCTTCATTGGCTATTTTGATGTTGGAAACTTATGCCATTTAGGTCCTGTTCACCAGAGAGGATATTTCAGTGATGGGTATAGTAACAAACCGTTAGTAGCAAATTACGCTAAACTTTGATTTGTAGGTGTATGCTTCCAAAATTTTCTGGATTATTGGTAACGATTTGTGAAGCTTTGTTTTCAACGAAAACTACCAGAGCGCATGGTTGAAAAGACAGTTGTTAAAACATTTCACATAAATACATTGATTTCTCGGTCAATAAATATCCCATGAATGGCATTCATTAGCCCTAGGAGAGGTAAAGCAGTGCAAATCTCAAGTTAAGGTATTCTTATTTTCTTTTGTGTGGGAGTGACGATTGTTTTGTCTTTTTACAATCGTTACATACGCAAACAGGGATGGATCTGCAAAACTGTGCATCGTTATGGGATCGGCGGTAGATTTAAACCATTTTGGTTTAGTAACGGTTTAAGTGAATTTTAACTCACTGCCAAAATACACCAATCGTTCAGGAGATTCATAAATAATGGTCCAACCTAGTCTTAGTACTTTTCCACGTTCTTTTCAAAATTATTTCAACGCATGAGCGTTCTTCTCTTTGTGAACGATGCGGTTTTGTGTAAGGTAAGAGATTAGATATGGTGTTTCAAAATTTCTAGTACGTAGGAAAATTGAATCGATGTATCAGAATCTATTTAAATTGCCAACACAAGGCAATTTAAACAACTGATAAACCATTTTCATAGGATGAACCGGGATTCCTTCTTTATTGAAGATATATAGTTTTTGAAGCATGTAAGTTGCTTAATTTAATAAAGTCCAGTCATCAGGATGTTGATGCATGTTTGTTGATTGTCATTTTAGATCAAAGCTCTAGTGGACAGAAATACTGCTGGTGCGATGACTTGCGTAGCAGTAAGCAGATGACATGTATGAATTAGACTCACTTAGACATTCTCTCCATAGAATCAGAAGTTTCTTAGGGCTCAAATAGGGCCCTAACCAAGTTTGCCCTAGTTTGATTAGGCCCTGACCATGAACGTTTCATTTTTATCCAATGGCCCTGTACTTGCCCACACTGTATTTTGGCTTTCTCTTACTTTTTTATGCTCGGAGGTTATTTGCTGAGACATTTTCTCTAAGTTTGGTGCAATATCGGGGAAAACGAAACCTTAAGAAAAGCTGTTGCAATGTTTGTTAAATGGGTCAACAGTGGGGTTTTCATTCAATAATCTTCTTGATGTAGTTTTGGCTGAAGAGTGATATATACATTGGTCTGTTTTAACTATTGAGTCAAAGTCTGCAATAAGCCGTACTCGATGAAGTTCTCCTTGTCCTTCTGTTGGCTGCAATGCTTGCATTCAGTAAAGCTTGGTTTTTTTGATAATGCATCAGCATTGTCTTGTTCAACTGTTGTCAATCCAGAAAATTAGCTAGTCATTCACGCTAATTGAACTAATGGATAAAATAGTGTAATCCCAAATTCACCAATGGTTTTCCAATTTAAATAATTTGTTTTCTTCTGATTAATTTTCAATAGATTTTCCATTTGAAAATTTCTGACATCAATCAACATTAAAATTAATCAAACACTCCTGTTAACAATATATTCAACTTCTTTCAGAAATAAGTGGAGCCTTTAATATTTTCGAAGATTATACATATAACATAAATTTAGCATATTAGGAGTAAATGAACCATAAAATAAAGTTCAACACATTTTGAGTTTATATATACTTAAATTAAAGTTCAGCAAAATTGTAGTTTAAATATACATGACTTAAACTTTACGACATTTAAAGTAAATGCCGAATTTTATTTAGCGTATGGTTTTTTTGTGACACATTAAAAAATTAAACTTAAAAATAGGTAGACTCTTCTATGAAATCTACCTAAAACAAAACATGGATACACATTAAATGAACTTACAATCGATTTGATTGCGTGTCTTTTAAGTAAATTAAAAAGTAAAATATTTGAACATTGGGCAGTACATTTGAAACATTAGATGTTTACATCGAGCGAGTCTATCCATGCTACTACATCGGGAGTTGCCAAATGGATGTCTGAGATGTTGCCATTGTAACGTCAAATTGGACACACAGTTGCAATGTGTTTTATAGTTTGTTGTGGAGCGCCGCAGTCACACTCCGGGGACTCTGAAATGCCCCACTTGTAGAAAGAATCAGCACAACGTCCATGATTCGTTCTTATTCGGTTTAATGTAGTCCAGGTATGACGTGGCAGATCAAAACCAGGTTGGGTAGAAGTCGGGTTAGTAATAGAAAGGCCAGTTGTGTTGTTATGTTGCCAGGAGGTGTCCCAGGCATCTAAGATATTAAAATCAGTTGCCAGCAGGTTGCTGGCAGTTTTATGTGGAGGCTTTCTTGACTTCAATCGACAACGAGTGTGGTCACCGTAATATTCGTGCAAGAGTAACGTGGTGTTGTTGGTTACCTTTTTATGTTCACGCATGAGAGCATGCGAGCGTCTGAGTGCAGGTGGAGCGATATTGCTTAACACAGGGAGCCAAGATAAAGGGGTGGATCTGATAGTACCACTTATAGTACGCATCGTAGCATGCAGCTGGCAGTCAACTTTTTGAGTATGTGTGCTATTCAACCAGACTGGTGCGCCATACTCAGCCACTGAGTAAACCAGACTTAGAGCAGTTGTTCGGAGGGTAGCTGGAGTAGCACCCCATGTAGAGCCTGCCAGTTTGTGCAATATATTGTTTCTCGTTTTAAGTTTTTGTGACGTATTTTCTAGGTGGAGTTTAAAAGAAAGAGTTCTATCGAGAGTAATGCCCAGGTACTTTGGCTGTTGATTGTATTTACAATTTGTAATGCCGAATGAAATAATTATATCAATATTATTTTATTACTTAAGGTTCACAGATTTAATCAATTTTAAAAGTATTAAAAGAACTTAAGACTTAAAGTCAAACTAAGAAATTTTTAAAATCTGAAAAAACAAGAACTTTTTTATGTTGAGGAAAAAACTGTAATTGAAATTATTTTGTTTATTTTTAAATCTAAAACTAAAAAAAAAACATCGCATACTAATTTGAAATTTTGAAAATTTTAATTTAGATGTTCGCCACAGGATGGAATGCTGGTTATTCTGCAGAATGAGTGGACTGTATTTTTAAATTATTTTAGATTTATTATTTATACAGGAAAAAGAAAAAAACTTTATTTTTAGCTAGTTCTATTAATTTGTTAATAATTTATTTTATTTATATTTAATTTATATTTTTTCATCACAATGATCTTACTTGTACAATTCGAAAAGAAGTAATAATATCATATTTGTTTTTAATTAATTTTGTTTTTAAAGAAAAAAAAAGTATACTAAGATCGTTAGAATACACAAATTTATAGTTCAGTGATAAATTAGATTTACAAGACATTTTAATTTAAGTTTTTAATACTGAAACTCCAACATGCCCGCCACCTTGAAAGATATAGCTTTCAAATTATTTGTTTCCGAACATGAGAGAGTTCTTTATAAAAATAATAATCATAAGAAATTATATAAATTAATTAATTTTTTAACGTAGTATTAGGACTATATTTAATATTACATTTAACATGTTATTCTAATTATTCTAATTCATTACAGGAAGTAAATATATAAACAAAAGTTATATTAATTTTAAGTGAAATATAAATTCAATTTTTAATACAAAATTAAATCAATTTTAATTTATTAATTAATCATTGTTCAATCATGCTTCAATCGGTAAAAGTGAAATTTTCGATATTGGACGTTTATATAAACCTGATTGCGTTTTAATTTCGACAACTTGAAACTTTCGCGTCGTACTTATCCGTCATTACTAGGAAAGACATTTACGATTCGACCTAATAACCATTGAGTAGTTTTTTTTTTTTAATAAAATGTGATGTGTAGTAGGCATTACAATATGTGTCACAACAACACATAAAAACCTTTTAAGACCAAGGTCCCACAACAACATGCGTTCTAAGGGTGTTAATGGACGCAAATCTGTTTTTTTGTTTTTTTTTTTAATATTTTTTTGTTAAATAATGGATAACTAAACCATAAATCCTATCACATATAAAATATGACATAGGCCAATATTTCGTGATAGGATAGGGAAAATAAAAATAAAATAAGAGATAAAAAGCAAATTTGTTTTACAAATTTGCAGGAACAAAACTAAAATTGGTTTGCCAATAGTCCAGCTAATGGCATAATCCTTGATTATGGGACGCAGCATATTTTTCAATGAATAAAGCTCAGATATATAGTTATATGAAGGCTCGTTTCTTCGAGCAAGCTACGGCGTTCCAGCATCAATTAATATTCATTAGCTAAGATTAAGAGTGCTACCGTTGACTGAATACAGTTTATCCGCCAGCACCCCTAAGAAATCACCTTGGCTAGTGATATCTCACTGATATTGCCAGTGGTATGTGATATCTCACGTTAACTCATATGCCAATAGCAGGGACTGGAGTACGCGGGGTTGTCATGCCCGTGGATCAAAAAATAGAAAAAAAAAATTAACAAATTAATAAAAACTGATCCCTCCATGCGTATGCATGGAGGGATCAGTTGGCAAATGATCTTCAGCTATCAGGACCTGATCAGCCATTTTAATATTTTGACAAGCTAACTTTCACTTTTGACTCTGCTGTAAAGTATTGACATATTCGAGTGAAAATCGTTTCCAAAAACTTTGCGTCATCTGCGTAATTTTTCGCCAATTTGACAATCTATTCGTTGGGATTTCCAAGTATGATGGTTCTGTTGGTGCAACAATAGGAGCACCTATTAAAAAATGACCGGTGGTCAAAAGTTGAGGATCCGTAGATAAAGGAGTAAGAGGACGAGAATTTAGGATTGCCTCAATTTGAATGATAAGAGTGGTAAGTTCTTCATAAGACAAGTTTAATTGATCAATAAGTTTGATTTAATGTTATTTTTTTTAAATGAAACTTAATAGATTTAATAGAAGACTCCCAGAGACCTTCGAAATTTGGAGCTCTGGGTGGAATAAATTTCCAAATAATTTGTTCAGTGACACAGAATTGTGAAATTTTATTGGTTTTGACTTGGCTCTGAATGAATTTATTTATGGATTTTAGTTCATTATTTGAGCCGACGAAGTTAGTTGCATTGTCTGACCACAATGTATTACACTTACCTCTGCGGTAAATAAATCTCTTGAGGCAACCGATGAAGGACTCGGCAGTTAAGTTCATAACAATTTCTAAGTGAACCGCTTCTGAAACGAAACAGATAAACGACGCAATGTAAGCCTTATAAGGGAGGAATTGCGTTGCGCTTTATTTTTAATTAGAAAAGGACCGCACAGATCAACGCCGGTTACATTAAAAGGTCTATCAGGCGTTATGCGTTCAGTAGGTAAATCACCCATAAGTTGTTGTTGGATTATAGGTTTTATTTTAAAACAATTAATACAATGGCGAACTGTAGCGTTTGCACAGTTTTTAGAACTTATAGGCCAAATTTTTGTCGAACTAATGATACGAGAAGTTAAGGTCCTGCGTGTAAATGTTTAGTATGTTCAAATTTAAAGATTAATGATGTAAAATGATGTTTTCCGGGCAATAATAATTGGTGTTTAACATCATAATTTAATTTTGTTTTAGTTAGTCTACCTCCAACCGTAATTCGGGAGTTTCACAATCAGATAATTGTTAAAATAAGTTTTGAGAATAATGAAAACTTGTGTAAGTATTGTAAATATTGTGAACCATGCCACCAAATATTGCTATCCTTGAGTTGGTTTGGCATTACACCTCTGGGTACATTATCTGCGGGGTTTTCAGAAGAATTGACATGTAACCATACAAAATTTGAAGTCAACTCTTGAATTTGATTGACACGGTTGGCTACGAAAGTCTTTAATTTATAAAGAGGTGTGTCTTTTTGTTTTTTTTTTTTTTTTATTGGAAGTTAGGCATGTTTAGTGTTAATATAATTATTTATACATTAACGTCTCTGAATATCCGAAGATACCATGCCAACTAGGGATTATAATCAATTGAGAATTAAGTTTCATTGTGTCAATCCATTTCAATGTTATGGAGGAATCGGACCAAAGAAAAATGTTATCAAATGAAATTTCTAACGCATTTATAACCTTGACTGTTAATTTTGAAAGTATCACCGCTGAACACAATTCTAAACGTGGAATAGATAAAAATTTTATTGGAGCAACACGAGATTTACAACAAATAAGTTGAACAGATATATTTTTGGATTTGTCCACAGATTTAATGTACATGCATGCTCCATATGCCCTTTCTGAACTATCAAAAAACCCATGAAGTTCAATATGCTTTGTATTGGATGGAATCACACATCTGTTTAGTTCAATATTATTAACGGAAGTAAGATTTTCTCGGAACGTTTTCCACAATTCAATATATTCTTTTGGTAATGGCTCATCCCAATCCAACTTTAATTTCCATAACGATTGAATCAATAACTTCGCTGTAATAGCAACGGTAGCTAACAATCCAAGTAGATCGTATAATTTATAAGTGTCAAATAAAACTGACCGTTTGGTTAGAACAGACTGCATATCAAAAGGTTGTACTTTAAAAACAAATGTATCTTTATCCGGCTTCCAACCCAAGCCAAGTGCTTTAATCGGTTCAGTTGAGCTTATATCGTTTAGATTTAAGTTTTCTTGTTTCTCTGGTGGAATATTTTTTAACAATTCGGAATTATTAGCACACCATTTATGCAATTGAAAACCTGCTCTTGAAAGCATATTAACAATTTGAGATTGCAAATCAAGAGCTTCGGTTATACAATTAAAGCCCGAAAGTAAATCATTAACGTAAAAATCTCTTTTGGTAATCAACGATGCTAGAGGAAATTCTTTGCTCTCAGCATCAGCTAATTGATTAAGACACCGAGTAGCTAAATACGGAGCCGAAGCGGTACCATAAGTAACTGTTGTAAGTTCATATGTATCAATTGCTTTATTTGGATTTGATCTCCACCAAATTCTCTACGTAGAGGTATTTACGAAATCTTAAAACTATATTAAAAAGGTTTTGTTGAACCGTAGGTCCAATTAATAAAACGCCGTTCAGAGAAATATTGCTACTGGTTTTTGATGACGCGTCAAAAACCACTCGCAATTTGGTCGTAGAGCTAGTAGGTTTAAACACGGCGTGATGCGGTATGTAATATGATAAGTTTTTGTCGTTTAAAAAATCAGAATTATTTATCATCTTCATATGTCCTAAATCAATATATTCATTAATAAATTTGATATATTGGGTTTTAAGATGATCATTAGACGCTAACTTATGTTATGCTAACTTATGGATAAAACGACATAATGCTTGGTTTTTTCAATTGCCGAGATTTTTAAATTCATTTTTAAGAGGAAGTGATACTATATATCTTCCTGAAGAATCTCTAGTATAAGTTTGAACAAAATGTGCCTCACAAGCCTGTTCTTCTTTGGATAAAAAAACTTTCATAAGACCAGTTTCGACGTCCCAGAATCTGTTTAGTGAATCATTAAGTTCTTCAAATTGATTATGATCAGTAAGAAGAGAAAAATTATATAATTTAGTTTCTTCGTATTTGCCGTTAAGAATCCATCCAAATACAGATTCTTGAAAAATAGGTAACGATGGATCTAGCTGCAGTTGATTTGATGTAAGAATATTAAAAAATATTTCCGCACCGATTAAAACAACGACAGGGTGGGATGTATTGAAATATGGATCAGCTAGTTTAATGTGGCTTGATATTTTCCAATGAGATATATCAAAGGTATTTTGAGGTAAGGTTTCGGAAATGGATGGAACAACAAGAAAATCCAATATTTTCTCAAAATTTTAAAACTTTGATTTTATCTTTGTGGTAATTTTTTCATTAATTATGATTTGATTCTTATCTAAACTGGAAATGGATAAATTATCAACAGTGGATTTTTTTATTTAGCGTATGGTTTTTGTTGTGACACATTAAAAACAAAAATAAAACAAAAATAAAACTTAAAATAGATAGATTATCATATGAAATCTACATAAAACAAAACATGAATACACATTAAATGAGCTTACAATCAATGTGATTGCGCGTCTTTTAGTTAAAAATTAAAAAGTAAAATATTAAAATATTTGAACATTGGGCAGTACATTTGAAACATTAGATGTTTACATCGAGCGAGTCTATCCATGCTACTACATCGGTAGTTGCCAAATGGATATCTGAGATGTTGCCATTGTAACGTCGAACCGGACACACAGTGTCTTAGCGATGTGTTTTACAGTTTGTTGTGCAGCGCCGCAGTCACACTCAGGGTACTCTGAAATGCCCCACTTGTAGAAAGAATCAGCACAACGTCCATGATTCCTTCTTATTCGGTTCAATGTAGTCCAGGTATGACGTGGCAGATCAAAACCAGGTTGGGTAGAAGTCGGGTTAGTAATATAAAGGCCAGTTGTGTTATAATGATGCCAGGAGGTGTCCCAGGCACCCAAGATATTAAAGTTAGTTGCCAGCTGGTTGCTAGCAGTTTTATTTGGAGGCTTTCTTGACTTCACTCGACAACTAGTGTGGTCACCGTAATATTCGTGCAAGAGTAACGTGATGTTACAGTGATAAAATGTGACTGGCTCGCGGAATCTAAAAGAGCACGGCACTCATGATATTTTCCAGTACTGTCTTGAATTAATATCAAAGCAGTTGATAAAATAATATGATTAGAAACATATTTGGATTGCATTGCAAAATTTGCTTTATTTGGTTGGTTAGTTTCCATAAGACTTGATGAACTGGGTGTATTCAAAACATTAGAGTTATTTGGGAACATTGCAGGCAGAACAAGAGGTATAGACTTATTGTCAAAACTCGAAATTGGTTGCAATTGTTGTTGATGATGCAATAATGTGTTATGTTTAAGATTACATATTTTGCAACCCATTGCGGTACAATGTGTTGCAGTATGTTTAGATCTGACACAATTGATACATACTTTCAAATCTTTTACTTTATTAAATTAAGCTATGGTGAATATTTGTAAAAATTCAGGACATTTTACAAATGGATACCATTGTTCATTACATATGGCACAAAAATTTATACGGTTTACCAATACTACTAGATTTTTCGGATGATTGTGAATTATTTAAATTAGAAATCTAGCTATGGTGGACATTTTTAAAAAGTCAGGACTTATTGGAAAATTGCATTTCTCTGAAATTTTTTGTATTTAATATCTAGATACATACTATGTGTTATTTCATAGAATGAGATAATATTTTGTCAACATCTTAAGCCAACATTCTCCTATAGTTCATTCCATTTCAACATTAGCAAATCCTGGTACAAATCGTTGATTTGCATACCCAGGAACTAACTCATGCACTTGTTCTCAATGAATACATCCGAACTATTCTTTGATCTATACGTGTTTGTTATATTTTCAGGAGCCCCATAAGTTTTTTAAGTTTTCCCTAACGTGCCCATAACGATAATGTCATCCAGGCAGCTAAGTCATGCTTTCCAATGTAAACCTTAAAACGTTCATTTTTTCAATCATTCAAAAGCAATGCGCTAATAATTTAAATGGCTTAACGTTAGATTTTTATAGCTCATTAAAAACACTTAACGCATTTTTCTTACGGTCTTTTTTTCCGGCTATCGCCTACTTTAAGCCGCTCTATAGATCCAATGTTGATAACAATCTGGTACCAGATGATGCATCTAGGTCCTAGGATATTATTAATCAAAAGCAAGGGATAACTCTTTCTCTTGGTTTCTGCATTAAGAGTTTTTAATGATGAACATGGTATTATTAAATGATCCATTTTTCTTTCCTATTGTCAAAGCCGAGCTCAACAGACTTTGTTGCGAACCTAAATTCTTTGATGGAAACGTAAATTCTTTGCTGCAAATAAACTCTTTTATACTAAATTAACGCATATTTGTGGTACACATTTATTATTTGTAATAAAGAAAAAATTTAAAAAGTGTATTTGCAACTATAGTTGTTTGTATTGTAATAAGTTTGTTTGCTTTTGTGATGAAATAAAATCTGGCTGTTTAAAATACGTTTGAGGTGAAAGTACATTATTTTTGAGAGTGATTGTTCAATTATCCCAACTGCTTCTATTTTCATTACAATTTTATTTGCTCACTCTCGTTTAGCCAGTAGTAGCCTGTTTCAACTTTTTTGTACCTTTGTCGATACGATATTTCACCATATATCCTTTCAATTTTCTTTTCACAAAATATATATTTAGAGCACTCAAAAAATTGCTGTGCTGCTTTTTATTTTTTTTTATAACGTTTTGTCCATTTTGCATTCCCAAATTCCGTTCTGCATTCCGTTTCTCCTTATAATCTAATATTATTCTGTGACTAATTGTAAAAAATTGCCGTAATTGTCTAGTTTTTTCCTTAAACTTCTCTTTCTATTATTTGATTTCACTTGGTTTCGCTACTGTAGCGACTATTTCATAATAAACTTTATTCACATTTACTATCGATCAAAAATGCTGCGCTGTTTAGCTCAAACTAAATAGTCCATCAAACATGCATTGGTTGAACACGTTATTTGTGAACGAATACATCTCAGCCGGAGAGATGTTGCTATAAATTTAAACCACTGTCTAAAATTATTAAACGAATGGGGTAATTATTTCCACCAAAACACACCAGTGGATTGTTTTCAGATCAAAGATCGAATTTCCAAACCGCATTTCAAAAGGTGAATACTATGTAGACCATTATTTTAGAACAAAATTGAATATATTTAGTGCGTGCGAATTGTGAAATAGTACATTATATCGGGTTTGCAAACGCAGTTCATAAACAAATTTAAGAAATTACAATCTAAACTAAAGCATGCCATCTCCATCTCCATCTTTAACTTGTACAGTACAAGTACAAATGTTATGATGAAGATGGCGTGTTTAATTTAGGTTTTCAAGTTTTGTTATAAATATTTTGCTGTCTAAAATTACTTCTGTCTGAAAGACCTAAGTACTACAATCTCGAGGCAAAAGTTAAAATCTTTCCCCGCATTTTTTGGCATTTCTCGAAGTTTTGAGTCAGAATGATTCTAAAAAAGAAAAAAATGTTCGTCTGTCTGTCGAACGGTCGGCCGGCCGTCACAACCAACGAAAATAAGAAGATTATTAGAGCGATTTCATAATTTTTTTCTAATAAAAAGGTTATGTTAATGGCACGAGCCGAAAAGACGATGGGTTCAAAAACTGTACCAGAAGTGTGGAGTATTTTTGATTTTTTTATAATTTTTGCAATACTTTTAGAATTTTGAAATAAATTTAAATTTTTGATTTTATTAAAATTCTTAAAACATTTTTCAAATTTTGATAAAAGTTTGAATTTTTGGTTATGTAATATTCTCTCGAATGTTAGAATTTTTGATGTTATTATAATTTTTGAAATCAATTCAATCAGGCCTCTATTTTTTTGGAAAAAAATAAAATTTATTATTTGTATGACATGAAATGTAATTGAACATGAAATTGGTAAAACGCTAAATGCAGAGGATTTTCAGTAGTTTGCTGAGTGTTTCATCGTTCCACTAAATTATGTTAATTTATAATCTGTAATAAATTTTGGGCAACGTATTGATGTTTCGTGTTAACGTTGTAATAAATTTCTGAACAGAGATTTCTTGTACTTTTACAAAGAGTTTTATGTTTGGTATACATCGCTGCCCAGAACTAAAAACGATTTACTCATAAAAGCTTTTTGCTGAAAACTATATAAAAATCCTTAACACAGACCAAAGTCTTGATATCTCAAAGCCTTGAGATTTCAGCCCCTTTATATTCTTTACTTTTTCAAATGTAACAAATATTTTAGGTGTGTGTGTAATGTATATATTTTTTTATTTTATTTTAGAATAAAATTAAATATTTTTCTGAATATTGAATATCACCCAGTTGTTTGTCTTGTAAAGCTCACGTATGGTCCAGGTATTTTTAGCCAATCTAAAGACAGGGTTCCAAATAAAAAAATAAAAATTCTAAAAATTAAATATTTTCAACTTTATTGTTATTTCCAATATCCAAATATCAATTCGATTTGTTTTCGACCAATAAAGAACAAACGTTGCATTAACTCAAATTTTACAAAGTCCTATCATCGTACAATAGGAAAATTCTTTTGTAGTAATGTCGACTTTGTGAAATAAATAACCTACATTAACTTTTTACTATCACATATTACATCATGAGTTATTATTTTATTTTGTTTTTTTTTAATTTCACAACAAACAACCTCAACTTGATTGTAATTCAACAAGTTTGTCTCATCCTATTTCGTATTATTACCTAAATTTAACTTTTAAGGTTATGGTTATTGCTTTGTTGCGGGATTTTAGGTTTAGTTTTATTACTTTTTGTTTTCGTATACCAAACATCAAAGATAAGATAAATGTGTACAAGCTAATCTTTGTATATATCAAATTGATCCTGAATAAATATTTTACAAATTTTAGTTGTCTACAAGTGTTTGCTGAAGAGAAACGATACTTTAGTTGTCATTAATAATTAACACCATTGAACAAACTTTAAATCGATTAAAAAATTTCCATTCTATATATACTCAACATTAAATTTATTTTCCAAACATTTATAAGAATTTATTACGATTTCCAATGCCATAACAATATTTATTTTTTAATTAGAAAACATAGAAATGATTCTAATAATTTGTTTTGATATTTTTCATGCTTGTCGGTTGTCAGTAAAATCTAATTTCAATTTATTTTTTCTCGTTATTAGAGTTAAAGTATCACATTCGAATGAAATACCAACGTTAGGACATGTGATGAAGGTATTTTTGTTATTTTACATTAACAGGATTTAAATGATTATTGGAATAGGAAAAAATTACGTTCCATAACTTAAATGAATTGAATATGAATTTAGCTATCACACACTTGCTAAACTGTGAAAGATTCTTTATTTTTTGCACCTGTTAGATTTTAAATCCAATTACTTTTAACCATAACTATTTTGGAACAGATAATTTTACCAAAAATATTCCATATCAAATTTTGTTTGGAACCTAACCGTACCAAATTATATTTCCTTATCAAAACTGATCCTAAAACAATCAATTTTATTGAAAAATGTTGGAAAAAGGACAGCATTTATATTATAAGAGCTTTGGATGTTTGTTGATTTCCGGGAGTAAAAAAAGTTAATACTTAACGAAAAAATTGACAAACGAAGGTATGACAAAGTATACACCATAATAGCAGTTATCAAAAATTAAATACTCTAGAATAGAACTAATAAAGATTTTCAGATAATTCATTTTCCAAACAACAAAGTAAATCAAAATTCTATGATTGGCAAGACAAGGAATATCGCGTGATGTGCGTTATTTTATTTGAATGTTTTTGTGGTAAACTTTCTGAAAACCTTTTAGTTTCAAACAACAAAAAATAAAAACATGAAAACAAAATTTAATTATTTTGTTTGCATATTTTTTAAAAACTTATTGTGGTTGTGACTTCAATTTTGCGTGATATGGTTTGCGATTTGAAAATTAACAAAGTCATAAAGACTAATGACACCAAGGTAACACAATTTTTTTTTAATCTTATTTTGTAATGAGGTTCTAATCTGTGCCAGTTATGAATAAATTAAAATTTTTCCTATAATTTAATTCTAAAAGTAATCAACAAGTAATAGGCGAGGAAATAAAGCACAAAAATAGACCAAACCTAAGCAAATTGGCAGAGTAAGATGGATCGAGATGCGGTTTTTTGCATTCGATTCAGGAAACCGTCAGGAAAGTTTGTGAACATAGCCACTTTTCGGCAAAAATCCTCTGGAGTACCTAGGGGCCAGGGCGGGTTATATAAACCTCATCTCTTTGAACTTTCCATAAATTCAGCTCGAAATTGATCGAAGCTCGTTACTCGGGGGTTTTTGGGGTCGCTGAACACGAATATGCTGTCGGCGATGACCCTCGGAGTACCTAGGGCCCAGGGCGGCCATGTCTAACTCATCTCCTGGAACTTTAATTAATTCAGCTCGAAATTGATCGAAGCTCGTTACTGGGGGGGTTTTGGGGCCGCTGCACACGAATATGATGTCTGCGATGACCTTCGGAGTACCTAGGGGCCAAGGCGGGTTATATACACCTCATCTCCTGGAACTTTCCATAAATACAGCTCAAAATTGATCGAAGCTCGTTACTCAGGGGTTTTTGGGGTCGCTGAACACGATGATGATGTCGGCGATGATCCTCGGAGTACCTAGGGCCCAGGGCGGGTATGTCTTACTCATCTCCAGGAACTTTCCATAAATTCAGCTCGAAATTGATCGAAGCTCGTTACTCGGGGGTTTTTGGGGTCGCTGAACACGAATATGATGTCGGCGATGATTCTCGGAGTACCTAGGGCCCAGGGAGGGTATGTCTAACTCATCTCCAGGAACTTTCCATAAATTCAGCTTATAATTGATCGAAGCTCGTTACTCGGGGGTTTTTGGGGTCGCTGAACACGAATATGATGTCGGCGATGACCTTCGGAGTACCTAGGGGCCAGCGCGGGTTATATACACCTCATCTCCTGGAACTTTCCATAAATACAGCTCGAAATTGATCGAAGGTCGTTACTCGGGGGTTTCTGGGGCCGCTGAACACGATGATGATGTCGGCGATGATCCTCGGAGTACCTAGGGCCCAGGGCGGGTATGTCTAACTCATCTCCAGGAACTTTCCATAAATTCAGCCAAGGTAATTCTTGTGGATGCCGAAAGCATGGATTAGCTTGTAATATTGCATGTAAAAATTGTGCAGGGTCAAACTGCACGAACATGGAAAAATTTACGGAATCACAATCTTCAGAAAATCTGGACGAAGATTTTCTGGATGAAGAAATTAAGTGCACGTACTTCGAAGAAAATGAATAAATTGTGTAAATCAAAATAAATAAAACATTTGTATTATAAAGACTTTAAAGCGGCTTTTTTCCTTTATTATATTCGTCGAATAAATAAGATATACTGAAGCTCGAGCCCTAGGTACTCCGAAGGTCATCGCAGACATCATATTCGTGTTCAGCGGCCCCAGAAACCCCCGAGTAACGAGCTTCGATCAATTTCGAGCTGTATTTATGGAAAGTTCCAGGAGATGAGGTGTATACAACCCGCCCTGGCCCCTAGGTACTCCGAAGGTCATCGCAGACATCATATTCGTGTGCAGCGGCCCCAAAACCCCCCCAGTAACGAGCTTCGATCAATTTCGAGCTGAATTAATTAAAGTTCCAGGAGATGAGTTAGACATGGCCGCCCTGGGCCCTAGGTACTCCGAGGGTCATCGCCGACATCATATTCGTGTTCAGCGACCCCAAAAACCCCCGAAAAGCGAGCTTCGATCAATTTCGAGCTGTATTTATGGAAAGTTCCAGGAGATGAGGTGTATATAACCCGCCCTGGCCCCTAGGTACTCCGAAGGTCATCGCAGACATCATATTCGTGTGCAGCGGCCCCAAAACCCCCCCAGTAACGAGCTTCGATCAATTTCGAGCTGAATTAATTAAAGTTCCATGAGATGAGTTAGACATGGCCGCCCTGGGCCCTAGGTACTCCGAGGGTCATCGCCGACATCATATTCGTGTTCAGCGACCCCAAAAACCCCCGAGTAACGAGCTTCGATCAATTTCGAGCTGAATTTATGGAAAGTTCAAAGAGATAAGGTTTATATAACCCGCCCTGGCCGCTAGGTACTCCAGAGGATTTTTGCCGAAAAGTGGCTATGTTCACAAACTTTCCTGACGATTTCCTGAATCGAATGCAAAAAACCGCATCTCGATCCATCTTACTCTGCCAATTTGCTTAGGTTTAGTGCTTTATTTCCTCGTCTATAAAGAGAAAACAAAGAAACACTTAACTTACAAGCAATGTTTGACAATGGGGATAGTAAAGGGGATTGTGATTGGAAATAATTTTCGGAAATAATAATGCGGAATGCACAGTAAATCTTAAAAGTGTCTTGAAACTTGAAAAACTGGATACTTAAAATTCTAAAATTGAAAAAAAAAAATCAGCAGCAAAATAGTTACGATTAAAAAAACTTTTTTTTTTCGATATAATTCATTTGGATTAAATGAGGTTTTAATCGAACTTTTTCAATTTAACATGTACGTTTTCATGTTGACGATGCGTTTCGACTTCTTAAGTCATCTTCGACTCGTTCTACTTCGTGTTTTTTTCATTTAGTATATTTTCATTTAAAATTACTTTATTCAGCATAGTTTTATTTCACTTCACTTCGTTTAGTAGAAATTCACTTCGTTACACTTTGCTTCGTATCGTTACTTTATTTAGCATAGTTTTTACACAACTACTATTTTATAAATTTAATATCTAATGAGTGCCAAAGCTTTTATATATAGCCATAGGTCATTGAATGTTTCGGATTAATAGGTTCCAAACAGATCCCTGTCTTCTTTTCCAACCGTGGTTTTCGTTTTGTTGCTGTCTCAGTCGATTAATTGGTTTTTTTGTTGGTTTTGTTCCCATGAGTCTTGGACAAAGAATGGTCCGCCTCCCCAGAGCTCTGTGGAGAAAGCTAAAGGTAATTGCAACAGAAGGCCGTCGGTATTCTGAGATTGTACATTTGTTTCAGTATTCTGAGGTTGTACATACACGGCAATACATTTTTCAACCCCCCATACCATTCAGCTCTCGGCACATACTTACCTACGTATTCGTTGTTTAGCACGTTTGACTTATGCTTGGCCAAGCCGAGAATTAAACCTTAAACCATAAGATTGGAAGGAACCGGTTTTTGGTTTCTATCCATCCCAATCGTTTGTTTGTTTTCTCATATCATTCAAAAAAATTCAACCAACACAAGAAACTTTACCGTGTACAAACAAAAAAAACGAGAAAAATACAGGAAAATTATTCAAAAAAAAAGTTCCTCTCACTATCACTTCCTCTATTCATAAAAAAAGGATCATTTGTAGTAATGTCATCATATTGTAGTAATGTAATCAATAATATCGAGAGAGTATTTTATTTAAATTATCATAAAATAATCCACCCTAATTCTAAAACTAATACACCTATGACACGTTTAATTTTTATTTCTGTTTTGTTTAAAATTTATGTTTGTTTTACGTAGGTACAAAAAAATCAAGAAATAATTTCCTGTACATTGAAACATATGACTAGATTTGATGTTATGAAAAAAATAAAAAAAGGATGACACAAAAAAATTAAACTAGGAATTCATACAGTGGAACGCCATCTACAGACAAATATTATTTATGAAATGAATCTTGTATTGTTTGATAATAAGAAGAGAACGTATGTATGACTTGTAGTATGGTTATTGTATCAAGGATTTCAAGGCAAACGATTTATTCACTTGATCATAAAGAAATACTTTTCAAGATTTATCATCAGATCAGCTCTATGTCATAATAATAATGGATTGTCATATTAGACGTCCACCATATTGGATTTAGAACAACTCCACTTTACTTATTGTGTTTCGCTTATCAAGCACTTTGAATACTAGTCAATGACTACTGGTGACCAATCTAGACTAGTCTAGATTGATTATTTGGAATGTGACTTTGATAGATCATGTTCAAAGGTAGATCATGGCTGGAAATGGGATCGACCTGTTTGTCTTTAATTGGAAAGTGAGCTTCAATCATGCCTAATGTGAGAAATCTCCAGTTAACCTACGGCCTGGGGTAGCACTTTCAATAAACCAAAATTGTTAAAAATCAAATCGATAATAGAATCACAAAAATTCTAATAATTTCAAAATGGGTGACTCATTTTAAAATTTTAATAATTTTTTGGATCTCTCATGTGAAATGTTTTATGATATTATTCCCAAAGTCCCTGTTTGGGCGCCATATTTCATAAGAGTGATGTTGCGCGAGCACTTAAGCTATATCGTTAATAGAATCGAAACCGATTTTGAATTGAAGGGAATCCTGTTTTTAGGTTTGTCATTACACTATTGCAATCTTCATCTTCCTTTTCGTGTTTTTCCTATTCCAATTTTTATTGCTTTTGGATCATAAAGTTAACGTGATACTGTGGAGTGCACTTTTGAAGCCGAGCACGAAACACGATTAGAGAATTTTTTATGAACGAACTGAAAAATTTCAAATTTTTTTACCTGGTAGAGATTAATTGCTCAAAAAAATTTTAATTAAAATTTAAATTTATTCAAAATTTCAGTCTAGTAAATATACATAAAATATATCTCTATATCATTTAATATATTTTTATATTTCCTCTCATTTTCTATTTCCTAATATCATAACTTTTCCGCTTACAAAGTTTGTTTTATTTTTCCAATTTTATTTTTAATTCATTTCAACAATAATGAGAATATAACATGAAAATTTTCTTTTCTTTGTTTTATATTTGCATAATTTTTGTTTTGTGTTCATAAAAATCTGTTTATTCTGCCACGAAATGGTGGGTAAATAAAATAAACATTTGATGTTATTTGTTATTGGTAAAGAATAATTTAAATACAAATATGCATGATTTTTGTGTTAGACATTGTATTATGTATTGATTGTTGGGTCACGACCAAAAATAAAACAAGAAAAATTTTGCAACGTCGGTTTAAAACATAAAAGTATCTTAACATTTTTTTTCTTTCGTTTATTCACCTCAATTTTCATTTTAATCTGAAAAACAAACATGAAAATAAAGACAGCATTGGTCATTTTTGTACCAAGAATATTTAAACTTATTTTGACTTATTTGTACTATTGTAATAAAAAAGGCTTTATAAAGCTTTCGTTTATTTTATTTTCGTAAAAATTTTATGTTTTGTGTTTGTATATTTTAATGGCTTGTTATTTACTGAACGTGCTTCTCCATAAATATTTGACTCAACAATTCTATAGAATGCTAAATATAACATGAAAAACATGTTGAATTTCATTTTTAATTTTTATTTTAAACGAAGATATTCAAACCCATTCAAGTGAAACGCTGATCTGGATGAAATCTTCTTTATATTTGATATCTCAGTAACGTTTGTGCTTAATTGACTTGCAAGAAAGTCTCACATTAGATCTGTTTTGTTATTTGGCATATGTTAATATAGAGAAATAAACATTGTTATATCATGATCAAATCAATGGTCAATGATGAAATCAATTCAATCAATCAATGACGAAAGGATTACACTTAAAGTGGGTTAGCAGAATAGTTTTATCCGGCTCGAAGGACCATTAAACTGTTGTTTTCTTTTGGATTAGAATTATTTTTTTCGTATTAAATGTAACTGTAAGGCGCAAAATTCGTAATTTGCACATAGAAGCCCAACTGGGCAGAATCCACTGATTTACTCAATTTCACAGTTTTATCAAAACCGCTTTCTAGTTAAAAGCTGTTAAGTGAAAAAAAAATAGAAAAATGAAATACATGTTATCCGGCTCATAGGACTATTAATCTTTTGTTTTCTTTTTTCGTTGGAGTAGAACTGTTTTTTTTCGTATTAAATGTAACTGTGAGGATTAAAATTCGTAGTTCGGACATAGTAGCCCAACAAACAATTTTGAAACGACAAACCTGACAGTTGAGAAAAACCTTCATAGGACTAACTTTTATCCGATCAATTGCAACGATCAGTTGCAACATTTATCCAATCAATGGTTATCTTGTATATGAAAGGCTTATGACAATATTGGTTATTTTATTTATTATTTATTGTGATTTTACTTTATCGGCTAGACATTGTTTGTTAGACTACTATGTCCAAATTACGAATTTTACTCCTCACAGTTACGTTTAATACGCAATATTAACCAATTCTACTGAAATGGAAAAAGAAAAAAAAATTAATGGTCCTTCGAGCCGGATAACAAGTACTTCATTTTTCAAAGTTTTTATAATTTAACGTTTTCCATGCTACTCTGGTTAAAATTATTTATTAATTGGTTAAATTATTAGATTGAACGACTTTTCGAACAACTAAATAAAACGAAACAAATATGGTTAAAACCTAACATCTTTTCAACGGTATTTTTATGCATTGCCATTGACTCTACATATTCTATGATTACGTATTATATTCTATAAAATAGTAAACTTAACTTTTACTCTTATTTAATAAAAAAATAAGTAATCAAAAACTAAAAACAGTTTTTAGTTGGCAATAAATAAAAGTTAAATAAAGTTTTTTCAAGTACAAAAACCGTCAGCAAACTATTTTAATAACCGTTTAAAGATTCGAGAAAACTGAAACATTATTTTTCTTGAAACAATAAAAAACGGTTCAGTAACCGACGCATAACGGTTTTTAGCACCGTTTAATAATCTTTACATAATGTATATAAAATCGATAATTCTTACCCATTTACCGTTGTGCGACTGTTAAAATACCAATTTTCTGTTTCATTATAAACAATGCAGTTTTAGCTAGTCGGTCAGATAACGGTGAGAGAACGGCAAAGTGTTTGGTTCGAGTGGTTTTGAGTAATCTTGATTAGTATTGGGGCTCGACCTAGACGATTACTCCAAAATACGACCTAACAAGCAAACTAAGTGTTCCAACAACAAAAACAAAGTAAATAAATCAGTAATAGTATAATAAACCTTCACCATTTTGTAAAGTACACAATCCAAGAAATTCCTTCTCAAGTTGTTGGAAACAATTATCCACAGTTTTATCTAAATCGTTTTTTACTTGGAACCTATTGGGTGAAAAAAAACTTTGTAAAATAAAATACATGCTACCCGGCTTGAAGGACCATACAATTTTTGTTTTCTTCTTCTCGTTCGTAGAGTTCACGTCGGTCAACAAAAATGTTTCAACTTGTTTTTTGATGCACAGATTAAGAATAATATTGTAAATAACAACAAAATGAATTTCCTTTTTTCAATTAATACAAGATGAAATCAATCAATACAACGAAGATTGAAAGCACATGAAAAAAAAGAGTAAAATGTTATATAAAAGATACAAAAAAGTTTAGCGGAGGGATATTGATGATTAATTAGTTTTGGAAGTTGAGTAGTCCAAAAATATAAAATGATTTATTTTCGAAAATGGGTTTAGTCTATTTACAAAAAATTTGAGAAATATGTTAAAATATGCTCATTCCAAAATAATAAGATTCTTGGTTAATTTAGGTTGAGTGTTTTGTGATTTTAAATTTTTTAAATTTTTCAAAATAACAGAGTTTCAACAGAGAAAAAATTATTTGCATATCATTAACTTTTCCTTTAGATGTTCTGTTCATGTTTCTTGAAAAATACTCTAAAGTTCATCCTCAATAGTAAGTAACGAAATATCCTTGTGATCTTTTGTAATTTAAATAACTTAACTCCACGAAAACAAAAACGTAAACGAAAAAAGTTCAAAAGGTTATCGTCAAAAATATCTGAGAAAATTCAAATTCAGAAGGTAAACAAAGATAAATTTTATTTTCTACGATTTTGTATCTGCAGCAAATTTTTATAAAAGTGAAAAAATTACAAAATAAAAACCCACAGACAGAGCTTTTATTATATTGATGAGTCATATGGGAAAACTTTTTACGTTTTATTTTTCGATTTTCCTAAACAAAACGAAAATATATTCCTGACACTATGTTCTAGTTTGTTATCTTGTTAAAAATGAAAGTTTCTTATAAGCCCAGAGATAGTCGAGAATTGCAATATCTAAAGGGATAATTTTGTAAGCCATATTGTGTTTGGTTTTATGCTTAACAGATGTTGTGACTGCAATAATGGTTTTAAACACGCTGATTCCACCGCCGTACGAAATTGCTACGAAATTCTAAATGACTGTTTTATACCTAAGTTTAACAAAAAGTAAAAAAGTTTATTATAACTTTTCGTTACATAAAACTTTGAAACAGTAAAATTTAATTGTATTTCTAATGAGTTTTAATCCCCTGTAGAATATGATGAAAATGCAGATATTTCATTGTTTATTTGAATATATTTTCCTTTTTTTATTATTCAGATGCCATGTGGAAAATGGATAATGAAAAAAAAAATTTGTTTTATTTTGAATTATTATTGTTGCAGCTAAATAAATTTATTAAAATATGAACCGACGAAACTTGAAAGACAAGATAATGCCACTTGAATCATAAAATTATATATTTATTAAATTTGAGAGTCAAGTAATTTTGAGATGAATTTAGTTTGCTGTGGCTAATAAAATATGAATTTCAACGAATCATGGTCGATAGTTTGGAAAACATTACGAGAATAGAGAAAGAGTTTGGGAATCGTTGTAGCTAGAATGGAATTTTTTTAAGTGAAAACTTCTTTAGGCGCACCACACACAGATTTTCCCGTAGGTAGTAAGTTAGTCTGATCCGTGACGCTCTGAAATGAAAGACTTTATTGAGGTTTAAATTAAAATCTATCTATCATTTATTAACGTTTCAAATTGCGTCGTGGATATCGTGCTCGATTGATGTGCTGTAGGTACTGAGTTCAAGTCTTGGTATTGGTACATATTTTTTATAGTTTTTTTTTACAATTTTTATTAAATACCATTAAAATTACTTTTTTTTATTTATGAATTCATAAAAATAATAAAAATTTCTTTTTGCGAATTTTAAAAAATTGATCTATAACGCAGTTTTTTAAAATTATATTGCTACTGTCTTTTGCAATTTGCATTCGAGTCATCATGCTAAATAAATATTGAATAAATATAAAATTGAAAGTATGTATGGCTGTTTATCCTTTATGCATTAATACATTAATCATCATGAAAATTTATGAAGTTGTTGTGTACGCTTAATTCTTGCTTTTTATTTAACTATCGTTTTAAACGGTAGTTTGCTTTGATCAACGTTTTTTTTTAACATAATATTTTTATGAAAATAAAAATAACGTTAGAAAGATAGTATAACCTGAAGGCTGAAACAATTACATATGAATATCAAAATTATATGTATTGGAATTTTATCATCTTCACTAAATATGTTGTCGGCTTGGATTTGTATATAATACATGTTTCTAAAATTAAGTGAAGACTTAATACTTGTAGCTTGATACTTGATCAAATCGATTATATCGATTTAAGGCTCGCAATTGCGAGACAGAAATTGTATAAATTCTATACAAAGAAGCATAGCTTATGTATGATTAAACATGGATGGCAATCATGATAAATAAAATAATTAAAAATGGTGGCACTTAGCCGATAGTGATTTGCAAACTGCAACAATGCGCATTAATACCAATGAATTTGCTTAGCTTTCCGCAGAAAGATTTGTAAAATTTAAACTTGTTGATCTATGGGTGTGACAACCACGTGTACTTTCCCTGCTATTGGCATATGAATGCTATTTTGACAATTATTTGGTTTAAATTGTGAGGTTAGTGTGTGTAGTTAGCGGTTTATCGTTCTGACTTGTTTCTCATTTATCCTACATATACGATCCAAATACTACTAATACGATGTCAATTGATTGCGATTGCCAATGAAGTTTTCACTTCTGCCGTGCGGTCTTAAGCACACTCTATGTTTTTTTTGTAGCTGTTGCTTTCTCCTCACGAGCTATACGTTTTTGGTATGCTGAATCCTACTCAATAGTTTACTCAATAAATTTCCTAGTCCCTCCATAAAACAATTAATTTAAATTTCCAGGAGTCCCTCCACCATTTTGTCCAATTTTTTACTGAATCTTCCATTTTCAAGTTAACCTGGATCATAAACCAAACTTTGTTCACAATCAGATGCTATTTTGTCATTAAGATCTTGTCTCTGCTCTATTCCTTTCTAAGTTTCACTCTCTGTTTTGTTATGTGTTATATGTTTTGTTTTATTCTTTTTATTTTGAACACTATAGTGGTGTCATATTAGTAAAAAAAGTGATATATTTGATGTAAGAGCAAAGTTGAATTTTTTTTGTTTTATGCTAAGGACATAAAAGTTAGTGGACATGTTATTATTTTGCAAATTTGGAGGTCCGGAAGTGCCTCAAAAATGGCGAAAACTGGTTTTTTGGTGTTTTTTGAGTAGGTCGCTTCACTATTTTTGAAATATTTCGGGCTCTAATGATCATAAAAAAAAAATGAAAAATCTTTGTGATTAAATTTTAAATCCATCTAGGGGGGTTAGATACTTTAAAAATGTAACCTAACCTCAAAAAACCGAATCGCGTGACTTTTTTTTTTTTACTAAATTTATGATAAGGGGCGGAAAAATCGTCGAATTTTCATGAACATTTCAGGAGACATGTATTTTAATAGTCTTAATATGGGATTTAATTTTTATGAAAAACTTTTAATTTTTTCGGCCACAACTGGCATTTTTCGTTAAATATGGCTAATGGTGCCATTTTATGAGAAGTCATCCAAACAAAATTTTTTTTAATCCGTACTTTTTTTTATCTACTTTAACCTAAGTGTAATTAAAATTATGTTGCCTTAATTTAAATGCCCATTTTCGGGCATGAAAAAAAAACATTAATTTTTTCATTTTTTGACATTTTACCATATATACGATATTATTTATGCTATTATCAAGTATTTTGCATAAAAGTGAAATATGCAATTCAAATTAATAAAAAATATTTTTTTAAATTATACATAACCTACAAAACTTTTTTTTCTTACAATGCCCTAAATTGCTTTTGGTAAATAATTAAAATGTTATTACAATTATTGTAAGTATTTGATATAAGATTTTGATATAAGAAAATAAATGAAATCATTTTTTGACACACTTGACAACATTTTCTTGACAAACTTATAATGCCATAATTCTCAAAAATAATAATAAAATTTCATTTCAAACAAACAATTTTATTTTCTTCCAAAAAGTTGGGTAAAAAAATAAGTAAAAATCTTTCTTTTGACACACTTGACAACATTTATTTGAAAAGCTTATAATGCCATAATTCTCAATAGTAATAATAAAATTTCATTTCCAACAAACAATTAATTTTATTTTTTTTTCCAAAAAATTAGGTAAAAAAATAAATAAAAATCTTTCTTTTGACACAATTGACAACATTTTTTTGACAAACTTATAATGCAATAATCTAGTTTTTGATCTCACATACCAATCCCTACCATCAAGATTTCTCCAAATTTAATGTTCCTACTAGTAATCACTTAAAATGAACGTTTTTAAACCAATAATATAAAAATTTGCTATTTTAGACACACATAATGATTTTTTTGACACATTTCCGGTACAGTTATCGAACACAGCGTCCTTTCGGACCGGTCCCTTAAGTATACCTATTTTTAGAAAAAAAAAATTTGAAATCCCTCCAGCGTTTGCTTTGTGTTCAAAGGTGATTTTAAGTCAAATGTTGTTTTTTTTTTTGTTAACGTTTGGTGTTTGAAGAAGTTTTTTCGCATGATCGTGTACGGAAAGATGTATTGAAATTTATGAATACTAGGTCATTCAATAAGTCCGTAGGATGACACATAGATGGCGTTACTAGAATTTTTTCCATATGATTTTTATTTAGTACTAACCTTCAAACGATACGTGTATAAATTTGACAGCAATCTAACTATTTATTCGTGAGTTATAGCATTTTGTGTGAAGCAACTTTTGTTTTTGAAAAAAAATGGAAAAAAGTGAATTTCGAATTTTAATAAAGCATTGCTTTTTGATGAAAAAAAATACAGTGGAAACCAAACAATGGCTTGATAAACATTATCCAAACTCTGCTCCATCGAGACAAATGGTAGAGAAGTGGATGGCTGAATTTAAATGTGGTCGTACCAGCACAAAAGATGCAGAGCGCAGTGGACGCCCAAATGAGGCTGTTATTCCAGAAAACATAAAAAAAATCCACAAATTGATTATGAACGATCGCAAATTGAAGGTGCATGAAATAGCTGACATTGTAAAGGTAGCAGATGGTAGTGTTTTTACCATTTTACATGAACATTTGGGTATGCGAAAGCTCTGTGCAAATTGGGTGCCGCGTGAGCTCACAGTCGACCAAAAACGGA
Source organism: Diogma glabrata (assembly GCA_963693315.1). Taxonomy (NCBI): domain Eukaryota; kingdom Metazoa; phylum Arthropoda; class Insecta; order Diptera; family Cylindrotomidae; genus Diogma; species Diogma glabrata. The sequence goes on from OY856188.1 coordinate 33,987,281, forward strand.
GGAGTCTTTGGCACTGTTAAACCGCAATAAAAGGGAATTCTATCATAGATATGTGACAATGGATGAGACATGGCTTCACAATTACACACCAGAATCCAAAAGACAGTCAGCTGAGTGGACAGCAGTCGACGAACCGAATCCAAAGCGAGCAAAGACGCAACAGTCGGCCGGTAAGGTGATGGCGTCTGTATTTTGGGATACGAACGGAATAATATTCATCGACTATCTCCAAAAAGTAACCACCATCAACAGCGAGTATTACTGTGAACTTTTGGATCGATTGAAGGCTGAAATCGCAAAGAAACGGCCACATTTGCAAAAGAAAAAAGTGTTGTTTCACCAAGATAATGCACCGTGTCACAGATCGATGAAAACGATGGCAAAATTGAATGAATTTGGCTTTGAATTGCTTACCCACCCACCATATTCTCCAGATTTAGCCCACAGCGACTTTTTCCTGTTTTCAGATCTCAAGAGAATGCTTGCTGGAAAGAAATTTAAGTCCAATGATGAAGTAATCGCTGAAACTGAGGCCTATTTTGACGAGAAAGAGAAATCGTACTATAAAAGTGGTATAGAAAAGTTGGAAAATCGCTATACTCGTTGTATCGCCCTCGAAGGCAACTATGTTGAATAAAAAAATCGAGTTTTGTCAAAATGTTGTTTTTTTCTTACTTATCCTACGGACTTATTGAACGACTGTTACTATTTTCCAGCCGCGTACTTTATGTGTTCAAGAAATTGTTTGTTGTTTTCTTGTGCTAATCTAGTTTTCTTGTAAATTATTTCAGTGTGGTTTTGGGTGTTATTGGGTAGTTTTTTTGACTTTTAAGGTTAATAATTATATTTTTTAGTTGTTTTAGATAATTTTGTGTGAATAAATCGAAACTTAGTGATCCTGAAATACGCAACGGTGGAGCCTTGGACTAGTTAGAGATCCGGATTATAAAAACCAAGTAACACTTACGCCGTAGCAGATTCTCACAAACTCAAGAGCGCTGTAGATTCAAGTTCGAGGACTTCAAGGACATGTTGAAGGACATCAAGGTCTTTATTTCCGAGATAACTAATTGATGTAAACGGATCTGGATGAGAATAAGCGCAAGTGCATTCACTCTTATTTTTTCTTGTATTTCATTTTATAGAGTTAAATATAAATTTTGTAACGTGCTGCAAATTCTATGTTTCATTCAATGTTCCACTTTTCGTCAAATATTTAATTTGTACGTATTTTTTCTTTATCATAATAAACGTGTTATACACGTCGATGGCGTGACTAAAAAGGCCCAAACACGGTCAGTTTGGAAAGAAAATCAACTTGATTGACATTTATCACTGAGCGAAAATTTATTTTTTTGATTTTTTTATAACATGCAATTTAAAAAATAGAATCAAAAAATTTATTTCGGAGTTCAATACATTCAAAATATAGTTTTATCCTGCCGGCAACCATAAATATGGGTTTATTTTTAACACCACAATTGTGTGTGTTATTAGTTTTACGCTCTGTTCCTTGAACATTTTCTAATTTTTTTTTATTCAAAAGTAGGCATTATTTCTCTAAATGAGATTTAGCTAAATCGCAAATTAGAAATATCTCTAAAACAGTTATTATGACGTTTTTTGACAAATATAAACCAAAATTTAAGTAAATGTCCAAATAAGAAGTCTTATCCGATTCTAGATGCTTGATTTAAAGGTCCAATAGGGATCAAAAGACGCAAAGCCAGTTAAACGGAGAGTTGAAAAATCAACCGGGCATTCATAGAATAACAATTAACAGATGCTTATTTCATTCTGTTGTGTGAGAATGCTGCGGAACGCACTAAAACAATTTATTTGTTTGTATTGAAGTCTGAAGTAAATTTTTTCTATTTTGCGTCTAAAATAAAGTCCTTTCGATACCCAAATGCGTATCGCCATTGCCTTCATTACGATACGCAAAGTTTTGTATTTCAAGGTTGGTCACATTGGTCATACAAACGTCAGTGAACATTAAAACGAATAATTATGGAAATAAAATTAATAAGAATATCTCAATTAGTGTTAAATATTTTGATTAATTTAAAAAATTAGTAATAATAACAAAATTTCAAATTGACTACTTTTTAATCAAATACACATTTTTTAGAATTTCAAGACAAAAAATGCAGAACAGAAAAAATAGTATAAACTACTCGTTTCATAAGATGGTTTATCGCACTTATCCTTTAGAAAACTCCCCGCTGCGCGGATCGTCTTCTAAACAGATTGCGTGCGATAAAATCGTCGATTATGAAACAAGTTTCTTAATATACTAGTTTGATTTTATTTTATAAATAGTTTGATTGTGTTTTATAAAAAAATCAACAGAAACATTTTCGCTCTGATAATAACAATAAATTAAAACTACTGCGTATGTCCTTCTTTTGAATATTGAAAAGGCATATAGACTACTATGTTTGAATTTAATTGAATTTCCTTTGTGAAAAAAATTTGCTTTTTATGATGTTTTGGTTTCTCAATTCTCAATCATATAAAATTTGATATATTTCACTGTAGGTTATTTCGTTTTCAAAATACATACCAAACAAATAAATATGTATCAAAATTGAATACAATTTATTTAATTGTCTTGAATTAATGGTACTAAAAAAATAAAACAAAGTTTTTTTATTCGTTTTACCACTGAATTTTAAAATATTTTAATTTAAATTAATACATGCTACTCTGTTGCCAGGATAAAACACTGTAGATGAAAAACGTGTTCTAGACAGAGTTGTGAAAACTTGACCATTTTTGATTTTCCTGAACTTGGCATATATAAGTAGTATGGACAAAAAAAATACAACTTATTTTAAATTTGTTTTAAAGTTCTTAGTTTGAGCATAAGGGGCACCCCAACATACATGAAAAATGAAAATTCTGCCAATTCGAAGTAACTTTGAAATTAAATTGCTCAAGAACGGCCATACCGATTTCATCAAACTTTTTTTGTTTGATAGATGATTAATTAGTCCTTTTAAAAAAATTAAATAATTGTTTTTGTAATTAATTTTTAAATAAAAATATTAAAAAAAACTTTTTTAAAGATGACGCTAGGGTCGAAGATCAGTTGGAATTTAATTAATTGTTTTCTGAAAATAGTTCTATCCTTACTCTAAAATATATCAAATTAACTCAGAGGCGTTAATTTTTGTTCTTGAGATATTTAATTTTACAGATTTTTAGTACGTCTAAAATTCTAATTGTTTAATATTTTTTCGAACAATTTATATCATCAAAAAATTTCAACCACTGAAGTTCGAGAATATAATGAACAATTAGAATTTTAATCGGACTAAAAATCTTTAAAATTAAATAGCTCAAGAACACGAATTAACGCCTCTTTGTAAATTTGATATATTTTAAAGTAAGCTTAGAGCTATATTTAAAAAAAAAAGTTAAAATTTAATTGATTTTAAAATTTTTTGTTAATGGAAATTGTTTGAAAAGTTGAAGAAAAATTTGAATTTCAGTCGTACTAAAAATTTTTAAAATTAAATATCTCAAGAACAAAAATTAACGCCTCTGAGTTAATTTGATATATTTTAGAATAAGGAAAGAACTATTTTCAGAAAAAAAATTAATTAAATTCCAATTGATCTTCAACCCTAGCGCCATCTTTAAAAAAGTGTTTTTAATATTTTTATTTAAAAATTAATTACAAAAACAATTAATTAACTTTTTTTCAAAAGACTAACTAATCATCTATCAAACAAAAAAACTTTGATGAAATCGGTATAGCTGTTCTTAAGCAATTTAATTTCAAAGTTACATCGGATTGGCAGAATTTTCATTTTTCATGCATGTTGGAGTGTCCCCTATGCTCAAACTAAGAACTTTAAAAAATTTTTAAAATAAATTGTATTTTTATTTTGTCCATACTACTTGCATGTCAAGTTTCAGGAAAATCAAAAATGGTCAAGTTCAAATTTCGACTTTTTCACCTGCGTAGATTAAGTTTTTCATCTGTATTGGGTTCCTGTCTATTGAATTTTTTGCGCTCGCAATTTGTAAACTTTTGCTCGAAAAACACAATCGAGCAAATAAAAATAAACCTATATGTGTAGTTGCTGGCAGACTTAAAATTTTTTCAAATACTCACACATTTAGTTTGGCTTCAAATTTGATGCTTTCCTTCTTATTAAAAATAAAAAATAAAAATACAATATTTTTTGAATGATTTTGCGCAATTGTGCAAGTATTAATATTAAAATAAATAAAAAGAATGACTATAATATATTAATTGTCTCTTTCTGCATATGGATTTAAAGAAAATAATAAAATCGACTCCAATGGAGTGAAATAAAAAAACAAAAATTTTACTCTTACAAGTAAGACCCATATTAAAAATACATAGTACATTTTGCTGTTTTTCTCGAGTTAAAGTTTGTTTCTGTAAACGTAAAACGTTTTTATCTTGCGTAAAAAATGCAATTTGGTCTACGATAATAAATATATAAACGACATTTATTATCAATCAAAACTAGACAATATAACATTTAAAATTCATATTTTATTTTTCATGATTGCTTTGATTTAAAACTTGTGTATAAGATTACTTGAAACTACCTAGTTAGCTACTTATTTAGTGTAAATGATTATAAACTAGTGGAGAAAAAATTTTCACATGAGATTAAGCTTGAATAAAATTTATGTATGCCATCGTAGAAATAGTACGTTATGATGCTAGGACGTAAAGCTAAAGATTTTGGACGGATGTGGAGTTTGCAAATCGAGGCGCTAATATACTATTTTTTATTCGCCGCAAGCAAAATATTTTAAGAAAAGTTGTTTATTCTAAATTAAAATTATAAATTTTCATAAATTTTAAAATAAAAATATGTGGAACAAGTAACCTTTGACAAAATATTTATTATTTTTTCCAAATTATTGTGTAGCTATGACAACAAATGATAACAACTATTTTAATTGGATAATAAAATTTTGAATTTGAGGGTTGCTTTGATAAAAAAATTTATTTTGCATAGAATTTAACGAATACAAATGCTTTTTACTTTTTTGGACGTAGCTATGACAACAAAATAAATAGTTGAAAAGTGATACTTTAAAGCCGCAAATCACAGTAATAAAGTAACACTTTAATATGTAGGCGAATAAAAAAATATTTTAATTTGTGAAATAGTAATCGCATTTGAGGAGCAAAAATAACGCTTGAAAATAAAATTGAAGCTGGTTATAGATATAAAGATATTCGCATACCACTAAAGTTTTTCTGCGGACCACCGGTTGAGAAACGCAAGGTTAGCAGACGCAGCTAGATTAAGTTAGTGTTGATTCGGCAGTGGTAGAGACGTATTAAGTGTAAGGTCTGCAATAGTTTGGGGTTTGGTATTGAAAAAAGTTTCCAAAAATATATTGCACAGTAAAGTTGCTGGCTTAATCCAGGCTCGAAAAATATTATCATCATACAACCACCGTATGATGATAATATTTTTCGCACCTGGATTAAGCCAGCAACTTTACTTGGGAATAGATTTTTGGAAAATTTTCAATATCAAACCCCAAATTATTGCAAATCTTACACTTAATACGCCAGAGTACAGAACGTAAATTCGCATGTGACACAGGATTCGTTGTGTACGTTTCACCGGAGGCCATAGAGAGTAATGTGGGTTGATTATAGAAGCGGATTTCTGAGTTTTCCAAAAATTCTTTAGCATATTTTCCAAGAAACGTAATCTTCGTAAGGGGACACCAGCTATTTTGACCTTAGCATAAGGACGATCATCCAATTTATCAACAATACAAGCAGCAACAACAGACTTCTTTCAAGAGCGATGCAAGTGGAAGTATTTGAAAGGTCGTCAGATTTTATTTGGCAAATGAGACGATTTTTTACCATTTGGTAACACAAATTAAGAAAGATTTCAAAATATATTGTTTGAAACTACTTTTGGTTGTTTATCGACAGCCGCCAGTAGAACTCTAGATCGGTATTTAATGCTGTTTCTTCCGTTACAACTATTTAATGTATATCTTTCGATCGAGACTACCTGCTAACAACTAGTTTTCGTTCCTGAGCGGTAAATGAATTTTGTATCTAAAACCCACTTTCTACAATTGAACTGTCGATCTTGGTTCTCAATTTGTTTAAGGTTTATTATGTCGGCTGGTAATTATGAATTGTTGAGTTTATTTGTTTTTTATTTTACACCTTTTTCTCAGCCAAATGGATTAAAAGAAAATTTTTTTAAATTTTCATTGTTATTATTTTTATTTTTAAATTTCTTTTTTATTAGAACAATATTTCGCCTACAGCGGCATTATCAAGTTATTCAAATCTAAAATGGTTATACAAATTATAAATAAATGAATTAAAATAAATAAAAATAAAATGATAAGAGTAATAAAACTGTTATAATGGAAAAAGCGGAATATAATGTAAAAATGTTAAGCCTGTTGAATGACACTAATACTTACGAAAAGCTAAAGTCCAATCACATACTCAAAATACAAACAACTATAAATAAGAATCTTCAAAAAAAAATATTGCGACGCTGATGCATAGGCTGACTTCACCACAGCTCTGGAAACATAGTGTTCTGGATATATAATGAGCTAATATCCATAAAATACTTTAATTAAAAGCTAACCAATATTATGGACTTCGTAGTTCTAATAATAAAAATATTAAAGCAGGCAGTAGTATCCCAACAAACATAAATTCTGTTGTACGAGAAAAAGTAAAAAAAAATTTATCAGAAGTGACAAAGCGGAAGTTAGGATGCAGAACTGTTGTAAACCGTACTAAATGTGTATGTACCAAATTTCATCCAACTCGATTATCAGGTACAGAAGTTATTGAGCTTCCAAAATAACAGGTGCTTGGAGGACCCCCTACCACTTTGTTCACTATCACTAAAAAAACTAATCAGTTCCTTGCCATACATATTTGCATCTTTTTGCAAAGTGTAATCAAAATTACTTAACGAACGAATGTTGTATGCTTCCAACAAACACTAATTGGAACCCTATTCCATAAGTTTCATCATAATCACTTCGTTATTGTAGGCTGTAGTGTGCATAAAGACACTGACAAAACTTTAAAAAAGTACAAAAAATTTTTTTTTACCGGAAGTGAAAAACCGGAAGTTGGGATGCAGAACTATTTTAAACCGTACTACATACTCATGTACCAAGTTTCATCCAATTCGCTTATCAGGTACAGAAGTTATAGAGCTTTCAAAAAAACAGATGCTCCAGGGACCCCCCACCACTTTGTTCACTATCGCTCAAAAACTAATCAGTTCTTTGCCATACATGTTTGCATCTTTTTCCAAAGTGTCATCAAAATTCGTTCACGGACGAATGCTGTGTGCTCCCAACAAACATTGAAAAAAGTGTGACACATTAAACAGGTGTTCGGGAGGACCCCCACCACTTATTCCAATATTATCCAAAAACTAATCAGTTCTTTGTTACTTAAGTCTCCATCATTTTCCAAAGTGTCATTAAAATTGAATAATGAACGAAGTCTGTATGCTCCCAACAAACTTAAAAAACAAAGTGTGAAAAGTCAGCATTTGTATGGTAGACCCCCCACCACTTTGATCAATGTGTCGCAAAACATGATAATTATCTTTTCACACTAATTGGAACCCTATTCCATAAGTTTCATCATAATCACTTCATTATTGTAGGCTGTAGTGTGCATAAAGACACTGAAAAAACTTCAAAAAAGTAAAAAAAAAATTTTTTTACCGGAAGTGAAAAACCGGAAGTTGGGATGCAGAACTATTTTAAACCGTACTACATACTCATGTACCAAGTTTCATCCAATTCGCTTATCACGTACAGAAGTTATAGAGCTTTCAAAAAAACAGGTGCTCCAGGGACCCCCCACCACTTTGTTCACTATCGCTCAAAAACTAATCAGTTCTTTGCCATACATGTTTGCATCTTTTTCCAAAGTGTCATCAAAATTCGTTCACGGACGAATGCTGTGTGCTCCCAACAAACATTGAAAAAAGTGTGACACATTAAACAGGTGTTCGGGAGGACCCCCACCACTTATTCCAATATTACCCAAAAACTAATCAGTTCTTTGTTACTTAAGTTTCCATCTTTTTCCAAAGTGTCATTAAAATTGAATAATGAATGAAGTCTGTATGCTCCCAACAAACTTAAAAAACAAAGTGTGAAAAGTCAGCATTTGTATGGTAGACCCCCCACCACTTTGATCAATGTGTTCCAAAACATGATAATTATCTTTTCACACTAATTGAAACCCTATTCCATAAGTTTCATTATAATCACTTCATTATTGTAGGCTGTAGTGTGCATAAAGACACTGAAAAAACTTCAAAAAAGTACAAAAAAATTTTTTTTACCGGAAGTGAAAAACCGGAAGTTGGGATGCAGAACTATTTTAAACCGTACTACATACTCATGTACCAAGTTTCATCCAATTCGCTTATCGGGTACAGAAGTTATAGAGCTTTCAAAAAAACAGGTGCTCCAGGGACCCCCCACCACTTTGTTCACTATCGCTCAAAAACTAATCAGTTCTTTGTCATATATGTTTGCATCTTTTTCCAAAGTGTGATCAAAATTCATTCACCAATGAATGTTTTATGCTCCCAACAAACATAAAAACTTTGTGGAAAAAACCACCTGTTGTATGGTGGACCCCCCAACCCTTTATCCAATGTGCTCCAAAAGCTGATAAAATCTTTCTCATGTTATTTAAAAGCTTTTCGCAACGTTTCATGAAAATCGATTGGTAATTGTAGGCTACAGTAGGGATAAACACCTGAAAAAAAAAACTTTTTAACCGGAAGTGACAAACCGGAAGTTGGTATGCAGAAGTATTGGAAACAGTATTAAAACCCTATATACTAAGTTTCAATAAGATCATAGCTCGGGATCAGAAGTTATTCAAGATTTAAACTTAGAGGTGTTCGGGAGACCCCCCGCCATTTTGTCCAAATTTAAAATGAATCCAGATATTCTATTTTCAAGTGAACCTGTATCATTTGCCAAAGTTTCATCAAGATCCTATGCAGAAAACTCACCCACCCACCCACCCACCCACCCACCCACCCACACACAGACGTACACCAAAATTTTTATTGGCTATTTGGATAGAGGATGGTCCAAAACAAAAGAAAAAACAAAATTTGGGGTATGTAAGATTTTTTTTTTCACGATAGATTGCATTACTTCACACAATTTAAAATTGTGGTGAAGTAAAAAACAACAAACATTATTTTAACGTAAATAGTAGATTGTTCTACAAGTAAAGAAAAGTGATATTTTTCCACCGAGTGAAATGTTTAATTTACGAGCGTAGCGAGTAAATTAATTTTAAACGAGGTGGAAAAATCACTTTTCTTTCGAGTTGAACATGCTATTTTTTCGTGTACCAGAATAAAATTTAAAAAAGAAAAATGAAAAAATTTCTAAAATTGTATGTATGTATATAAAAATTAATGCATTCATGTTTATCAGAGTTGCCTTTGAACTTTTTTGTTCTAACTTATCATTCGAAAATTTATAAACGATTTGAACGTCAATCGCGTTGCTAAGAAGAAAAGTGTTGCTAACTGGAAAATAAACACTTTTCTTTACTGTTTTGAGTCAAAGAATAGTAGGCATTTCCACATGGTACACGAAAAAATTATATATAGTATAGTAATAATCTCATATTTCTAATTTTCTTCAATGAATTTTTTTTTTAAAAACAAAACATAGTACATATACGATTACGAAATTCTCATAACATAAAACAATTTATTCAATGTCAATTAATCGAATTACGAAAACTGGGTGGGTGGGTGGGTGGGTGGGTGGGTGGGTGTTTGAGTTTTCTGCATAGGATCTTGATGAAACTTTGGCAAATGATACAGGTTCACTTGAAAATAGAAGATCTGGATTCATTTTAAATTTGGACAAAATGGCGGGGGGTCTCCCGAACACCTCTAAGTTTAAATCTTGAATAACTTCTGATCCCGAGCTATGATCTTATTGAAACTTAGTATATAAGGTTTTAATACTGTTTCCAATACTTCTGCATACCAACTTCCGGTTTGTCACTTCCGGTTAAAAAGTTTTTTTTTCACGTGTTTATCCCTACTGTAGCCTACAATTACCAATCGATTTCCATGAAACGTTGCGAAAAGCTTTTAAATAACATGAGAAAGATTTTATCAGCTTTTGGAGCACATTGGATAAAGGGTTGGGGGGTCCACCATACAACAGGTGGTTTTTTCCACAAAGTTTTTATGTTTGTTGGGAGCATAAAACATTCATTCGTGAATGAATTTTGATGATACTTTGGAAAAAGATGCAAACATGTATGACAAAGAACTGATTAGTTTTTGAGCGATAGTGAACAAAGTGGTGGGGGGTCCCTGGAGAACCTGTTTTTTTGAAAGCTCTATAACTTCTGTACCCGATAAGCGAATTAGATGAAACTTGGTACATGAGTATGTAGTACGGTTTAAAATAGTTCTGCATCCCAACTTCCGGTTTTTCACTTCCGGTAAAAAAATTTTTTTTGTACTTTTTTGAAGTTTTTTCAGTGTCTTTATGCACACTACAGCCTACAATAATGAAGTGATTATGATGAAACTTATGGAATAGGGTTCCAATTAGTGTGAAAAGATAATTATCATGTTTTGCGACACATTGATCAAAGTGGTGGGGGGTCTACCATACAAATGCTGACTTTTCACACTTTGTTTTTTAAGTTTGTTGGGAGCATACAGACTTCATTCATTATTCAATTTTAATGACACTTTGGAAAATGATGGAAACTTAAGTAACAAAGAACTGATTAGTTTTTGGATAATATTGGAATAAGTGGTGGGGGTCCTCCCGAACACCTGTTTAATGTGTCACACTTTTTTCAATGTTTGTTGGGAGCACACAGCATTCGTTCGTCAACGAATTTTGATGACACTTTGGAAAAAGATGCAAACATGTATGGCAAAGAACTGATTAGTTTTTGAGCGATATTGAACAAAGTGGTGGGGGGTCCTTGGAGCACCTGTTTTTTTGAAAGCTCTATAACTTCTGTACGTGATAAGCGAATTGGATGAAACTTGGTACATGAGCATGTAGTACGGTTTACAATAGTTCTGCATCCCAACTTCCGGTTTTTCACTTCCGGTAAAAAAATTTTTTTTGTACTTTTTTGAAGTTTTGTCAGTGTCTTTATGCACACTACAGCCTACAATAATGAAGTGATTATGATGAAACTTATGGAATAGGGTTTCAATTAGTGTGAAAAGATAATTATCATCTTTTGGGACACATTGATCAAAGTGGCGGGGGGTCTACCATACAACTGCTGACTTTTCACACTTTGTTTTTTAAGTTTGTTGGGAGCATACAGACTTCGTTCATTAATTTATTTTAATGACACTTTGGAAAATGATGGAGACTTAAGTAACAAAGAACTGATTAGTTTTTGGATAATATTGGAATAAGTGGTGTGGGTCCTCCCGAACACCTGTTTAATGTGTCACACTTTTTTCAATGTTTGTTGGGAGCACACAGCATTCGTTCGTGAACGAATTTTGATGACACTTTGGAAAAAAGATGCAAACATGTATGACAAAGAACTGATTAGTTTTTGAGCGATAGTGTACAAAGTGGTGGGGGGTTCCTGGAGCACCTGTTTTTTTGAAAGCTCTATAACTTCTGTACCCGATAAGCGAATTAGATGAAACTTGGTACATGAGTATGTAGTACGGTTTAAAATAGTTCTGCATCCCAACTAGTTCTGCATAAAGACACTGACAAAACTTTAAAAAAGTACAAAAAATTTTTTTTTACCGGAAGTGAAAAACCGGAAGTTGGGATGCAGAACTATTTTAAACCGTACTACATACTCATGTACCAAGTTTCATCCAATTCGCTTATCAGGTACAGAAGTTATAGAGCTTTCAAAAAAACAGATGCTCCAGGGACCCCCCACCACTTTGTTCACTATCGCTCAAAAACTAATCAGTTCTTTGCCATACATGTTTGCATCTTTTTCCAAAGTGTCATCAAAATTCGTTCACGGACGAATGCTGTGTGCTCCCAACAAACATTGAAAAAAGTGTGACACATTAAACAGGTGTTCGGGAGGACCCCCACCACTTATTCCAATATTATCCAAAAACTAATCAGTTCTTTGTTACTTAAGTTTCCATCTTTTTCCAAAGTGTCATTAAAATTGCATAATGAATGAAGTCTGTATGCTCCCAACAAACTTAAAAAACAAAGTGTGAAAAGTCAGCATTTGTATGGTAGACCCCCCACCACTTTGATCAATGTGTCCCAAAACATGATAATTATCTTTTCACACTAATTGAAACCCTATTCCATAAGTTTCATTATAATCACTTCATTATTGTAGGCTGTAGTGTGCATAAAGACACTGAAAAAACTTCAAAAAAGTACAAAAAAATTTTTTTTACCGGAAGTGAAAAACCGGAAGTTGGGATGCAGAACTATTTTAAACCGTACTACATACTCATGTACCAAGTTTCATCCAATTCGCTTATCGGGTACAGAAGTTATAGAGCTTTCAAAAAAACAGGTGCTCCAGGGACACCCCACCACTTTGTTCACTATCGCTCAAAAACTAATCAGTTCTTTGTCATATATGTTTGCATCTTTTTCCAAAGTGTGATCAAAATTCATTCACCAATGAATGTTTTATGCTCCCAACAAACATAAAAACTTTGTGGAAAAAACCACCTGTTGTATGGTGGACCCCCCAACCCTTTATCCAATGTGCTCCAAAAGCTGATAAAATCTTTCTCATGTTATTTAAAAGCTTTTCGCAACGTTTCATGAAAATCGATTGGTAATTGTAGGCTACAGTAGGGATAAACACCTGAAAAAAAAACTTTTTAACCGGAAGTGACAAACCGGAAGTTGGTATGCAGAAGTATTGGAAACAGTATTAAAACCTTATATACTAAGTTTCAATAAGATCATAGCTCGGGATCAGAAGTTATTCAAGATTTAAACTTAGAGGTGTTCGGGAGACCCCCCGCCATTTTGTCCAAATTTAAAATGAATCCCGATATTCTATTTTCAAGTGAACCTGTATCATTTGCCAAAGTTTCATCTAGATCCTATGCAGAAAACTCACCCACCCACCCACCCACCCACCCACACACAGACGTACACCAAAATTTTTATTGGCTATTTGGATAGAGGATGGTCCAAAACAAAAGAAAAAACAAAATTTGGGGTATGTAAGATTTTTTTTTTCACGATAGATTGCATTACTTCACACAATTTAAAATTGTGGTGAAGTAAAAATGTTAGATGAAAATCTAATCTCAAAATCTTTGCATCTCCAGCTAAAAACTAAACATCCCAATTTACCTAGAGCATATGGATTACCAAAACTACATAAACCTGGCATACCGCTGAGACCCATTGTGTCCACCATAAACTCACCAAGTTATAATATATCTAAATATTTAAGTAGTGTTCTAAAAGAAATTAATAGTTACAGTCCTTACTGTGTAAAAAACGCAATGGAACTAAAGCAAAAATTGCAAGACATAACTCTTAAAGATGATGATATATTAGTTTCATTTGATGTGACGTCTTTATTTACCAATGTACCACGAGACTTGGCAGTCAAGGAGGTTGAAGAAAGATGGGAAGAGCTCACATGCTATACACAGTTAGATTTACCTGAGTTTACAAATTTATTAAAACATTGTATTGAATTGGACAATGTGTTTTCTTTTGATAATACTTTTTACAAACAAAAAAACGGACTAGCGATGGGCAGATCAGTCTCACCAGGTTTATCGGATATGGTTCTTGATAGGTTGTTTACAGTCTGTCTCGAAAAACTAGAAAGAAAACCTACGTTTATTGTCCGGTATGTGGATGATGTATTAATGGCAATACCTGAAAGCGAAATAGCACACACACTTAATATTTTTGAGTCATTCAACCAAAACATCAAGTTTACTATTGAAAAAGAAACACTTGGCAAAATAAATTTTCTAGATATGACTCTATATAGAAATGAAACTGATAAACACATAATAACGAAGTGGTATAAAAAAGAAATTAACTCAGGACGTATGCTTAACTATTTCTCACTTCACCCGCAACAAATGAAAATAAATATAGCAAAATCTTTCATAAGAAGAGTTTTTTCACTCAGTCACCAAAAATTTCGATACAGCAACATAAATGATATAACCATAGCACTAAAAAACAACAATTATCCAGTAAATCTAATTAACAGTCTAATTAAACAATTTATCCATATAAATTTAAATAATGAAACACGTCTTCAACAAACTGATAACAATACCAATAATGATAGTAACACGATTTATGGAGTTCTCACCTACATTCCTAATTTAACAGAGAAAATCAAAAAAGTTTTAGTTGGATCAACGAGTTCAAGAATAGCGACAAAAATAATAAACAAATCACATGATCTAGTGTTCACAAATCTTAAAGATAAAATAAATAAATTGAAAAATTCAAATGTGGTCTATAAAATCCCATGTGAGTGTGGCAAAGTATACATAGGTCAAACCAGCCAAAGGCTTGAAGAGAGACTTTATAGCCATAAAAGTAACATCCGATTAAAACAAAACATCACGGCTCTATCTCAACATTCACTTGAAAATAATCACTCCTGGAATTTTGAAAACATCAGCATAATTGATACTGAGAAATATAAAAATAACCGAGAAATTATAGAATCTGCTCACATACACCTACAAAAAGAGTCAACTGTTAACTTTAAAAGTGATACTTCGAATCTAAAAAAACCGTACATACATTTGTTGAATACGTTCAAGTTTAAGAAACAGAAGAGATTCTCACAAAATCCCGTATAAAGTTCATATAAAAAATTAAAATATTTGTCATTTTCTCTTAGATTTTTATGAGCAAATTTAATCATTTAGTATATAAAAAATGTTTTAAACAGTCGATTTTAATTTATTATTTTATTGTATTTTGAAAAGCTGTGATATAAATGTTAAATGTATAGTGAAAATTTTTGAAAAAAATTATTTATTTATTTGATTTTTTGTGTGTTTTTACAATGTAAGTTCTGTTTTTAGATGTTTTTTAATTAGATTTTATATTTTTTAATTTGTTTTGTTGTTGAAAAGCCATATATTTTAATTCATTTATTTATAATTTGTATAACCATTTTAGATTTGAATAACTTGATAATGCCGCTGTAGGCGAAATATTGTTCTAATAAAAAAGAAATTTAAAAATAAAAATAATAACAATGAAAATTTAAAAAAAATTTTCTTTTAATCCATTTGGCTGAGAAAAAGGTGTAAAATAAAAAACAAATAAACTCAACGATCTTGGTTCTCGCCAAGTACATGAAATGGAGGGACCAATCGATGAAACTCCTCCTCTTATTGTGTTCCAACCGTAGGTGCTTAAACTATACCTCTTATAACCTTCGAGTTAATAAGCATCAAAGCTCAAATTTCTTATACGGACTACACAATTCTTCGTAGATTTTCTGCCGAATGATCTTTCTAAATCAATTTTAATGTTTTTTTACTAATTCATTAACGAACCAATCTCTAATTTATTGTCACACAAAATTTATCGTAATGCTCTTACCAATCTTCAAAACTATATCTATTGGAATCTGTGTCAATCGTTAGAGTTTTTATATATTTATCTTTACCATCACAATTTTTCATTTAATTTCTTGTTCTTTGTTTTCTTGTAATTAAATTAAATTAATATTAGTGACCTGCAGAGTCACACAGTTGATTGTATATTTCAACTCAACAACACTTTAAATTAACCTGTATAACCTATCAAGGTTATGTTATCTGAAAAACATGGCTGTCCTCACTAAATTTATAATATAATTTTCTTTTCCGTTTTTTGTTACATTTTCGGTTTCAATGCTGTTAATTTTGTTTTTTAATTTTCCTTATCATTTCCTTTTATGTAACACGATAGCGTTAAACAAAAAAAAAATGAAAATCAGAGTATCATTAATAATTGAATGAAAATTCATCGTCTTAATTTAAGACAAATGAATAAGACAATAGGCACGCATTTTGTAATATAGAGTGAAAACAAAACGGGGAAAATGAAAATTATTTATTAATGGTATGGCATCGAGTTCTATGGAAGAGAGGATGTTGTTAATTTTTGAATGAACATTAAGAGTTGATGTTGTAGCTGCGAATTATGCAAACACAGTTTTTCTCATTTAAAACAACAAAAAGAAATATAATCATTCTAAAATGTTAATTCTGGTTAATGGCATTTTTTATGATAATAAAACTTCTGTTACTGATTGAGATTTAGAAACGTTAACTTGTTTGTTTTTGTAAACGTTTACGTAATCACATTTTTGAAAACTCACTCATAAATTCAAATATCAAAAGAAAATTTATCCTTTTCTTTAGATTTTCTTTTAATGGTAAATTGTTTGATTTTGTAAAATGTCATCCGTTCTAGTGACATAAAAAAAATGTTTTTTTTTCTTTCTAACAATAATATACATTCTATTCTTTTGTTTAATGGAAATCTAAAACAAGTAACCGGCATGGATAAAGATAGTAGCTACAGAAAACAGACTTTGTTTTTTTTGGGGGGTTTTCTTACTTATTTCGAATAATTTTCATGTTTCTGCTTATTTTTTCCTATTGTCATCGTTGTGTAATCATCGTTATGTTATGTTTTATTTATTTCTATTTGTTTGTTGTATTCTTTTCCTTACATTTTTCTCTTTGCATTTATGATGATTTCATTGTTTTTCAATTTTCATGTAGTCTTTTGTTTTTTATGCCTAGAATGTTCTATTTTTATCTTTTATGAATAAATGACACTAAGTATGTACTTTATATGGAAATAAAAACAGAAACGGGATACATTTCAAATATGGTTTGTTTTATAGCAGCAAATCATCGTTCTGAGTACTCATAAAGTCATAATGTGATCAAAAAAAAGTGCTGGTCCTTCGTTATTGATTTATTTTTATATTACGTGTATAA
Organism: Diogma glabrata; assembly: GCA_963693315.1. NCBI lineage: Eukaryota > Metazoa > Arthropoda > Insecta > Diptera > Cylindrotomidae > Diogma > Diogma glabrata. The sequence goes on from OY856188.1 coordinate 34,004,299, forward strand.
TAAGTGTAAATACAAAATTTAATTGAATAATCCTAAACTAAAATATCGATACATCATCTGCAGACAAGATGATTAAATTAACACTTATGTTAAAAAGAAAAGGCATTGGATATAAATATTTAATTCAAACCAAGTAACCGTGACAAAATAAACACGAAACACGTAAATGAGAAATGTAGCTTTCATCTGTTCAATTTCCAACCATACCTTCAAATTAAAGAAATTCAAACTATTTCCTTACTTACTTGAGTTTAATTTTTTACAAAAAAAAACCCAAATTATCTACAATTAATTCAAAGAATAGGTTGTGATATATTGCTACTACGATAAACAATTTCATGTATCCCATTATGTGATTCTAGTGGTTCAAAAGTAATCTTAGAGCGAAAATAGTTGGCTAAATCTGAATCTAACAAAAAACATGATAACAAGAAAAAGAGATATATTTTTTTGTTGGAAAAAAGACAAATGTTTTAGCGATAAAAGCAGATTATTATTTGCCGGCAATAATATCTTCAAACATTTTATGACTGTACTTAAAATATTTTATCATAAGCCCTATAAGATAATCTAGATTCAAAACCAAAACAACTTCCTAAAAAAAAATAAAAAGGGTTTTATAACCGGAGAAAGCAAGATATTTTTTCAGGACATCATTTATACCATAGTCATAATGTTTTTAGTATTCAATTTAAAATAAATAAATGACCACCCAGAAACGTGCTATCTAGATGATCCACCAAACTTGTTTTTATTTTACTACCTTAACCGATGAAAAATGATTAAAGAAAATAAAAGGAAATACAAAAAAGTGTTTAAGAATCTGTTAAATGTCAAATGTGAGCTCTAAAATTAAAAGAAAATTGTATGTTTACATGATAAATTTTCAGGACACATAGATAAACTTGAATGAAATAACAACAGAACAAATTGAAACAGAAATAAAACACAATTCTCTTATGTAACAAGAACAAATCAAAAATCAAAATTCGTCTACCATATTAGAAAATAAAAATCACAAATGTCACATATCGGTAGATATTTGGAGGTTTCGCAAAGTAATACATAGGGCAAACTGATAGGTCGTTTTAAAAACGAAACAAAGAGCCATTATTTAATCAAAATACGCCAAACTAATGTCTTCCAAATCCAAAAACTTTAGAAGACAATGTTAAGCCCATATCGATATTTCAAAGTATTTAACATGGTTAACAGGAGTTATCATTCACAAAGCCTTACAAAGACAATCTAACCGAGAATCAACAAAACTTTTCAGTATTGATTGGAAAAAAATATAAAAATTAAACAAATAAAATATGATAACATGAGAAACAAAAATTAAAATATAATTATCTTCACATAATCCGCAGATAAAGCAAACGCATATTTTATTCGATTTGTTTCAAAAACGTCCATAATAACGCAATAAAACATAACCTCAAAATCGTAATAAAACAAATATAAAAAAAGTTGTTTGACATTTTCATCACGTTTGGTTTTTTTTTCTGTCGAGTAGTTTTTTTTTGTGTGTGATAAATGTAGACAGTAACTGTCTCGTTTTGTTTCTTTTATTTTGTAATCAAAATAAAAAAAATTTTAAGGATTTTTGGTTCAATCTGGAGTTGGTAACGGTGTGTTCGGTCTAGAAGTTACTACAAGACAGTTAGGTAAATTTCGTATGAATTTCAGAAATAATTTGAATAATTTTTATCGTTATTTAATTTTTTTGTGTAACGCTTTCGTTAATTAATTAATGGTTTTGATATACATACTGGTAGCATTATACAATATATGTATAATATTATATAGTTCGTGAAAAATACTCAGACGTTAAAAAGAGCTCTTTTATGGTTTAATTTTTTTTTTGAAAAAAAAAAATTTATTTTGGAAAATTTTAACAATTAGAATTTTTTTTTTAAGTTTAATTAAATAAAACAATTGATTTATAGTTCAAATTTATTAGTAAAATGTTTGTTAGTAAAATTTCATTTAATTTAATTAATAAAACAATTAAAAAATTCAGCTCGTAAAGAGAAAAAACACATATGGATCATAAAAATGATCGTAACGTTTTAAGGACAAATAATTTGGAGCATTATAACGACCGTTAGAGTCAAAATATTCAAATAAAATTCACAAATTTAGATTTTTTGGAAATATTTTTATCATTTTCTAAAAATTTAGATCTCTGCAAAAATAATTTCCTCAGCAATCTCCTCCAACAAAAGTTTTTGTTTTCACCCATCAAATTTTCATAACATTAAAAATATGTTAAAAAATCCAAGTAACGGTCTAAACCTTTAATACGGTCTTAAACGTTTCAAAATTTAAATAATGCATTTAATTCTATTCCACCTATTTCTGTAATATGAGGTTTAGTAGACCATGCAGGTCTACCAGTTGCCACCCAGGATCTTCAGAAGGGTGAACTGCCATGCTAAAACTCTCACCCAAATATATAAAATGCAATTCATTGTAATATCAACACAAATTCGAATCTAGAATAATACTTTATAAAAAATTATAGTGTATGATATTATAAACTATATTTTAAATATTCACTTCGATATAATAGACTAAGAGCCCGCGACGGCCAGACCTTAGTTAGACCTTAGACCTTAGACCTCGTTATTTTATAAAAGCTGAAAGTTTCTCTGCGCATACCCCCTACTGAGGTAGGAACGATTAGCGACATATGAAGTTTTGATCATGGTGGCTTTGGCAGGGAGCAAGTAACAAAGGGGCCTCCAAAGTTTCTTGAAAGTATAAAGGTAATTTTTTTATGTATTCCTCGGGGTAGTATTAGAAGTCATGTCACCCATTGCCAGACACTTACTACCGTGGTAACCCCCTGCCAGACACCCTTAAACTTTATCAATTTGTTGCCGTCGTGGGCTCTCGGTCTATAACTAAAATGAAAAAACTTTTATTTTAATTTTATAAAAATATCACTGCTTTTATAGTCGAGTAAAATTAGCTTCAAAATCCGTAAAACTTCTAAGTCCTCAGGAACAGCTCCGATTTTGATGATTTTTTTTAAATGTGTGTTTTATATATTATTTGAAATCAGAAACATTACAATGTGCGCAATTAAATATTTACATTGTTTAAATAATATAAACAAAATTTATGAACAAATTATTTTTTTTAACAAAATTTATGCAATAAAAGAATTGTTAAGTTCAAATTTATAGAAAATTTCATAAATAGAAACATGATTTTTAACAAAGGTTCTTTCAATTGTTTCAGCAGTTCAATCTTCTAAGGGTATGGCTTGAGGCCATCGGGTGAAACAATCAATGTCCGTCAAAATTTAACCATCTCCATTAGAAGGTGGTAAAGGTCCTAACAAGTCCATGTGTATATGTTCGAATCTGGCCATGGGAACAGGAGTTTGTCCAAATTTGGAATGAGTGTGACGATGAACCTTAGATCTTTGACATGGTAAACATGTCTTAAACCAAAATCCAACATCAACACTCATTGACGGCCAAAAGTATCGTTTAGTGACCATTTTTCGTGATGCTCGAATGTTCTGAGTGCGAAAGATTGTGTAGAGAATCAAAAATAGATCGTCTCAGGGGCTCAGGAATATATGGACGTAATGCGTTAGTCAGGGTCTCGCACGAAATCGGTTTTTCGGAATGATTGGTTGAGATAGGTTCTAACTTACGCTTAGATCCTACAATTTTAAAGTTTTTAATAAGATTGTTGAGTTTTGTATCGGACTCTTGAGGAGCTTAATAATATCGAGCCCAGTAAAATTGATCGCCATTTCCTAAGCTCGTGAAAGTGTATCGGCCACTACATTATCCGTACCAGAGATGTGTCGAATATGATGTTACTAGAGGTTTGTGGTCAGTGAACACTGTGAACAAACGGCCTTCTCTAAAGAAACGAAAGTGTTTAATTGCTAGAAAAATAGCTAATAACTTGTGGTCAAAAGTGGAATATTTTTGCTCTGCAGGCGAGAGTTTTTTGGAGAAAAATCCTAATGGTTGCCAGCATCTTTTATTTAATTGTTCGAGTACTGCTCCTGTTGCAGTACCTTAAGCATCCATTTTGATACAAAAACTTGCATTTTGTAACGGATGAGCCAAGACTGTGCAGTTTACAAGCGCCAGTTTGACTTGGTCAACGGCTGTACTGCATTGAAGAGGCCAGATAAAAGCTGATTTTTTTAATCTTGGCTAGTTCAGCGAGATAGCCGTGAAGTGGAGCTATCAATTCGGCTAAGTGGGGTATCAATCTATGGTAGTAATTTACCATACCCCCAAATCGTTTAACTTGTCGAGCTGATGATGGCTGAGAAGAATCTTTAATGGCCATGATTCGATCTGGGGAAGGTTTTACCCCATCCTTTGTGATTTCATGGCTCAAGAAATCTAAAGAAGTTACACCAAATATGCACTTTTAAAGTTTGATTTTAATATCCAAATCAGCAAATCTTTGAAAATGTAGGCGCAAATGTTTTTGGTATTCCTCAGGGGATTTGCTTGCCACCAAAACGTCGTCAATATACACAAAAATCAAGTCAAGTCCTTTGACCACTTCGCCCATAAAACGTTGAAAAGTCTGAGCTGCGTTTCTCAGACCATAAGGCGTTCTAAGGAATTCGTAGAGACCAAAAGGGACTGTAATCGCTGTTTTGTGTACGTCTGCCGCAGCAACTGGGATTTGATGGTAAGCACGGACAAGATCGATTTTAGAAAACATAGTGCATCGGTTGAGATGCATGGAAAAATCCTGTATGTGTGGTATTGGGTATTGATCTGGTATAGATTAATCTCTGAAACGTCAAAAACCCTCACAGGGTCTCCAGTCATTTGACTCTTTCTTCGGAACTAAATGCAGAGGAGACGAGACACAAGATGAGGAAGGCCTAATCAATCCTAGCTGAGACACATGTGAAAATTCGTCTTTTTATCCATCGTGAACTTAGCCTCCAGTCTCCAGCCGTCATAGCCTCCAGCCGCCGTGGTCGCGAAAAGGGTAGTTATCCTACTGTAGCAATTTTGTGTACCACGGTGTGTTTGACTGGGGCATTGAATTTGAGCTTCTAGGTAAGGGTAGGGAAATCTGAAAGGATTTCTCCGTAGATTCCCTAAACGTTAAACAAACGTATTGATGGCGCGTTATCTAAACACGAAATAGTATTCACAACTAAGTTTATGGTTGAATGGAGCAAGCACTTGCGCTTGAGGTCGACTATTAAACCAAATTTAGTCAGAAAGTTAATAGGTTTACTAACTGACGCTATGACAAATGAGTGTCGTAATTCTCTGCAGGGACCAAATCTAAGCTCAATAATTTAGAACCATAAGTGTGGATCTGAGATCCATTATTGGCTGTGAGGATATTTTGTTCGTCTTGAACTAAATTCGAAAGAGGTCGACATGGGATTACTGAAACGTCAGCGCCCGCGTCGATGAGGAACTGAGGATTGCTGTTTATGCACCGGACGAACAGACGGCTTGAAGTCTGTATCTCCGTTAGCCACATTTACGTTGGGACTTATTAATTTCCCGAATTTGGTGTTTCAGTAGGGTTGGATGATTTGTAGGATCATTTTCCTACACATCGTTTAGCCCTTGGTCCAAATTTTCGATGGAACCAACAAAAGTTACCGAACGAAGGAGATCTACATCTAGATCTGCTAGTATTGCGTCCAAATGACGAGTATGTAGAGGTTTGCGGTGATCTCCTGGCCTGATTTTTAGTATTTTCCCAATGATCTAGGCGAGATCACATTTGATTTAGAGAAGTGGTCAATTGTTCAACCATCTTCTCTAGCGAACCTTGTGGTTTTTGATAATTTCTTGTTGATATTGATGTTTCTTTTGAGAAACGATCAATTTTACCACAAAAAAGGATGTCGGATCGTGTACTGCTTACCAAACCATATTCGCGACAGGCAGGAGTGTTTGTATGTTGTCACTCTCAATTGAGAGGGCAACAGGTTTAACACTAATTGGAAAACGGGCAACCCAAAGCTTTTTAACAAGCTCTGTAGTAGCTGATTGTAAAAGGTGGAGGGTTTTTGGTTCCCCATCTCTAAGGTTCGAAGCAATTTCTCGATTCAATCCTGTTCCGTTTGTGTTAAGTGACTAATTATTTCAGTCTTTAACTTGTTTTACAAATCAGTAGTGGGTGGATTTAGTAATACATTACGTATTATGGATAACACCCGAGGCCTGAGTGTAGCTAAAACTGCAGCATTTGTCTTCTTTTATGTCCTCTAATGTTTTCGATTTGTAAAAACCATAAACCATTACCGGATTAAATGAAATCCGGAAGTGGGATTTGAGCACTTGCCATTGAAGATGCCTTAAGTACAGAAAAGATAGATTCGGTTGGAATTATCGATGATTTACCAAAAATTACACCAGGGTCACCATTTATATTCACGTCGGGGTCAACATTCAACAAAAATAAACTTCCTTGACTAGGTCAAGGTGGATGTTCTGTTGATTGTCATTCACTGCTTTCCTATAGTTCACAAATTTTTAATTCTTCCTCTCCCGATTTGGCAACATTTGTGCATATAGCTGGCAATTCATTTTGATTTCCACATAGCCGACAATTCACGTTAAATTTTATTTGGAATGGGTAGTTTAATAAACGAACAACGAAATTTTTAATAATTCAAACTTATTTTTTTTGAATTCAACACCTACACCAACACCAAAATTATTTCAACATAAACCTTTTAATTGTTTCATTTTGATTTCTTTATTAATCAACATAATTATTTTAATTCACAAAACTTGGCACTTCTCAATATTATAATTTTAATGTTATTTTAAAAGTTTAAAATAAAAATTATTACAATATTCCATTTTTCTGCCAAAACCTCAACCAACCGTTCAACCAAAACTTACAGAGTGCAGCTGTTCATCTCAAATCCCAAAAACTAACTTTGTTTCTTAATTCCAAGTGTACGACTTCAACTTCCAATCTGCAAAACGTTTTGTGCAGGTACATCTTTATATGACTAAAAGTGGAAGAATTTGAGAGAAAACAGGTGCACATTATTAAGCGAAGGTCTATACCATTACAAGACAGGATGAAAGTAGGACATCTGTAGACTACTTTTGTTCTGAAGATTAGTTATACAAGTTGAGATATGGACTGGGCTCGAACACAAATCTAGAGATAAGGAGTCTCTTGATCTACTGACTGAGATATCCGGGATAAACGATAAAAAACGGTTATGTAACTCCTATAATGAGGTGGGAGATCAGCAACTCCAAGGGAAATAAAAGTTTTTAATTGGATAGCAACAACAACAGGAAAGCAACAAAAGTTAACAGGCATCGTTAAAAGATTCGCTTAATTTTTTTTTTTTTTTTTTAATAAGAAGTGTTGTGTAGTAGGAATTACAAAATGTGTCACAACAACACATAGATACCTTTTAAGACGTAGGTCCCACAACAACATGCGTCTTGAGGTATAGGTGGACGCTTTTTTTAAATCTTTGTGGATTGAAGGCACTCGAGACTATTGATTCGGGCAAAGCATTCCATGTGTACGATGTACGCACAAAGAAATCTCTTTGCATTCTACTACTATGACAGTGAGTAATCTCGACAGTTCGACCGCCCGCACAAACCGATTGACGAGTAAAACGGGGAAAAACATATGTCTGAGGCATTATGGACCTGATTTCATCCGAGCACTGCTGGTGACGATATTTATAAAAAACAAAGAGATCAGCAACAGTGCGACGATGTTGCAGGGAATCAAGACCTAATGTTAAATCTCGATCCCCAACAATTCGTATAGCTCGCTTTTGAACAGAGTCCAAAAGAGCCAGGATAGTAACAGATGCAGCGCCCCAAACTTGACAACAATACTCCATACAGGGACGACTATAGGACTTAAAAATGTGGAGTAATTGATGCGAAGTAAAATATTTTTTACATCTATTGAGGAGGCCGAGTTTTTTAGACGCGCTCTTTGCCATGGCCATTATATGATCGTTCCAGAGTAAGTCATTGGATATTGTGACTCCCAATAAACGAATGCTTTCACATTCGTCTATTTGGTCGTCACACATATTAATTGAAATATCGTTGGGAAACTCGGTCTTTGATCTGGAAACAATCAATAGCTATGTTTTGGTGGAATTAAAATTTACCAAATTTTTGTCACCCCAATCGGCGACTTTTTTTAGGTCCTCGTTTACATTTATGGCAGCGTCTCTCCGGACGGGATTTATTCGTTGATGCATTTTACCCTTTGAAGATAGGGGGACGAATGACTTGTGCAGTGTACTATCATCTGCAAAACTATTTATTGGGTTACTGGTGATTTGCAACAGTTCGTTGATATAAATTAAAAATAAAGTGGGAGATTAAACTGAGCCTTGGGGTACACCAGCGTTAATTAATTTGGACTCAGAAGAAAAGCCATCTATAGATACCGAGATGTATCGGTTAGACAGAAAATTTTGAATCAACTTCACGACTGCGGGATGAAAACCGTACGCAACGAGCTTGTTGATCAAGTTGGCATGCCAAATTCGATCAAATACTTTTGAGATGTCTAATGCGATCACGTACGTTTCACCACCTTTCTCAAGTATGCTATTCCAAATATGTGCCACATAGTTCAATAGATCGGTTGTTGATCTTTTGTTTCTAAAACCGTATTGGCTGTCAGATATCAAATGGTTGTCTTCCAAAAATTTGGATATGTGTGAATTAATATAGTGCTCGTATATTTTTGACATGACTGGGAGTAAGGCTATTGGTTTATAATTTGAAATATCACATTTCGTTCCTTTTTTTGGGACAGGCCGGACATTGGCCAACTTCCAACAGGATGGATAAATACCAGATTTATAGGATTTATAAAATAATTTGGTGAGGGTTGGTGCAAGTTCTTTTGAAAATGTTTTTAGAATAACAGGAGGAATGTTGTCCAGACCAGAAGCTTTGTTGTTGTTTAACCCCCTTAAAAGTTTTTCGACAATTTTGGGTTTGAAATGTAATTGTTTCATATTGACTCCTGAAGACTGGATTTGAGGAATTTCTTTAGGAGTTTCTAAAACTGTTGAATTTGAAGCAAAACGTTCCGCGAACAATGTAGCTTTCCTTGCAGGGTCAGTAATGATTGAGTCACCATCAATGGTAGGAGGGATAGAAGATTTAGTACCACAATTTAAAGAATTAATGGCACTGTAAAAACTTTTGTCAGAAATTGACATACTCGAAAGTTTTGCCGCTTTCGCTCTGTCAATCTCTGCTTTTTCGTTTTCAATTACCTGGTTTGATATTGTATTAGCCTTTAAATATTGGGATCGATTAACAGAGTTCTTTTTATGAATCCAAATATTAAATAATCTACGTTTGTTTCTAAGAGCCAATTTGGCTGCTTTTGAAAACAAATATTTTTGTTGGGGTTTCATTATTGAAAAGGGAACGAATTTGTTAATACCGAATTGAATGGTTTCAGTAAAGTTTTGAGCAGAAACATTTACATCGTCAGTATAAAAACAATGACGATCAAAAGGGAAACCTTGAAAAAAACTTCGGAGACCATTGGTGTACATTTTTGAAAAGTGAAATATTTTACGGGATTTGGGAACTCTAGTTTGTAGCAAATCAGTTTTGATAACTGATGTGATTAGATAATGGTCACAATTTCCAATACTACCCTTATCGACATCGACACTCGTAATATCTGGCATAGATGTGAGATAAAGGTCTAAGAGAAAACTTTTATCACCGCCATTACGAGGAGTGAAAGTTGGGCTTTTTACAATCTGCGTCAGGTCGTGCGATGCAGCAAATATTTCTGCCTGCCTTCCATTGTCGTCGTCGGTCGTTTTGGAAAATTCCAACCACAATTTGTTGTGGACGTTGAAGTCACCGGTAACGATAACCTCACAACTTTGAAATTGTGCTCTAATTTCGTCGACAACATTAGTCAAGTCATTAAAAAAATTGGGATTATGTTTGTTTGGGGACCGGTATAGAGCTATTGTAAAAAAAGAAATTTCAGGTAGACAAACCTTTAATACTACTGTACTGTAGCCATCACCATGTACTTCGTAATTTGGAAATCATTTATATGCAACACTCTCATGAATGTATGCACATACACCTTGATGGAGTTTAAAAGCTGATTCAAGCCTATATTTGGGATTTAGTGTTACGTCATAGGGATAGTTTTCAGAAACTTGTGTTTCTGTAAGAAAAAGAATATGCGGTTGGTCGTGCTCGAGATGATGTTGCACGGCGTCCCGGTTGGCATTCAATCCACAAATATTTTGAATGTGTATTTTAAAATGTCAAGGAAGTAATAACAATGTTGTCATGTCAATGTCAGGGAAGTAATAACAAAGCTTCAACAAAATTTTTTTAAAAGAATTGAAAAAATATCTCAAATTTCAAAAATTTCCAAATCACAAAAATACGTAAATAAAACTTTCCAGACAAATTTTCGAACGTATTACCCGAATTCCAATAAAAACTCGAATAAAAACTTCAACAATTATTTTTCAAAATTTTTTATAATTAATTCCCAAATTATTTCATAGACTCAAATAAAAAACTTGACCTGGAGTTTGTCAGTGGGTGGTTGGATCGAGCAGTCACAGTGATTCTAAATTAAACAAAAATCAAACAAAGAATTAAAATTTCAAAAAATCTAAAGAATAAAAAACTATAAAAATATTCCAAAAATAAAACAAAATTCGACAAAAACTTATAACTAATTCAAATAAACCCAAAATTTAAACTCTAAACCAAATTTAAAAAAATAATTTAAAATTACCTAAAACGTGTAAAAATTATTCCAAAGTTACTCACAATTTCTAAAACATTAACTTAATACAAATATTACAAAATTGCAAATTACAAACTTTAAAATTCTTTAAAGTTATTTAAAATTATTCAAAAATAAATTAAAACTTCTAGAATCCACAAAATTATTTAAAAATTATTTAAAAACTAAATTCTAATAAATTTAAAAACAATACCTTTTATAAGCTTTGATGGTTCAAGAATTACAAAAATTTAGAGGACACTTATACAACTACAAGAATATCAAAAATTTTTAAAAATATTAATATTTAAAATACTTCCCAGTTCGAAATTATTTCATATATATCTCAAAAAAAATTTCAAAACTACTGCAACAAAAATAAAATTTAAACTTTTTTCAAAATTTTCAAAATATTTCAAAAATGATAATAAAATCAAAAATTCAAAATTCAAAAAAACCTTCAACAACTAAAGCCAAAAATTAAAATTTCTTTAATTCAAATCAGGGTAGATTTGTAGCCAACCACTTCCAAAAACTGGTGGCTAAAAAAATTTTTTTTAATAACTGGTCTTACTAGGCTGTTCTATGGTCTATGTGGACATGTTGTTCAGCTATGGCTTAAAAACACAAATGACAGCATTTTCCTTCCATGTGGTCGCTTTTCAGTCCAATGCCAACAACCTGCATTGAGAAAGAAGGTTGTTAGAACTGTTGTTCTTTGGATGCAACAATCGTAGCACGAAGGACAGATAAATGCATATCTGGTTTCGTTCCGAATATTGCCTCTAAGAATACCCTAACAGGCTATGCTCTGAAGAGACTGAAAATTGAAGACAAAGGAAAACAATTTATTAACGAGCATAGTAATATAAAGGTTTTGTCCCGCCGAGTACGCAAGGCCTGACAAATCATCACAGGGTGGGTTGATACTGTCGGAAATTACCAATGACCTACAAGATCCATCACCTGTTGTTCCGTCACCTCCGACCTCCCCGAAGACATAGAAAACTTTACTCCAACTCGGATTCTACGGGATCATGAAGTCCCAGTAAGCATTAGCCTGAAGAGCTAACACTTGCTCCTGCAGTATTTAGTATCGCATCACAAAACAAAAAAAAAATATCGACACAAACAAATTTTCAAATTAAAAAACACTACAAAAACCAATCAAGAAATTGTTAACTCCAGAAAATCCTGGTTTGGCTGTTAAGATCCAAACATGGTCACTCAAGAGCCCCACGTTGGGCGCCATTTTGTAATATGATGTTTGGTGGACCATGTAGATCTTCCAGTTGGTCGTGCCCTAGCTCCAGCCGTCGTGAATTCTATTGACCAACCTCTTTACCAGAAAGTTTCGAACCTTAAACACTTATTCAACAAATGGGTGCATTTGTTACCACCCAGAATATTCAAAAAGAAGAACTGCCATGCCACCGCACTCACCCAAATATTTAATCTAGCAATTTATTGTAATATCAACACAAACTCTAATCTAGAATTAAAGAAAAAAGTTTCTTTTAAGTTTCTTTAAGGTTTCTTTACTGAAAAATCGTCTGGGTAAATATAGCAAATGCTGACTGTCGTTGGTCAGATGTTTTTCCGAGGAGTTGCAGTCCGGAAAACTCATCGTTGTGAAAACCAAAAACAATCGCTTATTTCTTTTAAGTTCAAATCGCTCTGTCGGATAATGGTAATCAACGCTTTTTTTTCCAATGATTGGAATATAATAACTTTGGTTTTTCGTTTCAAGAAAGTTCGACTTCTCTTACACTGGTCCAATTTTCTGGCAGAAGCTTTTATCATGTTTCTGATAAATTGCATGTTGATAAAAAATTTAATTTATTTCAAAAACCATTTTTGACCCAAATGAGTGAGGTGTCATAAGAAAGAGCACTTAATTTAAGAAAAATCACAATTTTTTTTAGGGTTTTGTAATGTTTTGTGTTATTGTAACAAGAATATTTTTAGTATGGGCCTATCCACTCCCTTAAATTTTGACACTTGATTGACCAAAAAAAATCCAATTTAAACCATTTACAGCTGGTGTAATTAAATTTACGATTAAATTTACGTTTAATAATTAAAAAATATTTTGTTATGCGTCTATGGTCTGGCATTATAAAGATATTACAACACAACTTTTTGTCAATTATTTTTGATATTGTGTTCTTTTACATTCACGGAAACCTTGGCGAGCGAATTTTATTCGAACTTGTTTGACTTTTTTTAATTTAAAAGTCTTATTCCTTTCTATTTATTTTATTTTTTGCTATTAAAACAGTTGAATCTTTTTTTCTTTATCTTAATTCTTTAATCCTGGTTCCGTATCTCATTTTTTGCAGATTTGAAAGAATTCTACCGAAATGGTTTCATGTTGAATATGAGGTGAAATAATAAAATAAAATTCAAAAGAATCTCTACAACTACAATCAATAACCGATGATAAATTGTGATGAATAACTATCCTTTATCTTACAATATATAAGCTACATCAACCCCCCAATCTGAAAAATAATTATTATTTATTATAGCTTAAATTATTTCAAACCGTATAAAACGAAATAAAGCACATAACATCAATCCATAAGCAAAAACAAACAAACATTTGTAATAGAAGAAAAACATAATAATAAAATTGATAGTTTCCATTAAACTTCCATTTGGATAATATATTTTGTTAATCCTCTATCTACAAATGTGTGTCGGTCACATATACAAAATGAATATACCACAAAAAACTCATTTCACAAAAAATGATTGAAATACTTTTATTATAAGATTATTACGTTTTAGCAATATCGATCGTGAAATCCTTTTTAAATAGAAGGAAAATAATAATCTTGGTGAAAATGTTTTTCGTTCGATGTCAAATATCAGATTAATCAATGGTCAATACTCCCTCAAAAACAGTTTCAACTTCATCGTTTGTAAGATATATTTATATGATATATTTATTACATTTCTTTTGACTATTTTCTAGATTGAATTTTCTGTTATGCTCGTACGGTTTGAATTAAAAATCGACGTCAATTTTCGTTTAATGTCATATATTCAATAAAAACTCATAAAACCATAAATAATAAAGTGAGAACAAAAAATGAGAATATAAATATATGTATATATAATTGAAAATCAAAGAAAACATGAAAGATGTGGAAATATGAAAATGTAAAAGAAAACGTGAATAGATTTAAAATTTCACCTGAATTGGTAATTAGAATAATAACTTATACATAAGTTTATTCCTGATAAATATTAGCCGGTTATTCTAAGTAAACCCACTCACGGCAACCTGAAAACGTGTAAATTATAAATAAATAAAACGTAATTTTTTTTTTTAAATAAGAATAATAAATATAAAGAAATATAAGTAAATACAAATATAAATAAAGAAATAAAACAATTTTTGTCCAAACATTCTTCAATCCACCAAAGGTTGGAAATCACATTCGATACTTTTTTTCACATGAAATGTGTAAATAATGAGGAAATAATAGTTAACAAAAGTCTATAAAAACAAAAAAAAATATATATGTATTAGGTTGATAGTTCAAAATTAAATTTTCTCAAACGCCCTCTAAAATATTTCTTTTTGGTAAAACACACGAGGGCATTTTTTAAAATGAAAAGAACACGTGCCGCAAAATTATACAAAGTTTATAAAATCGAAATTTTTTTTTTAATTTCTTGTGAAATATGTAGATTTAAAAAAAATCGTATAACCATTTTTGCAAAAAATTTGGAAATTTTTTGTATTATGTTTCTTACTATACATTACTATTAGACCAGGGTAGAAGCCTTTAAAAATAATAAAAAGTAAAAAAAAATAATAGTAGGATGAAACCCATTAGAAAAGGAGGAGAATATAATAAAAATGAAAAGAAAAATAATTTACGGGCGATCTGAGGTCGGGAAGGGGAAGGGGTGAGTTCTTAAGGGTAAAAAACGGTTTATCTCCATTTCCGGCAAAACTAAAAGTCCTATGGAAAAAATTTATATGGCAAAGTTGTAGGTAATAAAAAGATCTAAAACTTTTGTTTCGACACTTTTTTCACATAACCTTAAAATTTATGTGAAAATTCAAAAAACCAAGTTTTTGGTTTTTTATTTTTATCTTTTACAAAAAAATTTTTTTTTTCACGAAATTTGGTGAAAACTTACCTTTTTATGTCCCAAATACGCTGTAATTTATTTGATTAGAAATTTTTATTTGTTCACCTTATTTTGAATTAATGTCGAAAAAGCACCCTAATTTTCAATCGAAAATTCACCCGTCAAAATATCAGCTTTTTTCAAAAAGTTGGTATGCCTTCTGTTCGTTGAAATCTCTACTTTCCGATGGTGAAAAAAAAAATATATTACTATAGTAAATCTTCTCAGAAAATGCAAAAAATGAATTGAATTTTCGATTCAAAAAACCATAGTTTTTGGTTTTTCATTTTTATCTTTTACAAAACAATTTTTTTTTTCACAAAATTTGGTCAAAACTTACCTTTTTATGTACCAAATACGCTGTAATTTATTTGATTTGAAATATTTATTTTTTCACCTTATTTTGTATTAATATCGAAAAAGCACCCTAATTTTCAATCGAAAATTCAATTCATTTTTTGCATTTTCTGAGAAGATTTACTATAGTAATATATTTTTTTTTTCACCATCGGAAAGTAGAGATTTCAACGAACAGAAAGCATACCAACTTTTTGAAAAAAGCTGATATTTTTACGGGTGAATTTTCGATTGAAAATTAGGGTGCTTTTTCGACATTAATTCAAAATAAGGTGAACAAATAAAAATTTCCAATCAAATAAATTACAGCGTATTTGGGACATAAAAAGGTAAGTTTTCACCAAATTTCGTGAAAAAAAAAATTTTTTTGTAAAAGATAAAAATAAAAAACCAAAAACTTGGTTTTTTGAATTTTCACATAAATTTTGAGGTTATGTGAAAAAAGTGTCGAAACAAAAGTTTTAGATCTTTTTATTACCTACAACTTTGCCATATAAATTTTTTCCATAGGACTTTTAGTTTTGCCGGAAATCGAGATAAACCGTTTTTTACCCTTAAAAACTCACCCCTTCCCCTTCCCGACCTCAGATCGCCCGTAAATTATTTTTCCTTTCATTTTTATAATATTCTCCTCCTTTTCTAATGGGTTTCATCCTACTATTATTTTTTTTGTTTTCAAAAATTATCGACCCTGGTCTATATGTGTGAATTCAAAGAATGAGAATATTTCTACTTAGGCAATATCATAAGTTACGAGTGTTGTAAACCTTTTGAAACGAGTTAAATTTAAAGTAATATTTCGAAACTTAATTTGGTTTAACTAAAATTTGTCTGATTTCACAATGCAAAATATTTTAAAGTCAAAAGTGCAGATTCGCATAATTTTTATATTTAAAAAATAAATATAAAAATTGTGTGAACGAACTTATTTTTGTATTGGGAAATCCTCTAAATTAGGTCATTTATGTTTAATTGTTTTTAAAAATTTTAATTGGTTGGTTTTTTTATTATAACGGAAAAATATGGAGGGGCTGAAATCTCAAGCTCTGAGATATCAAGACTTCGGTCTGGGTTAAGGATTTTGATATAGTTTTCGGCAACAAAACTTTTATGAGGACATGGTTTTTAGTTTTGGGCAGCGATGAATATCAAACATAACTCTTTGTTAAAGTACAAGTATTCAGAGATAGACTCTGTTTAAAAATTTATTACAAAACTAACACGAAACATCAATACGTTGCCGGATAATTGTAATCAAAATTCCAAAAATATTGTTAAATTAAATAAAATCAAACTTTTTCAAAATTCCAAAAATATTCTAAAAATTAGAATGAAATCAAATATTTAAACTTTTTCTAAATTCTGATGATATGCCAAAAATTCTTAAAAATTCGAACTTTTCCAAAATTCTAAAAATATTGCAAAAATTATTACAAAATTAAAAATTAAAACTTTTTTCAAAATTCCAAAAATTATAATAATATCAAAAATTAAAAATTTTTCAAAATTTTAAAAATATTTCAAAAATTCTTACAAAATCAAAAATTAAAACTTTTGCCGAAATTCTAAAAATATTGCAAAAATTATTACAAAATCAAAAATACAAACTTTTTCAAAATTCCAAAAATATTTCAAAAACTACAACAAATTCAAAAATTTCCATGTCCAATTTCATTTTAAATTACATTTACGTCATAAAAACAGCTACATTTTTTTTCCCAAAATATTGGCTAAAAAATTAAATGAAATCATTTTTTGACACACTTGACATTATTTTTTGACAAACTTATAATGCCATAATTCTCTATAATAATAATAAAATATCATGTCATACGAACTATAAATTTTATTTTTTTCTAAAAAAATTGGGTAAAAAATAAATAAAAACCTTTCTTTTGACACACTTGACAACATTTTTTGGCAAACTTATAATGCCATAATTCTCAATAATAATAATAAAATTTCATTTCAAACAAACAATTTATTTTTTTTCCCAAAAATTGGGTAAAAAGCTAAATAAAAATCTTTTGACACACTTGACAACATTTTGTTGACAAACTTATAATGCCATAATTCTCAATAATAATAATAAAATTCATCTTAAACAAACAATTTTTTTTCCAAAAAATTGGGTAAAAAAAAAATAAAAATCTTTCTTTTGACACACTTGACAACACTTGTTTGACAAACTTACAATGCCATAATTCTCAATAATAATAATAAAATTTCATTTCAAACAAACAATTAATTTTATATTTTTTTCCAAAAAATTGGGTAAAAAAATAAATAAAAATCTTTCTTTTGACACACTTGACAACTTTTTTTTGACAAACTTATAATGCAATAATCTAGTTTTTGATCTCACATACCAATCCCGACCATCAAGATTTCTCCAAATTCAATGTTCCTACTCGTAATCACTTAAAATGAACGTTTCTTAAGCCAAAAATATGCAAATTTCCTTGTTTTGACACACATAATGATTTTTTTGACACACTTCCGGTACAGTTATCGAACACAGCGTCCTTTCGGACCTGTCCCTTGAGTATACCTATTTTTAGAAAAAAAAATTTTTGAAATCCCTCCAGTGGTTTTCCCTGCAGCGTAGGTAATGACGGCCGGCCGGCCGGCCGGCCGACAGACAGACATACATTTTTTTTTTTTTGCTTTTTTAGAATCAGGAGGTCCTAAAACGTCGAGAAATGTCAAAAAAAGTGGGGGTAAGAATTTGACTTTGAGCTCATGAATGTAATACTTAGGTCTTTCAGACCGAAGTAATAAACGGTTTACAACATTCCCCTCCAAATAATAATTAATTTGATTGAATTATTAGTGATATTAAAAAAAAAGAGTAGTATTTTGGCAATAGACCAGAGTGGTCTTAATAGTTTATTAAAGAAAAGTTGTTTTAAAAGGGAGTTTTGTTTTTTAAGAAAAGCTGCCAAGTGACAACTGGTACGTGTATAATAATTGTTTTATCGAAGAGTGAAAAAAATAAATAACGAATTTTAAGAAAAAAAGTGTTGTGTTTTCGTTAAAGAGTATTGGAATAAATATTGAATAAAACTGGTACCTGTCCATAAAAAATAAACGGTGTTAACTAAATAAAATTATTAACCCCAGACATAGGGTAAATATAGTAAGGTTTGAAAAGTGATCTAAGTTATAATATATATATCCTAGAACAAAGGATTATAACAGTTGGTAAATACATATACATTTATCCTAGTTTTAAAAGGATATAACATTTGGCGCAGCCGGTAATCCGCCCCGTGTAGTTTCAATTAGTAAAAATAAATTTGAAGTACAAGGAAAATTTAATAAAGCTTTAAAAACTAAATTTGGCGATTGCTTTCAACAGAATTAGAAATAAAATTGTTCCTGATAAATACGGACGAGACGGTACCGTATTTCAGCAGTCTAGTACACCTACTTGGTCAGAGTAAGGGCAGCGAACGCTTTAGCGGATTGAGGATAAATCAAACATCATGAAAGGTCCAAGTTACACACCCAAAGTTAATATTGGGAATTATATCAACTTCGCAACACATCAATAGCAATTCAAGCATTCAATCAACAATATAATCCGGAAGTTCAGCAAAAGTTTCACCAATCAGAATAGAACATAAGAGAGGAACAACACTTCAAGAAATTACTTCAAGAAACAGAGTTTTGGGTGAGTCAGGTTTAATAAATTTATTAAATTGCGAAACATTTGCCTATAGAAATAAGCTAAAAATAAGTTTTTAAATAGTTTGCACTAGAGCCAATATTATCAATAGTTTCCACTAACAACGAGTAAATCGATAATTTTGTTTTATATAAAATGGATAAAATTGAACTAATGAAACAAATTTTTAACATTCCATTCTTTATGGAAAATGAATCTCCAGATTTAATTAATGAGCTTCAGAATTTTTTAAGTGAAAGTTTTATCTTGTACGATAGTCTTACGGAAATATTGAAACCATTTTTTATGCGTTTTATAGTAAACCGATTTCGCGGAAATATTTTTCTAATCTTAAACGATATGCAACCTTTCGAAACATTCACGGAATTATCAAAATTTCTTTGTGATCGGTATAATTGCCCAATGTTTTTTCCAAATCAAATTATTTTAACTCATATCACGCAAGAATGCATCTCAAAACATCAAGAATCAAGCAATTCAGACTGTTTAGACCAATTATCTCAAGAAGATAATATATACTCGTTTAACAAATTTTTAGAAACAGGAAAAAATTTAGATTTAGAAATAGATAAAACAATCATAAGTGAGGACCGTAATTTATTTGAAATCAATAGTTTAGAACAAGAAATTAGAGATAAGGTTGTATCTGTACAAGATCTTAAGAAAGAAAATTCAGATTTACAAAACCGTATTGAACAATTTGAACATTATTCGAAAGAGCTAGACGATGATTTTGCAGTGGCAAACTTAGATTTAGAAGAAAGTGAAGCTTTAACTGCAACACTATCCATTGAAACGGAAAAAATAAAATCACAGAACATAATTTTTACAGAAGAATTAAATGCAGTAAACGGTAGTCTACAACACAAAAGTTTGGAGTACGAACAGTTAAAAATTCAATTTAGCGAGCTTCAAGAAAGTTTCAGAAATTTAAACGAACGTTTTACTGAATCAGAGTTAACAGTTAATAATCATTCAATAAAAATTAGAGACTTAGAACTTGAGAATTCCATAGCCAAGCAAACAGTTGGGATTTTAAATAAACATTTATTAGATAAAAACCAAATGATTAAAAACCTCAAAGCTACAGTGGAATCGCATAATAACGAAAATCTGAAATCTAAAAATTTTGAAATTCATGTAAAAGATAAAGTAATCGAAGATAGAAAATTAAACCAAATTATTGACAAGTCAAACCAGAAATTCGTGTTACAAAAACAGGTAGAATTTATTAAAAATCCAAATGACGTCGAATGTTGTAGGCGTATTGTTGTTCACCTTGAAAAGTCAAACTTTTTGCATGATTTAAACTCACCAAAGGAATCAACTGTTGAAACTATTCCAAAGAATCTTTCACATAAATCAGCAGCAGATGATATCCGATTAAAATATTATGAGATAAAACCAAGAACTGTAAAATTAGAGAAAATTTTATTAAAAGAAAAATTGATTACTCACAAAACGAGTGAAAAATCTCAAAAGTTTAAATTGAAAAGAAGCGTAAAAAACATTTTAACGCAGGAAATCAGTTCAATGAAAAGCAAGGCTAAAACGAGAGATGTGAGTTCTATTTATATGGATTTAAACAAAACTACTATTACCAATTTAAGCAATCAAAATAGCAGCAGAAGTAAAATGAAAATTAAGACAGTTTTAAGAAATAAGCCAGTTTTTAACCGAAAATTATTAACACAAATTTTTACATTTCTATCATATGTATTCCTATTAGTTTTCAGTAATACACATAATTGTACAAAATACTCAAACCAGCAGATTTACCAATCACGTGTATCGATTGACTATAAGTATATTAGTAGCCTTCTGTTTCAGTCAATGAATTGGGTTAAAGGTCTCGGCAAAAAATTTTCTATAACATTTGTTGGTTATTTAAAATGTAGAATTTTGAAACATATTTTTATCGAATCAAACGTTTTGAAACCAATTACTTCGGTCTGAAAGACCTAAGTATTACATTCATGAGCTCAAAGTGAAATTTTTACCCCCACTTTTTTTGACATTTCTCGACGTTTTAGGACCTCCTGATTCTAAAAAAGCAAAAAAAAAAAAAATGTATGTCTGTCTGTTGGCCGGCCGGCCGACCGGCCGGCCGCCGTCATTACCTACACTACAGGGAAAACGGCTGGAGTGATTTCAAAAATAGTTTTCTAAAAATAGGTATTCACAAGATGCAGTGTTCGCTGCAGACGCTGTGTTCGATAACTGTACCGGAAGTGTGTCAAAAAATCATTATGTGTGTCAAAAATAGCAAATTTTCATATTTTTGGCTGAAAAAACGTTCATTTTAAGTGATTACGAGTAGGAACATTAAATTTGGGGGAATCTTGATGGTCGGGATTGGTATGTCAGATCAAAAACTAGATTATTGCATTATAAGTTTGTCAAAAAAATGTTGTCAAGTGTGTCAAAAGAAAAATTTTTATTTATTTTTTTACCTAATTTTTTGGAAAAAAAAATAAAATTAATTGTTTGTTGGAAATGAAATTTTATTATTATTATTGAGAATTATGGCATTATAAGTTTGTCAAAAAAATGTTGTCAAGTGTGTCAAAAGAAAGATTTTTATTTATTTTTTTACCCAATTTTTTGGAAAAAAAATTGTTTGTTTGAAATGAAACTACTTCGGTTTTATTATTATTATTGAGAATTATGGCATTATAAGTTTGTCAAAAAAATGTTGTCAAGTGTGTCAAAAAATGTCAAATCATTTATTTTTTAGCCAATTTTTTGGAAAAAAAAATGTAGCTGTTTTTATGACGTAAATGTAATTGAAAATGAAATTGAACATGGAAATTTTTGAATTTGTTATAGTTTTTGAAATATTTTTGGAATTTTGAAAAAGTTTGCTATTTTGATTTTGTAATAATTTTTGCAATATTTTTAGAATTTCGGAAAAAGTTTTAATTTTTGATTTTGTAAGAATTCTTGGAATATTTTTAGAATTTTAAAAAATTTTTAATTTTTGATTTTATTATAATTTTTGGAATTTTGAAAAAAGTTTTAATTTTTGATTTTGTAGGAATTTTTGCAATATTTTTAGAATTTTGGAAAAGTTCGAATTTTTAAGAATTTTTGGCATATTATCGGAATTTAGAAAAAGTTTAAATATTTGATTTCATTCTAATTTTTAGAATATTTTTGGAATTTTGAAAAAGTTTGATTTTATTTAATTTAACAATATTTTTGGAATTTTGATTATAATTTTCCGGCAACGTATTGATGTTTCGTGTTAGTTTTGTAATAAATTTTTAAACAGATATAAAAAATACTTGTACTTTAACAAAGAGTTATGTTTGATATACATCGCTGCCCAAAACTAAAAACCATGTCCTCGTGAAAGTTTTTTGCCGAAAACTATATCAAAATCCTTTACCCAGACCGAAGTCTTGATATCTCAGAGCTGTGAGATTTCAGCCCCTCCATATTTTTAAATTTAAATTTACACGAAAAATCAACGCGGAATGTTGAAAAAGGTATGCAATCGGTATTAACAATATTCATATTCAATAATTTAAGTATTTTCGGAAAGGAACACGGTTTGCCCGTTCAAAAGATAAAACTATTATTAGTATCTTAAGATTTTTCAGTTTTTATAATGTATTATTCTATGTTAAGCTTAAAATTTAAAGAAAACGTTGGTGGTTGGAAACTTTTAAGATAATATAATAATAAAATAAAAGGATATAACACGAGTGTAGAATCATTATATTAATTGTTGTCAATCAATGTAAAACTAATTAATCCAGCAAAGAAGGCTCAGGAATAGCAGTTATAGGACGTGAACTTAAACATGCCACAATTCAATTTGTAAAACCTTTCAACTGTCAAAATTGATGTTCCGATCACTCTTTTCAGATGATTTTTTAGCCATTTTTATTGCAGATTCTTAAAGATTGCCAAAATAAGAGGCTTGTAGGGGAATCGTTCATCAACCAATGTTATTAGTTGTGCAAAATTTCAGAGTGTCGGCTCTAAATATTTGAGACATAAACAGTTTCTTAGGTCAACAATCTCTGATCGTGCACGGACAAAACTGGTGACGCTGTCGGAATAGATCCTTGCGCATATAAATCGTCGAGTGGTAAAGCAGCGAAAACAGGTGAGGAATGATTTAGTAGTGAAATTTTATACAATTTTTAGGGTAACCGCCTTGGTAGTGAAGGATATATACAGATATGTACACCCTTTACTTACTAGTTTGGATCTTGAAGAATGACGCAAACAAATGGACCACCAAATCAATTCCGACGACAATTCCGACGATATTTGTTAAAGTCATGCGATCCGACGATAAGCCACTCATTAATTGATAATAGAATATTGAGTTAACCCATCAAAAGGATTCAGCGTTTTTTTTTCAGAAGACTTGTAGTAAAACCAATCAGTCTACGTGGTTAGTTCTTGTATTCTATACTGAAATAAAATACGATCCCTTCAACCTCTTTTGCCAACCGAATGTTTTCTGTCACAATAACCTTGCGGTTAAAATAACAGCAGCGCATATTCCCAATGGGTCAAAAGTCGACAGATGTCAAACAGCATTCATCGTTTTCTGGTCGTGGTGGAATTAAACAATATGTTAAAATATTTTAAAGGCTCTCTATCTGAGCATTCCATATTAATCCCAGGACGAGTGTCGAAGTTGTTTGTAGTGTTTTGAATGATGCTAATGACCTTACACTAGAATGAAATTTCCATAATGTGAGATCTCCAGAAATCAAACGATCTATGAGTTGTTCTTTAAAACTAAAGCTTCGTTTTCAGTTGGAGCTCAAGTTAAAAGGCAATCCCCAAAAATTAAGTGGTAGTCATTTCTGCAGGGGCAGGTAAAAGTGTTCTTCAATTGCCAATTGGTTGATGGTTTGGGTGGCCAAAAATGAAGCATTAGCTGTACCATAGGTTGCAATTGTTATTTTAAAACTCTATAATTCGTCTAAAGTAACATTACGCCACAGAGTTTGTTCCAATGTTTGCTGATCTTCATTAACGAGAACTTTGGGGTACATTTTGGCAATATCGCCACAAAAGCCTACAATATGTTTTGAGAAGCGAATTATCACTAAAAACAGATTATGTTGCACGGTAGCTTTAACCATCGAACAGTCGTTGAGGTATAATCTAGACGACTTTTGAGAGGATGCGTTCAAAATCACGCGTAGTTTTGTAGTGGAACATTCCAAAAGACTGAATACCTACTGCATAAAACAGTATACGATTGACGATACTTTATTTTGAATTAATAAGAAAGCCGTGGTAAAAACCTGAAAAGAACCACTTGGCGGACTTAAAATCGTTTATCTTGTTTATCTAGATGAATTTATATCGTTTTAAACGAAAAAATGAGTACTTTTCGATAAAAATAATTATAATTAATAATTTTGAAAGTTAGAAAAAAAAATAATAAGGGTTGGGTTGATATCCCCATTTTTTTTTATTTTCTCCCATAATATAAAACTTCATTGATTCACTAGTTTACAAATTTTGAACTTTTGTCTCCCTGACTAAAACCCAACTTTTCTTGTGGATTTTGACCTGCTGAACACGGGTATCATATTAATTTTTTAGCTCTTGTTGTTGAGATATTTTTGAAGAAAAAAAAATGAATTTTTATTCCAAATTTTGTGTTTTGACTTCTTTGGGAAAAAACTCAATTACTTGGTGCAACCTGCACCAATTTTCGAGTGTAACGAATTTTTTCGAGTGTCACGTCTTTAAGTGCAGAATTCTTGATGGACGTTTACAACAATAGCATAAAATGTTTGCTAGCATCTTTACTACTATGGTCCTGTTTCATTAATACATTGCGTATAACCTTTTTTTCACCAAAAACTAGAGCTAACCTAAAAAAATGAATATGATATTTGTGTTTAGCAGGTCAAAACCTATAAGAAAAGTTTGGTTTTATTTAAAATGATATTAAAAATGACTCACTATTGTCATTAAAACAAAACAAAACTTAAAATCCGTTAGAGACTATAAATTGAACATTTATGCAACTTGTGGTTTTTAAAAACTATCCCTAGATTAAGAGGGATAACAACTCGTGACAAAACGACACATTGACTTATATAAACGTGAGGTATAAAGATAACGAAAAAGAAAACGCACTCTCACGTTCGTAATTACCGTGCTAGAGTTAAAATTCAGAAAATATGTGTTGCATTTATGTTTTTCGTAAATGAGCAATATCTGTCAGGTGGTCAAGGGGCTAGAAGCTTAGAGCAAAAATCAGGAAACATTTTAATGACCATTTGATTCAAAATATTTTATTTATTTTTTTTTTCGTTATATTTAAAAAAAAATCTGACCAATGCTTCGAGGGTTTTCAGTAATAAGCTCCAACGGAAAGGTTGCAATTCAAATTTGAATTTTCATTTTTTCAAATCGCAGTTGCATTTTTTTTCCTAAGTCCGTGAATGATGAGGGTGGATATCCTAGAATTAAGTGCTCTGACTTCACTCATTCTTAGTTTTAGTGGCGGCATAGTATCCTCGCTAAGGCCAGCTAAGCTTAGTTTTAGTGGTGGCATAGTATCCTTGCTAAGGCCCATAAATTTTTGATTTTTTCATGTATGGTTGGCACTAAAATTGATATAAGTAAACCACCAACTAAAAAATGTCGAGGCCTAATGTGTAGAGGTTTTTTTGAATTTTGATTTTTTTCAAAAAATCTTGATTGATTTTATATTTTATCTTATCTCTTCATCAAAAACGTTAAAATTTCATCAGAAGAAAAAGTTTTTTCTATCATTAGAGATTTATAAGGCATGAAACAACTTAAAAATGTAAGTAGCTCTGTGTTAGCTTTTACGCAAAGTGCAATTATCGGAAATATACCTTAACACAGGCTAGACTATTGCAAAAGACGACAAACTCTGAATTAATCATCCAGGGAATTCTATAATCTTTTCAGGGATACAGTTTTGGCTTACAGGTTTTTCATTTTCCAATAGTTTCTTTTTTATTTTTTAAAGCCCTTGTTCGATCTTCAGGATTAAAGTTTAATTTTGACTATGAGCTTTTATTGAAGGGTTTTTAATAATCATGAACATGAAATTCTGTAAAATATTTACAAATTTCATCTCCCTATTTTTGAACATAAATTAAAATTATATCTTACTGATATCAGATATGATTGATCTGTATGTACTCTGAATAAATCAAGGAGCTAAATTTTTTTCTAGCATCAAACCTACTTTGAGTCTGTCAATAAATGAGTAACCAGATTTTGGGCGAGTGGATGCCTTGAATACTATAGAACGATGTGATCCTAAGATGCCAGATTTATTTAGATAATGACGTTGTGCAAAATAATGATTTTTTTTTGTGGTGGTGGCCATTCTTCTTCTTACCTTTTTGGGGTCGTTAGAACCCACTTGGTTCATATTTTTTGTTTATCTTGATGAATATTTAATTATCGTGTGCATCCAGCAATTGTGAAGGGACGAAGATAGAGTTTATCGAATCAACGTACTGAAGCTAGATTGAACAAATTCAAGGAATGTGGATCTTTTTGATGTCAGGATTACTTGTGGTCTTCCCGACCGATAACAAGCCGCTGGTTACAAAAGAAGTAGATCT
Organism: Diogma glabrata; assembly: GCA_963693315.1. NCBI lineage: Eukaryota > Metazoa > Arthropoda > Insecta > Diptera > Cylindrotomidae > Diogma > Diogma glabrata. The sequence goes on from OY856188.1 coordinate 34,030,870, forward strand.
TATTTTTCTTACAAAAGCGTTAGACTTTGCTTATTCAGAATAGTTATAATACAAAACATCGAGAAATGCAAACAGAGTGAAAGCATAATTTTAAAAAAAACTTTCCAGATTGTTTTTCTCACGATTAAATGCTCTGTTAATTTGGAATCTATTGGTGGCCTACAAATTGAAACCAAAATACTAGCAAAAAACGGAGAAACAAATAAAGGTACCTTTAGTAAAATAATTTATTTAAGTCAATATTGTAAAGGTTTGTTTTACTTCGGTCTGAAAGACCTAAGTATTGCATTCATGAGCTAAAAGTGAAATTCTTACTCCCACTTTTTTTGGCATTTCTCGTCACCTAATGATTCTAAAAAAGCAAAAAAAATGTATGTCTGTCTGCCGGCCGTCCGGCCGTCACAACTGATGAAATCTAGAACACGACTGAAGGGATTTTAAAAATTTTGGTTTTTAAAAATAGGTACACTCAATGGTAAGAGCCAAAAGGACGATGTGCTCGATAACTGTACCGGTGTACTGTGTCAAAAAAATCGTCAAGTGTGTCAAAACAAGGAAATATGCATTTTTTGGTTAAAAAACTTTAATTTTAAGTGATAATGAGTAGGAACAAAGAATACGGAGAGATCTTGATGGTCGGAATTGGCATGTGATACCAAAAACTCGATTATTGCATTATAAGTTTGTCAAAAAAATTCAATTGTTGTCAAGTGTGTCAAAAGAAAGACTTTTATTTATTTTTATGCCCAATTTCTTGGAAAAAAAAATTAATTATTTGTATGGCATGAAATTTTATTATTATTATAGACAATTATGGCATTATAAATTTGTCAAAAAAATGTGGTCAAGTTTGTCAAAAGAAAGATTTTTATTTATTTTGGATTTTTGAGATCAATTAAACTCAAGTAAGTAAAGAAGTAATTGGAATATTTTCAATTCAAAGGTATGGTTTGAAGTTTCTCAGAAAAAAACTGCAATTCACATTTTACGTGTTTCGGATCGGATTCGAACCTACCCTCGTCAGTGCCCGGCTCGAATCTTTGGGCAGACACGCTATCGATTACGCCGTTGAGGCGATGACAATTTCAAAGTTGAAACTTCTTCATCACTTAATTATTTTTTACTTAAGTTGAATTTTTCCACTGAAATTAGACTCCATATTATGGAAATGCTTTTACATTTTATTTATGTTTTTAGCCAATTTTTTCGAAAAAAATAAAATTAATTATTTGTATGACCTGAAATTTTATTATTATTATAGACAATTATGACATTATAAATTTGTCAAAAAAATAGTGTCAATTGTGTCAAAAAATGATTTTATTTATTTTTCTAGCCAATTTTTTGGAAAAAAAATTTTTCTGTTTTTTTGAAGTAAGTTGAATGGAAATTTTTGAATTTGTTATAGTTTTTGAAATATTTTTGGAATTTTGAAAAAAATATGGATTTTAGATTTTGTAATAATTTTTGCAATTTTTTTAGAATTTTGGAAAAAGTTTTAATTTTTGATTTTGTTATATGTTTTACAATATTCTTAGAATTTTGAAAAAAAAATATAATTTTTGAATTTTATATATATTTTCAGAATTTTGGAAATAGTTTCAATTTTTGATATTGTAAGACTTTTTGGAATATTTTTAGAAATTTGAAAAAGTTTTTTTTTAGAATTTTGGAAAAAGCTTGAATTTTTAAGAATTTTTGAAATATTATGGGAATTTAGAAAAAGTTTAAATATATGATTTGATTTTATTCTAATTTTTGGATTATTTTTGAATTTTTCAAGTTTTGCTTTTGTTATAATTATTGCAATATTTTTAGAATTTAAAAAAATATTTGAATTTTATATATATTTTTAGAATTTTGAAAAAAGTTTCAATTATTGATTCTGTAATAATTTTTGCAATTTTGGAAAAAGTTTGTATTTTTAAGAATTTTTGGAATATTGTTGAAATTTAGAAAAAGTTTAAATATTTGATTTTATTCTAACTTTTGGAATATTTTTGGAATTATGAAAAAAGTTTCAATTTTTGATTTTGTTATAATTTGGAGAGGCTTTTGAGTAGTTTGCTGAGTGTATCATCTTTTCACTAAATTATGTTAATTTATGATCTGTTATAATTTTCCGGCAACGTATTGATGTTTCGTCTTAGTTTTGTAATGATAACAGAGATTAAAAAATACTTGTACTCTAACAAAGAGTTATGTTTGATAAACATCGCTGTCCGAAACTGAAAACCATATCCTCATAAAAGTTTTTTGCCGAAAACTATATCAAAATCCTTAACCCAGACCGAAGTCTTGATATCTCAGAGCTGTGAAATTTTAGCCCCTTCATAGTTTTACGTATATAAATAAATCAACGATACATCTTCATCAGATAAATCATAAACTAACACCAGCGTCTGTATGACATTGGATTGTTTAAACAAATTCAATGAGATCAATTGCTTGAGACAATGCTTAAAGTTAATCGCTGTTGATTGCCAAATAAATTATCAATGTATTTTGCGCCAAAATGTTTCAAGTAATAAATCAATTTTAATCACAGGACAACATTTCACCACCAGATTTAAACAAATCTAATCTAATCTATGTTAAATTACATTTAATAAATCTTAAATTAATCTATCGATTTATTATCTAATCATCCGTTTCCAAACTTTTTTAACTTCAAAAATCTTAAAAAAATTAAATGAACAATTTCCACAACTAACGAGACTTGATCTCATATCAACCTACTCATATATGTCTGCGTTCCAGTACAATAAGTATAATCACAAAAACCAATCACGAATAAAAACAAAAAAAACGGACGACAAGTAGTTGGAGAAAAAAAAATTTATATTTAATATATATAAATCTTTTTTATTTTATCTTCATCAAGCTCAATTTGATATAAGATGATACTTCGAATTATAAGTGAGAATAGAAAAAAAATTATTCAAGATATTGATTAAGAAAAAAAATAATAATAGGTTTTCGGGTAGCTTGAGATAACAAAGGATGACGAATCTTAATTAATTTTTGCTTCGAGTATTGACAATGTTCATGCGTTTTGGGCCGGAACAATAATTCATTATCGCAATGACAAAAGTGAAAAAGCTCACTTTAATTACGTACCAGGATGTATATACAAAATTTCTGTATTCATCATCACCGTGGATTTTGTAGAAAGAAATTTAAATTTAAACAAAAGAGTTTTTTTTTCTGTTTGATGTTAGTTTGCCTGTAAAAAAATAGATAGCAAAAACCGATTAAATAACAATTAAGTGGTTTTGGAGGAAGTTCAATTGTTTTTGAGTTTTCTTCTTATAATGTTTTCCACTTAGTTTATAGAATTGTGGATGACGTTGTTATAATAATAAATATTTTTTAAAGAAAATAAAAGAAGGTGAACATAAAGAACAAAAGAGATAAATTTGTCTTGCGTACTTTTTTGTTGTCGGAAAAATATAAATGATATCTTTTGATTCTAATAAAACAAAATTATTTAGGTCGTCAAACGAATTTTTATTAAAATGTTTAATGGACTGAAATGAAGACGGCTAAATCGTTTATGATTAATACCTTATGCCATCCGCCAATTTCATAATATTACAGGGTCATTCCATTTTAAAGTCAACCTTCAAGCTAAAGTTTTTTTTCTTCACAAAACTGTTACTGTGACCTATAATTTTTTTTTTCATATATTTTACTATAAGATATGGCAACAACTGTGAAAATTCCAATATTGTTATTTTGTTTAGAATGCAATTAAGCGCATGGTTGTGAAAAAGGCTTAATATACGAATTAAAATATATCTAAAAAGAATATAGCATAGCACAAATATAATAAACCGAATTGTTTTAGACTTTTTATTTTCTGTAAGCTAAAGTTTGGAGTGTCTGAATTGGACTGCTTTGCTTTCCAAATAAATGAGGTAAGCATTCTAAATAAATGAATTCTTTTGTGTTACGTTAGTCACGTTACGTTAGTCACACATCATTTAAATCAAAAGCGTCAATTTATGAAAAACTAACAAAATTTTTAAAAAGTACGTAAAAGTTTAAAAATTTTTAAAAATACATTAATTACATTGAAGAAACTTATCAATAAATTTTATGTACATTTTCAACATCTAGAGAATTTTGGTTCATAATTTAGGTGTTAATTTAATGGTAAAAAAAATGTTACGTTAGTCACATTTACATTTTTATTTAAAAAATATCTAAAAAATTTAATTTAAATAAAAAAGCTTTCTGATTTAGATAAATAAACTCGATTTACATTTTAAAAAGTCAACAAGTGCTTAAAATAATCTTTACAATTTTAGTTATAAGGAAACAAAGTTGTGAAATTCGGTATAAAGGTTACGTTAGTCACTTTGGAATGACCCTACAATCAATTCAATCAATATGTTTCGCTTTATTAGGAAGGTTTCACATCTGTAGTCAAGACGTGGAAGGTGGATATATCAAAAGGTTCTTCTTGAACAAAATTTTGTGTTTTGAATTACAGCTGGCATGAGACTCCTTTTGCAGATTGTAATTTTTTTTACTCGGGCTGTTTTATTTACCCAAGGTGTGAATGTAACAACTAATCAATTGATCAATTTAAACCTGTCATAGCATATATCTATAGTACGGGTTTAAAATATTTTTGTCTCACCTTGGTTAGTTATTAAAATTATTTAGCCAATGCCTACTTGATTTAAATTGAACTTGTATACGCAATGCAATGATTTTTCAGCATAACAGATATTTAGCTTTTGTTTGATGATGATATATCATAAATTTATTTCAAGGTTGGTCTATCATTTAATAAAAATAATATTATTTTTGTTCTGTTTTGTTTTGTTCTGTTCATCAAGTTTTCCAGTTTTTATCGTTGAAATTTACGTATAAGCTGGAAAGTGCTTGTTTACGTTTTTATAACTAAAAATAGGGCGGTAAAGGTAATTTGAGATTAATGATGAGATACAGAGTCAAGACTTGAAAAAAGTAAAAAGTTCAGGGGGACCATGCGTTGGAAGGTATTTCACAGTCAAATCGGTATAATTTTTGTCGCTTTCTTCTTATTGTAGGATTAGTTCAATGGGTTCAATGGGTTTATATACTTGTACGAGTATGTACAAGACTGACAATTTTGGTATAACTTCGATGGTGAACATTCTTTCAAAAATCACGAAATAAAATGGATTAAATCTGTGGGGTCAAACCCGCTGTAAAAGATGTTAATCTTGGTCAGATTTAATAAAACTTGTTAATAGTCGAATATCTAGTAAATGAATAAATTTTCGGAATGACGTATTGAATACTTTTATTTCTATACTTGATTTTTTTGAAACATCTCATAATAGGAAAAGTTTTGCATTAGTTTTGATAATTCTTGTAATCAGTAGATGGCGTTCATTCAGGAGCAGCAATAGATGTATGCTATTGATCACTTATCATTGTTTTACAATCGCCTATAACTTTTGACGCAACAATTGGCTATCATATTAGTTTATTAATATTGTTCAACAATCGCCTGTGGTTCTGGCCCAACGATGTTTATTGTATTGATTTATTCTTATTGTTTAACAATGCCTCCAACAATTGTGGTTCCACGAATTTTATTATATTAAATTATTGCTATTTTTCAACAATCACCTGGGGCCTGGGCGAAACGATAATTGTTATATAGATTTAATATTATTTGTCTTCAACAATAGCCGGTAGTATTGACGCAACGATTACTATTATATTGATTTGTTATTCATATTCAACATTCGCCAGTACCATCGGTGCAACGATTTTTATTATATTAATTTATTATCATTCATATACAACAATCGTCAGTGCCATTGGCGCACCGCTTGTTATTATATTATATTATTGTTATTGCTTAACAATTGCCAGTGCATATGTTATATTCAGAATGCTTGTCTAGGCTAGAGGAAGCATGAGAGTTGGATCAAATTCAAATAATAGATGTGAGTGAAACATTTTAATTTTTAAATGAAATAATTATATTTGATGTGGTGTGTGTAATGGTACTGGTTCTCCCGACATTTGGGGTCGTCAGAGTCCCTATTCTTGGTTCATTTGACTCCGTTTCCTTATGAAACTTTTTCTTCTGCAAGTCAGCTTTTGTGAGGTGCTAAAAAAAGCATAATAGACATAATAGAACTCACAGACTGCAGCCAGCCGGAAATTTAAATCTCAAGGCACCCAATTCCTCTAATCCTGATAGTGATTCCGCTATCAGGAATGCACACTGTTCAATACAGAAACTTCTACGAACTAATTGGAAAGGCTTATAACTTTTTATTTACAAAATTTTTTGCAGAGAGCAAAAAATTATATAATGTCATCATACGCAGTGCAAGAACATATAAAAATTGTTGAATTTTATTATTTTACCGGATGATCCCAGTGCATACAACATCAGAAGGTTAATGAAACGTTTTGAGGATCGAGGCACAGTAGGCGAAGCCCACGAACAAATGTTGCTCAACCTTTACACACTGAGCAAGATATGGATGATGTACGAGAAAGTGTCCCTACGGTGCCATCTTTGTCTACTCGTTGACGTGCTTTTCTATTAGGCATTTCCAGAACATCGCTAAAACGCATTCTGAAAGTTTATCTCTGCATGTTTCCATATAAAACTTAATTGGCCTAACAATTATTGCCAAGGGGTGCACTACAACGGCTACAATATGCCAAAAGATTCATTTTGCTTACTACAGAAAAACCGCTGAATCACATTTTAGTTCTAATGGAAATTTCAATAAACAGAAAAGCTAAATTAGGGGTACAGATAATCCAAGAGCAGTACATCAGTGACAACTACATCCCGTCAGATGCACTGTTTGCTGTGAAATTATGGCTGATAGTGTCATTGGTTTATATTCTTTTGAAAATGCAACAGATTAGCAAGAAACGTCTTTGGGACCATGTTTTAAAATTTACGTATACATATAAACAGAATGTTCACACAGAAATTGCAAAACTAGAGGCAAAAACGCTGACCTGAATGTTTTAAGTAGATGCTATTAATGAAGATGAATAATTTGGATTGGAACTCAATCTAAATTAAGAAGCTTTCAAAACAAAAGCATATTTGAGTTTGTCAAAATTGTTTGTAATTCAGATGGTTCAATGCCTGACTTGTGAGAGTTAAATAGTCTAGTGTATAAGAAATTAAACTTTTCAACAGCTGACGCGCCACCCAACGAAGAGGTTTGAAAGTTATGGATCACAATGGAATTAACTGACGATTTAAATGCAAACGAAGTCACTAAAACTCTTCATAATTTACGTCTATTCTCTTACTGACCCCGAATGACAAACTAAGTACAAAATTTTACATATGCTTGTTGTATCTGTAAATAAGATAAAGCTCGTTTGAATTCCCAAGAGGAACACTTAAATGATCCGATAAGTTTGCAAAACTATTTTTGAAAATTCAGGCCAAGGTGATCCGACTTGTATGTATTGCCGCTTACGGGTTGGTGGATCTGATTTCAAGCCATCTATCATTCTAAAGACATTCGACTTTTCTCAATTTTATTTACCACGCTAATTTTTTTTTATTCTTTTTCTCTCGATAGTATGTTTGGTTGTATTTAACTCGATGATGTGTAATTTATTTTTTGATTAACTTCTTCTGTAGTTGAATAAATCAATAGACTTTGTGTTTTTTATGTGCCCGACTAGATCAATTTTTTAGAGCATGAGACTTTTACCCACGGGTTTGGGTTCAAGCAAAATAATAGCTTCCCATTTTTCATCGATTTTTTTGATTAAGAATATTCTGTAATGATTCAGCTTTCAACCTGAACTGTTGTGTTCAACAACATGCAAATGCCGTTTAATTATCAAGATGATCACGTGAAATGGAATTCCGTAATTGTTTTCGAAAAAAAGCAGGGAGTCATGCAAACTTCAATCATCTAAGAATCGACACTTAAAAATATAGCCACACCTTGCACTAAATTTTAAACGGACGTACGTAGCCGAGAAATTCACCTAAAAAAGTAGTATGAATCACTTTCCAAAAACCACGATAGCACACTGTTAAAGAGAATCGAAACAAATTTATCTAACCTATTTCCAATAACCGATAGCCTGATCGGTTGTGATTGTGCTCATGGACTTTTTCATTAAATAACTAGAAGTATGTGAAAAACTCAGAAAACAAGCAGTCACTATCGTTAAAAATTAACGTTCTATGGAGCTCCCATGTGCTGCACTCGAATCCGGAATGGAAATTTGAGTCGTCCGTATTCTAAAAAATATTAACAGCATGCTCGAGATTAACAAAACGGATTCGACATCTTTGTATCCATAATCCACAGGTAATGTGGAAAAAATAAACCGAACCTTAGAGTATTTTCTGGCTAAAGTGGTTATTTAAAATCAATAATACAGGGATCAAGATTTTTTCCCAATTTTTTCAATTAGGGGATCCAAATTACTAGACTTTGGAAGTACCCGGGTAGTCGAGTTTTAATTTTCGAAATACCCGAGTTACCCGTGTAAACGGGTATTTGAAAAAGAAATAAAATATCTCTAGAAAAGTTATGATATGGTGAGGATGCAGCTGTGTAGGGTTAATATATTTAAGTTAATTGTTAATTAACTCTTACGAAGCCAATTTAAATAATTGAAGCTTGTTCAATGCAAAAATTGGTTTTGGGAAATTTGTTTTAAAAATAACTGAATTTCAGTGTGCAGGCCATCTTCTACATGATCATTTTTATCTCTCCGTTCAATATCCTAAACAACGGGCTAGGTATTTCCTTACCGTAACAGTTACACAGGTACATGATTTCGGTTGAAAAGAATATAATTTAGCTTATTTCTCAAACGCTGTTGACTTGACCTGAATTGAATGAATTTACTTTTGACTGATATTTTTTTTAAAAAAATGTGTTCTAAAGTAGGCTTACAATATGAGTCAAAACACATAGAGTACTCTTAAGGCCTAGGTCCATTAAGTCTTAACAAGTCCTAGGTTTTACGTTCCACTCAATATAAATTCAAATTTAAAGATCTTTTGATTGCTTGTTCAAAATCAAAATTGTATAGTCGATCAAATTACCTGGGTAGTCGAGTATGTTGAAAAAGCCAAAAATGCTCGGGTACCCGGGTACTCGATAATCGACATTGGATACCCTAGCAACGGTATAAGGTTAAACTATTTTTGGTAGGGGCTAATAATACGTGATGATTTCAACCTAGGAAAAATTATATCAAAACCATCGTTTGAATCAAAAACTATTTAAACTGTGTATTTCAGTGGTAATGATACTTTCAGAACCACTGTAATATCAGCAATACAGACTTCTTCGACCTAATACACTACCCTTACAGATGAAAATTTAACTTAAACCTGCTTGGACGGCATGCAAAACATCTTATAGTCAAATACACAATATTCCAGCATCTAGTTCACATATGACTTTCGGTTCAACAAGGACACAGATACAGTGACATTTTGTCCTATAGTAAAACAGGTGGTTGTACTACTTCACACCTCTGCTTCTATCTCTTGTGTGCTTAAATATACAGTATCACCCAAAAAATATTTATTTATTAAAGAGCCTGGGTGCATTGTGGTGTAAGATACCCCGAAAGCTTCGCTATAACCCGGGACGTCCGAAAATATTACTTCAATTAAGCAAAAACAGGGGGCACCACACCACAGATCACTCTTTCTTCTGCAAAAATCTTTATTAAAAAATTAATTAATTAACTTAAAGAGAGATCTAAACATTCAAGAGAAGCAGTGCGAACAAACAAGAAAACAAACATAAATACAAAAATATTAAATCCAATTATTCTCTACATCACAAGGGTCAGAACCCAAACTTATAGTAAAATTAAGAAACCAATTTAAAAATATATCATTTATATAATTATTATAAATTCAAAAACATTTAAAGTCATATGGCCCCATTTTGTATAACTTTTCATTCCATTCTCATAATGCTATAAATTTCAAAAATTTGCATACAATAATTAAAAACATTTATTTAACTTACGTTGTGAATTTGATCTCCTTATAATATTTTCCAAAAACGTATTTTGTGGGGCGACCAATCCACGTCTCCCACCCGGCATCTTGATAAAATTTCCTTTTTTTTCTGTTTTCTCTTGCAACACTAAACTTTATTTCTAAACCGTAAACAATACAACACTAACACAAACTTCTGTTTACTTTAAATAAAAAGATAACAACAACAAAAACCGAAAAGACACAAAAAACGAAACTTTTTCTATGCTTATATAAGTTAACTTAATTTAACTTATTTTTACGTTCCCTTTTTTTCTTCTTCATTTAGAATTCAATGTTCTTATTTGAAACAAAATTTTCTTCAATTTTTTTTTAAATTTATATTTTAAGTAAAGAATACATAATCACAGACTATAAAGTAACACAAAAAAAAACAACAACAAAGAAAAACTAAATGAGCTTTTCGTAATTTTGATATTAAAATTTCAAGAAAATATAACACGAAAGTGGTACGGTAGAGGTATTAAGCTCATTTTATGTTGATTAATTATTTATTTAGATAAAATTAAAATGATAAAAAAAAATAATTAAAATGTAAATGTTCATAACTTGTAATTTGTCTTAATCTTACACAATAAATTAATTTTTGTTATTTTTCTTTAATTATAATTAATGATAAATGATTTATTATATTTCTATGACTTTTATCTTTGAAGCATTAACTTAATAGGCACTAGCAAAAATTTAAATTTTAATTAATTTCGTTTAAGTTTTTTTTCTCACTTTTATATTCATTCGTAACATTTCGATGAATCAATTTTCACTTTTTTTTTTAACTTTGTTGCCATTTTTTGGGGTATGGTTGGCTCTTTGGAATTAATGCTTTCTTTTGATGGATTGATTTAGATCTGAAAAAATGAGAAGAAAATTTTTTAATTTTATTATTGGCTAGAAACTATCTAATAACACTGTGCGACAAATGGTAGGGGTTATTGATCCGCTGGGAGTTCTGACTACCGGGAAAAGTTATATCGGTAAAAAAAAGTTATACAAGTCCCAGCGTTTCGCTGGGTCACGTCTAGGAATCGAGATATATCGATTTGAAATTAGTATGTATCATATAAGGGAAATAGTCACGTTTTGGGGACATAACTCGAACGACTAGTCCTATTTTACTGAAACAAATTTAGAAAAATTAAAAATTACAATTCCTTTTATCTACTAATGCACTATTTCTGTACACAATCAACACTTTCGCAGTTATAAATAAATTTATGAAGAAAAAAAATAATTTTTTGCCTAAAAAATAAAAAAATTGTATTTTAAAAAATCATGAAAAATTCAAAACGGGAAAAAGTGTCAAGTCTTATTACTTTGACGTAAAGTCACATAATTTGTGCACAAAACGAGACATAGATCATGAAAATCGATGAACGCATTTCGCTTCTATTCACAACTAAGTTAAGGTATCTCATTTTGACAAGAATATTGATATTTCATAGAAATTTTTTTTAATATTTTTGCTGGAATAAACTCCAAAATTTATTGTTTTAAATGTATTTGGACATGTGTCTATGTGTCTTTGTGTATTAATTTTATTTTTTTTTAATTTTTTATTTATTATTTTCTATTTTTTATTTTTTTATTTTTGTTTATTTATTTTACTTTATTATTTTATTTTATTATTTTTAGTATAATTTTGTTTTATATTTTTATATTTTTATTATATTATTATTATATTTTATTATATTATTATTATTATTTATTATTATTATTATTATTATTATTATTATTGTTTATTATTATTATTATTTATTATTATTATTATTTCTTATTATTATTTATTATTATTTAATACTATTATTATTATTATTTATTATTCATTATTTGTTATTATTATTTATTATTTATGATTATTTTTTATTGTTTATTCATTATTTATTATTTATTAATTTTTATTTATTATTTTTTTATTATTTATAAATTATTTATTTATTATTTATTTTATTTATTTATTAATATTTTCATTTTATTTTTTTATATTTTTATTAAATTTTTATTATATTATTTTTATTATTTTTTTTTATTATTTTTTTATTTTTCTTTATTATTTTTATTTCATTTATTTATTTATTTTATTTTTTTTGTATTCCTTATTTATTTAATTTTAATTTTTTTATTTTTTCGTTACTTTTTCAGTATAGTTTATTAGTAGATTAAAAGAATTATAGTATTTTAGTAGATTAAAAGAATTGTAATTCTTAATTTCTAAATTTGTTTCAGCAAAATCGGACTAGTCGTTCTCGAGTTATGTCAAAAAAAGAATCCCAAACGTGACAATTTCTCCTATATGATACTTACTAACTTCAAATCGATATATCTCGATTCCTAGACGTGACTCAGCGAAACACCGGGACACGTATAATTTTTTTTTTACCGATATAACTTTTCCCGGTAGTCAGAACCACAGCGGATTTTGGCTGACACACAGTGTAATTGATAGGAAATCAAATCAAGTCGCCGTTGAGGTTAGCCCTAAGCTTTTCGATTTCCTTGAAACTTCTGTAATTTTTGGTAAAATAAAAAAAAATTAATTCGCGCTTTTTTTTGTTAGTTTTGACACTGAGTGGTTGAAATTTTAGAGACGAGGAAAGTTTAAAGTTAAATTGTTCTCGAACGGATGAGTCGATTTTAATAATTTGAATTTGTTTGAAAGGTATAAGAAAGGTTTGATAGGTATAAGAAAGGTTTGAAGGGTAATAAGTACGGTTGTAAAAAAATATTACACGGACAAAAAAATTTATATCTTGATACGATTTTTGTTAATTTTGGTTTCCCAAACAAAATATACTAAAATTATAAACAAACGTTATTTAAAATTAAAATGCAATATTTAAAAATATACTTTTTTAAAATGTTTATTTTCAATTTTTTTATTTTATCAATAATAATATAAACTTCCTTGTAGTAACAATTTGAATTTGATTTTTTATTTTATTGAATATTGATTTCGACTTACGTCATCCTCAGTTCTTAAATTATTATTACAATTTTTGCTTAAACTTTTGTCTTATTTACTATTTCAACTGCTATGTTTTATTATTATGTCATATATTTTGTTAGTTTTGGTGTTGATTTTAGCATTTCAAATGTTGTTATTGTTTTTATGTTTATATATTTCTATTTCTTCCAATCTATCTGGATGTTGTCCTTTTCTTTTTTTATGTAATATGGTTAAATTTGTGTTGATGTATTTGTATTTTTCTATTTTTAAATGTTGGGTATATCTGGATTTGGATCACTTTGATTAATTTCACTGGTGTGTTCAATAAATCTTTTTGTGAAGCACCCCCCGTTTAACCTATATAAAATTTACTGCAGTCATCACAGGTAATTTTATAAACACCTGTGTCTAAAGTTTGGGTTTTTTTGTTTTTAGGTAATTTTCTATTTTATTTTTGTTTTTGTAAGCTGCAATATATAGATATTTTTTTAAAGTTTTTTGCATTATTTTGAATTATATGTTACGCCTTATTTTATTATATGTTACGCCTATGTATTTTTTGCCTGCTAAGTTTTCTTTATTCCTCAATGTTATTAGGGTTCGAAAATTTTTCTTGTTTTATGTTTTCTATTTAATGTTTCAATTTTTACTGGCTATGTTTTTATGTTATTTAATTTATCTGGATAGTTTTTTGCATTCATTGGTATATTGTAAAAATAGAAAAACACAAATACACCAATGTCAACACAAATTTAACCATATTACATAAAAAAAGAAAAGGACAACATCTAGATAGATTGGAAGAAATAGAAATATGTAAATATAAAAACAATAACACCATTTTAAATGATAAAATCAACACTAAACCTAACAAAATATATGACATAATAATAAAAAATAGCATTTGAAATACTATATAAGACAATAGTTTAAGCAAAAATTGTAATAATAATTTAAGAACTGAGGATGAGGTAAGTCGAAATCGAATTCAATAAAATGTGTGAAAATAGTGTAAGATACAAGAAAGGAGTCCGACCAAAGAAACCGTGGATTTCACAGGGTATGATAGATAAAATGAAGTTAAATAGTGAAGAAGGACGAATAAAGTATAAAAGAATGAACACAGAAATGTGATAGGAAACTGGCAGAGCAAGGAAGGCCTGGTTTAGTAATGAGTGTAAAGAAATTGAAGAAATGGTCAAATCTGTGAGGAATGATCTGATATATAACAAAGTGAGAGAACTAACAACGACCAAAGACAGGAACAGAGTAAAATGTAAAGAAGTTGAGAGTCAGGAGGGTATTATTCTGCAAGAGGAAAAAAGTACCCAGTACCTTGGAAGTATCAAGAGATAACATCGGCTTAAGCATTATACTGGATCAGCAGCAGCAATGAAAGATATGAAAAGTGGCAAGGCAGCAGGAATTGATGAGATACCAGTGCAAGTGTTGAGGTGTCTGCAGGAGGAAGGCATGATATTGTTAACATCACTGTGCAACGAGATATATGAGAGTGAGGAGTAGCCTGGTTAAGAAAAAAGAAACAAAGAAGTGTAAAGAACACAGAACCATCAGTTTAGGTATGCATGCTGCTTAAATCTTGCTGAGGCGTATGACATGGAGGAGAGCCTGGACGAGGAGTAGTTCGGTTTTAGAAAGGGCATTGGTACAAGGGAAGCACTGGGAGTTGTAAAATCCATAGCGGAGCGCTATACATAAAGAGACAGGGAGGTTTACTTTTGCTTTGTAGACTTGGAAAAAGTCTTCGACTGTCGTTTGTGAGGGAAACTGTTAGAGATATTAAAACATAAAGGAGTTGACTGGAGAGAAAGGAGGATAATAAACAAGCTGTATATGAACCAGAGAGTAGCTTTACGTGTTGGCACTAGCAGGACAGACTGGTTTGAGATTAGAAAAGGAGTGAGACAAGGATATTGCTCATCTCCGACTCGTTTTAACATTAACATGGATAATATGGTTTACAAAAGCTGGAGGAACGAAAAATGGGTGAGAAGGAAGGGAAGTTGCGAGCGTTCGATTCACAGATGACATGATGATCTTTGTAAAAAGTGAAGAATAACTGAACAGAATGTTGAAAAATCTAGAGGATATGGAAAGAATGTATGGGCTTAGAATTAGTGTGCGAAAATCAAAGGTAAAGAAAATAGGAAAGAAAGAAATGTTCAACTTCATTGTAGGTGAAGAAAGACTAGAACAGGTTTAAAGAGCAAAAATATCTGGGAATTGAGGTGACGGAAGACTGGAGTGGAATAAAAAAAATAAAAGCTAGGATTGGTATGACAACGCAAGTTTTCAGAGCAAAGAAGATACTGTTAAACAGTAAAATAGACATGGTATTGAAGAAAAGAATGATGAAGTGCTTTGTGTGGATCGTTCTCTTGTACGGATGTGAAACGTGGGCCTTATCAAAGAAGTAATTTAGTAAGTTAGAGAGTTTTAAAATGTGGATTTGGAAAAAAGTTCTTAAAATCAAGTCGAGATAGACAAGGTGAGAAATGAGGAAGTTCTGGAAGAAGAGTGGGAAAGGAACATAGTTTAGTAAAGACAATGGAGGAAAAAAAATTTTGTTTCGAACCAAAAAAGAAGCTAACCCTTGTCTACTTTGCAAGTTTTTTAATAAATTTTTTCCAAAAAAAATTGAAATTTGATGCTAAAAGGAATTTCTCGGTATCTCAAAATTAACCGATAAAACCGGTCATAAAACGACAAAATTTTCGATATTTTTTTCTACAATCGCTGGCCTTATTACATATGACTTTTGAAAATTTCGAAGTACTATAATTCGTTGGTCATTCCAACAACAGATCTAAAACTAAAAAAAAGGTGTTCCTTAATATCTCTTAAACTTTAGATGTAGGCGTAAACCGGACAAAAAATCTTAAAATTTTATTTTTTATCAATTACTATAAGTGAGTTATCATGATTCTATAAATTTCAGTAACTATAATGCACTCATACGCTATCTGTGTATAAGCCATCGGATCAATATGAATTTGAATTTTGAAGTATTAATTAGTATCCCAAGTAACCACAGAACAACTCTACTTTGCGACTGGTTTCAGTTTCTGACGTTAGACAGTCATCGTAAAGACTCAAATATTAAACTAAATGGGGAACCAACTTATAAGTCTTACCGAAGTCGACGGAAGACTTCTGATCATAAACAATTTTTGCCAAAATTATTTCTACTCATAACTCAATCTAAATTTGACATTTGCTCTAGCATTTACGTTGTTTACATACATGTACAGCAAATTATGACATTTATCACAAGTTATATAAAGTCTTTTTTCTATACAAATAAATGACTTTTTGTCATAGAAAGTCTAGAAAAGTCGGCGTTCTGATTTTTCTACAAATATTTTAAAACGTGTTCTTATAACTAAGATTGGAATTAAATAGACTCTAACGTGAATTTTTGTACTAAATGCAACTAAAAGCGACCAAGATAATCTACATAAGACGCGTGCTGTTTAATTAATGATTTCAAAAATACTTCTATAAACAAAAGCTTTTGGGGACCACTCGTACTTTTGAAAAAAATAAATATTTTGGATAGAAAATTATATAATCTAGAAATGCGGAGAATCAGTTAAAGTAGCACTGCGACCTTAAGGTCTATTCTGCTTATCCTAGTTAACATGTAGGTTGTATTCTGTTATCCAAGTTGAAGCTTTTAATGAAATTAGTTTCCTCAATTGTAGCTACGTCTCCGGCATTTCGGAGAAGTCTCATATAGTCGAACTTTCTGACAATATGTCTTAAGTTCATATCTTGCGTAAATTCATGAATTAGCGAAATTCAAGTAGTGGGAAAAAAGCTAGAGTCATAAATAATTCGAAGAAATTGGAGCGTTATAACTGCCGATTGCATTAAACTAGTTCAATAAAAATTATGAAATTTGAATTACCTAAAATATTTCTATTTTTTTCTCAAAATGCAGACATCTGCATTCACAGAATTTTGAGCAATCTGCTAGACCCAAATCGAAACAACCACAAAGCGTTTTAGTTTTTCATCCATCAATTTTTCGTTTTGTAATAAGTAAAAAACAACAAAATTTTAAGAACTATATAGTACCATTATAATACTGTTGCTATGTTGTAGCATTTTATCTTTTAGTTTAGATATGAATAAACCGTCCTTGCGATCTTTGGTTGATTTAATAGTTTTTATCTTAGAATTTTCAATTCACTACTTTGTAGAGTTAGAATCAAACTAAGAAATATACTAGAATTGAAAATTGAATAAAAACAGAAATATTCAACAACGATTAAAATCATCCTTGGTGGCGTACTTGGAAAGCGTATCTGCCAAAAACGGCTTCGAATCATGGCACTGAGGAGGAAGGTTTGAATTCTACCGAAAAACTCGTATAAAAGAAAAATTAAGTTTTTCTCTGAGAGAAATCTAAAGTAAACTTTCGAATTGGAAAATTCAAATCATTTCCTTAGTTACTTCATATTAAGTGTTCACAAAAAAAATCCTTAATAATTCAAAACTTATTTAAAATTAAAAGTCAAGTGCATTAAAAATTCAATCCAAGTGCTATCCACTGGGTATGGTGACCCCAGGTAATGTTTGAGTTGATGGAGTTTCCAAAATGTTTTAAAAATGAAACCTGTTGTGCCATCTGATATTGTTTGAAGGTACTATAATAACTTCAAATAGTTTTCGAAAGCCTATGTGGTATCGGTGCGTCTGTAAATATCAATGTTGCATTGTTATATTTTTGTTTGGATTGCTGAGTTTCTTTGAACTGAAGAGAAAATTGAAGAAATTTTGAATGGATGCGATTCAGAGTCTGAATACCATGTTTCGGAGGAGTTGAAGGATTATAAAATTGACTTCAACTGCAACGTTTATATTGATAAGAAGATGGAAAGTGACTAACTCCGCTGAATGTTTTGAAGAGAGTCGGGATTGAGTAAATTTGGGATGGTCTTACAAGCTACGGACTATGGAACAAACGAACAAACAAGCTACGGACTATGGAAAAACCATCGTCATACCGACGAATGAGCAATCAGAATGGATTGAATTTTTAATGTTATGTTTTGCCAAAAGTGCGACTCATGCTTTTATTGTCATGCTTAAGATTGGACTATAAAATCTGGAGAAACAAAGACGATCAACTCTCATTTATTCGGGATATATGGAAAATTTTCCATTCCATTTTTCCTAACTAGTACCATCCAAGCCGCAACTGTAAAATATATGAAATTTTACTTGGACTTTGGGGCCGTTCCAAATGCCGTATGTACGTTAAATCGAATACATTAAATTGAGCGATAAGCTGAAAGACGAGTAACTGACGGAATATTATTTTTGAATTTCAACGGCTCCTTCTCATGGCACAACAAATCCGTCACTTGACCCAATTGGTTCAATTCTGTTCCTCTTTTGAAGCATTTGTGAAACAAAAGCCTCATCTGGTAAGAATTAAAGGCATCAACGCAATTCTAAACAGAAATTCAGAGACAGGAACATATATCATACCAGGAACATATATCACATACGACACATATAGGCCAAATCCTAGTCAAATGAAATTGCCAAGTCGTATTCAACTCCGTTTTACGGGAATAAGCATATTTTGCTACGCAAACCTCAAACTTCGGCGATCAAAACATCTTTTGAATTCGTTCTTTAAATTTAAGTGTAAAGTTTTGTTCTGTGAACGGCAAGAAACATTCTTGTAAGTTTTAAATCGCAGATAGATATTGCGTTTTATTTTTTTTAGGTTTTTTTTTGTTGTTCTGGAGGTGGAAGGCAGAACCGTAAGTCCTTGACTCGCCGACACCATGTATGTTTCCATATTTACTTCAGAACCGTAAGGTAGGATTCATCTTTCAGAGGTATTGAAAGTAGAGGTGACGATCTCACGTAGCTTAGTTGGGTGAAAACTATTGACTGCTGCGAAGATGTCGGAAGTGATGAAGTAACATGTTCTTCTGGTTGGGAATCAGCTCGATTATTCTACAGTCACCAATCCAAATGGTTTTCTCGTTTCATCCAATATTATTTTAGGGAATTGGTTTTGTATATTGACCTTATTTTTTGTTTGCTCTTATGAGTTTCTCATTTAACCCGGTTAGCTCAGTCGATCGAGCATACGACTTTTTATATCTAGGTTTGAGTTGAATACCCCACCGTCATTTATTCCTGCATTTTTCAGAACAAATAGTCTACAGGTCCTTTCGTCCTGTCCTGTAACGGTCTAAATTCAACCATTTTTGTCAATTTCCTCCACTTTTTAACTGAATCACATAGAAACTTTTTATCTTCCCCTGATAGTTGTAATAAATAATAAACACAAATATCAAACTGATAGCTGATTTCATGTGATGCTTACCACATATCTTATTTATTACGAATCCAAAAAGTTTTGTTCTGTCATTTTTCTCAAATCAGTCTATCTTTGGTTCGGCAAGCTCCGAAAAATGCCGATTGCACGCGATTTACCGCGAATTTGGTACCACATTTTTTTTAACTGTGGGGATTGGAAATTTTATTTTAGAACACGAGGGTAAGCTTTCGTCTGACCACAATGTGTCTGCTATTGTCGAGTCCGACACCTGACATTTTGGATGTTTTAGTTGTCCAACTAGACTGTAACGGACAAATTTTGGTCGGACAAGGCTACCCTCGTGTTCTAAAACAAATATCCAACCTTCACAGTTAAACAAAATTTACAAGATTCGGGAAATTGGCGTTTTTCGGAGCTTTCTGAACGAAAAAAGTGGCCGAATCGACAAAAATCAACAAAATCAACAAGAGTTTTCGGACTCGTCAAGGACAGGCACCTCACGAAGTATAAAATATGTGGTAATCATCACATGAAATGGGCGCCGGCATAGGGACAAAAATATTTATGTAGTATAGAAGTAACGATTTGTGTCACAACTGTTTAAGACCCTTCACGACCCACAATAACATGCGTTCTTGAGATGTTATTTCTAAGATCTTGATTCCATTTCGATCTTGCATATTTTTAATAGAACTTTTTTTCCAAACAAAAATTGAGATTAGAAAATGAGTGGGAGCTTTGTAATAAATAATAATTCAAATTAGCAGGTTGGTACATAAAACTGTCATAATCAATCATTCACAAAATCTCCCCAAGTTTTCTTAAACGTTTAAGCCTTTTGAACTCCTTATTTTAATAACAAAATTACCTATGCGAAAAAAGTTTTACCTCATATCACAGTTTATTCGAATAAGTCTCAAACTTATACTGAATTCCTTTTGTTTGTTAAAATGTGTACAACTTTATAAAATAAAAACTACTATATACACATATTATGTTGATACGTAACAACCATATGCTTCAAAATCGATTTCAAATTTTAATCCACCTAAATAATTTTACAAAAATACTTGTCTATTATTATACAAGAAACCTTACAAAACATAAAGTTGTATGGAATATTGAACGTCATGATGTTTACGAAACAGAAATAAACATCAATCAGCATTTTGTTTCCCGTTTTCATACTCTAAAGTCTAAATAGATAAAAATTGAAATTTTTCGCTTCGTTCGCAAAAGTTTATTTCTAAGATATGTCAAACGATAACAAAACTAAAAGAAATTGATTAATTTAGAAATTGTTACATACGATGGTAATATTCTAAAATATACTAATATGATTGTGCCATTCGATTATGCCATTCACCATTCGTTCTTTTTGTGTTGATTTTAAACAAAATAATCAGCGGAAAATTAAGGCTCTTGTGTTGAATTTTACATTAGAAAAATTATACTTTGGTATCGATGCAAAGAGCTATTGTTATTAATTAACAGCATTTGTCGTTATTCATATAACTTTCAAATGTTCTGCCTGTTTGTCCTATACACAATTTTGGATAGTCGTCCGATACATTTTATTCATTCTAGTTTCGTATTTTTAGGAATTTTCAGATATTTAAGACTCCGTGATGAACTTTAATAGAATCAACCCCAACTAAGAGGTTGGATTGTACTCTTAAAAATTAAACTAGATTCAAAAAACATAAAGTTTAATTGTAGAAAAAACATATTGCAAAACCAATTCTGTTAAAATATTATGAATTTATTGCTTAGATTCTTTGGAACAATATCAAAAACCTAATGTTAATATGTTTAATGAACTAAAACCGACATGAATAATAACGAAAGATATGAATTTATATTACTTATTCGTTTGAAAATTTGTCTACAGTTTTGGTTAGATATTACATAATTATAATTAAGTCTTAAGATTGTTATCGCAAAAAATGAGAATAATTTTGTTTGTTGGCAGCAAAAATATTTAACTTATTGTAATATTATTAGATGGTTTTGATTTTTTTTTTTGATGTAATGTAAATGTGGATTTGGAAGTTAATGATTGCAAATTTATTCAGCATAAGCTATTGATGTTATAAGTCAGTTTAAAGAAAGAAATCTTCATTTATAATTTTGATTTGTTTAAAACAAATTATTTTCTTTGTTAGAATAGGATTTAATATTGTGGCAACTCTGGGTTGGTTCTTTTCGATTATTGAGCAAATACGACAGTAAAAAGACGGATCTTTGGTTAACAAAATCTCAAACTTTATTTGTCAACAAATTACAGCAGCTCCTGATTTTAATTACAATAAATTCTAGGGTCTCCAATTTATGTAAGATAAATTTCACCGCTTTTCCTCAATTTGAATCAATTATATTCAGAATCGTAAGATCTGTATTTACTATTCCACTAAGTTCAAATTCTTTCACTATTAGTACCCAGGCTCAAGTGCCACCCGATTATTCCTTATACTTGCGAATATTTGTAAAACACTTTCAATTGCAAAAGTAAACTGACTATCTGATATTTTATTCGCTTATTTATATCCAAAAATAAATAAGTAGAAACTGCTGCAAATCAGTTGTTGTTTACCACTGTAGTTCTAGAAAACAATATTACGTAGTTCGTACATCAAGAATGCCACCTCTTTTCATTCATGTAAACATTTGTATTAGCGAACTCAAATTTAATTTGCATCAATTTATGCAAAATAACTCCTTTTTTTAATTCATATTTGCAATAGTTTGAATGTGGAAAACATTTATGCAGAATGTATTGGTTATTTATGAGTAAATTAAATTAACCCATTCTGGACTAAGTTTATTACAATATAAAGTATATACAGAAATAACTATTTAACCGATTTTCAAGATAGACAGCTTAAAATATGCCTACAGAGGCTTTTGCAGAAAGCTACTTCTGCATATTCTGAACAAAAGAGCAATTTGAAAATATGTAAGGACAATTTTAAAAGGTGATAACAGTTAGTAGTGTTCGCTAGTGTGACATGATAATCCAGATTTTGGAAAATATTAAAATATGTAGTGTTAAAAATTTGTTCATAACTATCGTTAAAGTTTTTCCATTTTTAAAGCAATACACATTTACTCATGTCCATTTGATTGTTGAAATATAATAACAATTAACACAATTTTCCACTCAACCATCAATAAATATTTCATGAAACCAAAACAAACATGTTAATTAGCACTTACCAAAATTGGTTGATGTATGTACAAAAAAGTTTGTAGTGATGAAACAAAATTTTTGGCATTTCTTTTTTGTAATTTCACAAATAATTGTAATTACAACATTGTTAACTTGATGTACTAGATAACTATTTAATTTTATTACACAAATTGAAATGTAAATTTAGACTCAAGTCTAAAAAACCTATATGTGTTAAATTTGTGACGGATTTTATCTAAAGCTCCACTTCTCTTCGAATCGCTAGACGTTTTGGGTCACAACGAGTCTAAATTTGCAAAGAATACTGTTTGTGTGTCTACTGTTTGCTACGTCCGACAAAAACATACAGACCAACACCTTGTATTAAAGTTTCAGTATAATTACTTAATAAACTAAGGTTGTAGCAAAATGAGCCATAAAAAACAAAGGTTTGTTAAATGTTAACAGTAATTCGTGGAATATGAGACAATCGAAATCAATATCAATTATCAATAAAACTAACTACAGGAGCTCATTCGTATCATTTACCAGATACAAGATACAATCAAATACCAGATACTCAACAACAAATACCAGATACAAGACACATTCAATGAATTGCACTACTTGTTAACAGATGCCGAAAAAAATTTTACAAACATTTATGTGGTTCCAAGTTAAGGTTTTGGTGGAGAAACTGGGCCAACTAAGAGGAAATTGAATTCCTCTTCACAAAGTCACAAAGTTTTTGTCAATCAAACTCAAGTCCACATCTCTATTCAATAAATTGTGCCAAATGAATTAAATACCTAGACATTTTTGGTTCTGTTTTGGATTTCTGTTTAGGTGGATAAAATGCTAAAATTAAGAAAAAATTTTGATGATTAAATTGCGTTAAAGTTTTCAAATGTCCTGACAACGCTTTGAATGAAGACATCGGAGACAAGAAAAGCCCCTGCATTACCGTTTATCAAAGTTCCG
The DNA here is from genome assembly GCA_963693315.1 of Diogma glabrata. NCBI lineage: Eukaryota > Metazoa > Arthropoda > Insecta > Diptera > Cylindrotomidae > Diogma > Diogma glabrata. The sequence continues at coordinate 34,054,340 of OY856188.1, forward strand.
GCCATTTCAAATCATGTTTCGTATTCAGAGACTAATACTAAATTTCGTCTATATCTAATTCTAAAAGATTCACTGATGTAATGCTGCTTTTTGAGGTGATAAATAATCAAATCTGAGGGTAAATATTTAGCAATATGAACTTTAAATTGATTTTTGATTATTGACTTTGTTTACCGATAAAATTGTAGATAATTAAACAAATCTTTTCAATTTAAACCGAAGCACAAACAAACACTAACCAAAAGAGTTAAGTTGAGTTGAATTTAATTTATTTAATTATAATGCTATCGGACTTAAGCGCAAATTCACCTCTGCTGAAACCAAATATCAGATTATAAATATTATACACCAGATATCAGATAACAGATACAAATTACTAGATACCAGATGCCAGACACCAGAAACCAGAACACAAAAACCAAAATGCAGATACCAGATACTAGATACTACACACCAGATACCAAATACCAGATACTAGAAACCAGATACTAGATATCAGATACCAGATACCAGTAACCAGATAACAGATACCATATACCAGATACCAGATCTCAGATCCCAGATACGACAAACCAGAAACCAGACACAAGATACCAGATACCATATACCAGATACAAGATACCAGATACCTGATACCAGATACCAGATACCAGATACCAGATACCAGATACCAGATACCAGATACAAGATACCAGATACCAGACCCCAGACCCCAGATACCAGATACCAAATACCAGATACAAGATACCAGAAACTAGATACCAGATTCCAAACACCAGATACCAGATACCAAATACCAGATATTAGAACCGGATACCAGATACAAGATACCAGATCCAATATGCCAGATGCAGGATACAAAATACTAGGTACCAGATACAAGATACCAGATGTCATATACCAGATACCAGATACTAGATACCAGATACCAGATACCAGACACCAGATACCAGATACCAGATACCAGATACCAGATACCAAATACCAGATCCCAGATACCAGATACCAGATCCCAGATACCAAATGCCAGAAACCAGATACAAGACACCAGATTCCAAACACCAGATAAGTACTAGATACAATACCAGATATTAGAACCAGATGCCAGATACAAGATACCAGATCAAATATATCAGGTACAAAATAGCAGAAACCAGATACCAGATATAAGATCTCAGATCCCAGATCCCAAATACCAGATCCCAGATAACAGATAACAGATACCAGATACCAGATATCAGATACCAGATACTAGATACTAGGTACTAGATACTAGATACCAAATATCAGATACATGATACCAGATACCAGACACCAGATACCTAATACCAGATACCAAATAACAGATACCAGATACCAGATACAAGATACCAAATACTATATACCAGATACCAGATACTAGAAACCAGATACCAGATACCAGATACCAGATACCAGATACCAGATACCAGATACCAGATACTAGAAACCAGATACCAGATACCAGATACCAGATACCAGATACCAGATACCAGATACCAGATACCAGATACCAGACACCATATACCAGATACCAGATACCAGATACCAAATACCAGATCCCAGATAACAGATACCAGATCCCAGATACCAAATGCCGGATACCAGATACAAGACACCAGATTCCAAACACCAGATACAGAATACCAGATATTAAAACCAGATGCCAGATACGAGATACCAGATCCAATATATCAGGTACAAAATAGCAGAAACCAGATACCAGATATAAGATCTCAGATCCCAGATCCCAAATACCAGATCCCAGATAACAGATAACAGATATCAGATACCAGATATCAGATACCAGATACTAGATACTAGGTACTAGATACCATATATCAGATACCTGATACCAGATACCAGACACCAGATACCAAATACCAGATACCAGATAACAGATACCAGATACCAGGTACCAGATACTTGATACATGATACCAGATACCAGATAACAGATACCAGATACCAGATACCAGATACCAGATACCAGATACCAGATACCAGATACCAGATACCAGATACCAGATACCAGATACCAGAAACCAGTTACCAGATAGCAGTAACGGGATACGCGACACCAGATGCCAGGTACCAGATACCAGATACCTGATACCAGATACCAGAAAACAGATATCAGATACAAATACCAGATACCAGAAAACAGATACCAGATACCAAATACTAGAAACCAGATACCCGGTACCAGGTTCCAGATACCAGGGAAAGTTACCAGATACCAGATTCCATATACTATATAACAGATACCGGTTGCTAGATTCCAGATATCAGTTATCAGATACCACATACCAGATACCAGATGCCAGGTCCCAGATATCAGATATCAGATACCAGATACCAGATACCAAGTAGCAGAAACCATATATCAGATACCAGATACCAAATACCATAAACCAGATACCAGATACCAGATACCAGGTACCAGGTACCAAATACTAGATCCCATGTACAAAGAACCACATACTTTAGATTTTTTCCTTTCGATGGCATCTGCTGCAACCGTAGCAGTTCTACAGATAGGACAGCTACTATCTACAACATTAATTAAGGGCTGAGCGCACTTTGTGTGAAATAAATGAAGGCAACAGTCGTATGAGAGTTAAAAAACAATCTGCCCATCTACTCTTACTCTTAACTAGGAGGGCCTGGCGTGCTTCGCTACGCTTATAAATAAAGTTTTTGCGTAGACATTTTGTTGACGTAGAAGCAATGATTTCAAAAAGTGGTAATGAGAAATGCTAGCATATAATTTTTAATTTTTCTTTTTAAATATATGAATGAAAAATAATCAGAACTCTAGCTGATCAGTTCAGATATATGAAAAATTAGCGATCAAATAAGTTAGAAATCAAATAAGCTTACTTGAAAACTAATTTGATCGCTAATTTTTCCTATATCCGAACTGATCAGCTAGAGTTCTGATTATTTTTCATTCATATATTTAAAAAGAAAAATTAAAAATTATATGCTAGCATTTCTCATTACCACTTTTTGAAATCATTGCTTCTACGTCAACAAAATGTCTACGCAAAAACTTTATTTATAAGCGTAGCGAAGCACGCCGGACCCTCCTAGTTTTTACTAATATACTACGCATACGATACGTTTATTACTACCCACTACCAAAGAATATATAAAAAAGAAAATATAAAAAAATAAATTTCATCATTCATGAAATCAACATTATTACGCATATAGTCTTTTTTATTCCGACGACTTGATCTAACCTTTCATGTACGAAGACATAAGAAGACTAAAATGAAATTCCATCTACCAAAGAATATATAAAAAAGAAAATATAAAAAAATAAAATAAATTTTTAAGTTTTAAATTTAATTTCGTTTTTGTATGTATGTAAACTTATAATGCATATGTATATAAAAAGTATTTCGTATATAATAACTTTTTTATTTATGATCCGAAAAATCCTCAAAAATCTCTAAAACCTAAGTTACAGTACTATCAGTTAGCACTGAAAATTTGAAATTAATCAAAATTCGAATAAAAAAGCCTTAGGCTACGCATACGATACGTTTATTACTACCCACTACCAAAGAATGTATAAAAAAGAAAATATAAAAAAATAAATTTTATCATTCATAAAATCAACATTATTATGCATAAAATCTCTTTTATTCCGACGACTCGATCTAACCTTCCATGTACGAAGACATAAGAAGACTAAAATGAAATTCCATCTACCAAAGAATATATAAAAAATAAAATATAAAAAAATAAAATAAACTTTTAAGTTTTAAATTTAATTTCGTTTTTGTATGCATGTAAACTTATAATGCATATGTATGTAAAAAGTTTTTCGTATATAATAACTTTTTTATTTATGATCCGAAAAATCCCAATCCCAATCCCAGAAATAGGTTACAGTAATATCAGTTAGCACTGAAAATTTGAAATCAATCAAAATTCGAATAAAAAAGCCTTAGGCTCCACAAAATTTTGGGTTAGCGTATTAATATATAAGATACTAAAAAATTTTGATTTTCTTCTTTCATATCTTCTTTCTTTTACGATTGAATAGTGAGTTACAAAATATATTTTGTACAAGACTACTCTTTGAATTGTGAATAAATATACATCATTGTATAAAGACTTACTGGTCACAAAAAAAAATTACTTACTCTCACTCAATCATAAAATTTAAATTTTCCAAAAGTAATCGATTTTTTTGCTCTTAAAAATGTAACATTTATATCATTCTTCTATATCGGACGTCTTGTATATTTAGCATTTATTTATAATTTACATCCTCAAATCTAAATAAAATAAACACAGAGAAGGCTCACGGTATTGAGATCAAATTTATTGTTTAAACGAAGATCAATCATAAGCGAAAGAATAAACAGAAGGAGTAAAAGAGGAATAAGTTTTATGAATTTTCATTAACTCACTCCTCATGGAATGAATATATAAATTTAAAGAGCGAGTTTTGTATCACTGGTCGTATGACTGCATTTCTTGTCATTGAAACTTGACAAATAGCCCAATTGTCCTTGAGCTCCATTCTTATATTGAAATTTAATTTTGTGTATATTGCTCTTGAAGTTTTTAAATAAATTGTGTTTAGATGTTAAAACAGAATGCAAATGTTTAAGATTTCAAAATGAATCCAAATTTCAGGGGTTACTATATAATATCCTCATGTCGACAAATTTTTTCAAACAATAATCGTCTCCTTTGATAATATTTTACAAAACTTCAATACAATTATTGTATTTAAAAGATTTGCAATTTATTGTTCATAAGAACATAGAATATAGATTAAGCAAATGGAGAAACATAGGATATTAAAAGCATATAGCTTATCTTAAAAAACAAATTTTATGCATACACAGTTGAAAATGAGCTGAATATGTATTGCAATTTGCTACACATATGGGTCCTACGAAAGTCACCATTATAAAAAATTGCAAAGCTTGCTTCAAAAATTAATGTAATGCTCTTTGCATTAGCAAGTTGTTTTCAAACTTCTAGCGTAGCAAGATTCCATTTCTACCATTTTTATAAAAAATAAATTATGTTGTTAGAGTTGTACTAAAATTTGTAGTTTTGCGTTAGAATAAGTTTTAATGCAAAATTTGCTTTGAAATTTAATAATAACTTGCTTTACATAACCCATATAGCAAAGCTTGTATTGAAATTTGCAGTAACTTTTTTGACTGTGTAGAGTTTGTCGACACCAACAATAATGTTATCAAATTAAGAAAAGCCTTTAACAAAACTTAAGGTGACTTCAATCATTTTAAAACAAGAAATATATTATAGAATGAGTGAGGTATCAAACCAAATGAGTGAGGTATCATTTGAAAAAACACCTAGATTAAAAAACATTGCATTTTTTTTAGAATTTTTCAATGCACAGTTTTTGAGTTATTGTCAAAAGAGTACCGCTTTTTGACTGACCTCCTACCCCTCTCGTTCCCTACGTTTCGACGCTGATTGACAGAAAAATTTGAAAAATTTACAGAGACAGGAAGTTTGGTAAATTTTGAACGAAAATCATAGCAAAGTCTGAAATAATTATATTTCTTTGTGTTTAGGGGATGGGTGTGGGGGAGGGTAAAAACCATTTTGACTCAAATGAGCTAGGTGTCATTTGAAAGAGCACTTAACTTAAGAAACATTGCAATTTTTTTTAGATTTTTTCACAGTTTTTATGTTATTGTTCTATTTTTAGTATGCAGTCCTTCCACCCCGCTAAGTTTTGACGTTGATTGACAGAAAAAAATCCAATTTAAACCATTTACAAGCTGATGTAATTGAATCTTTCAAATTGAGTTACCATAAACAGCTATGAATAAGATTAAACCTGAAGTAAAATCTTTAGTGTCATTTTTGATCACTGTAGATGTGATTGACATTTACTATTGACATTTACGATTAAACATTTATTTTGTTATGCGCCTATGATCTGGCAATATAAAGAGTTAACAACGCAACTTTATGTCATTTTTTTTGATATTGTGTTTCTTTACATTCATTTTTTTGATATTATGTTCTTTTTCAACCCTTGGCGAGCGAACTTTATTTGCACTTGTCTGACTTTTTTATATTCAAACATTTTTTTCGACGATTTTTTTCGACGAAAAGAAATCCCCTAAATTCTAGACACAGATCTGACATCCACTGGCGACTGGAGATCTGAGTGGTGATGACTGGAGATCTGGAGTGGACAAGCAAATAGTTAAAATAGGTTAAAAGTGGACAAATGAACACACAAAATTGGTTCTGACTTTTAATTTTTCCTCTATCTCCTCAAAACGTAAACTTATATAATTCGTGGTATACTTTAATGAAATCATAAACATCTAAGCATTTGTAAAATTTAAACGCAATTCATTAAATGGGAAACATTATTTGGATCGACCGATTTCTACCAAAAAATTCAACAAAAACAAGAGACACGATACAGCTCCTGCGTCGAAATAGAGAGTATCCTCTGAAATTGGTACTCGATTAAATATTTGAATTAAAGTTTTCAACGATTCCAGTTTATACTTTTTTATTTTGGACTTTGTTTTTAACTAAATTACTTAAGAAGTAGGTTATCCTCAAAATAAAGCAGCACACTAGCATTAGGAATCAGCAGTCTGCTTATAAAAATATTAAATATTTTCTTAACTTTAACCAGATACAGGATACCAAATACCACATGTCAGATACAAGATACCAGATATCAGATACCGAATATCAGGTACGAGACACGAGATTTAAGATACCAGATACCAGATACCAGTTACCGATACAATATATTAGATACAAGATATCAGATTTCAGATACCAGATACCAGAAATCAATAACCAGATACCAAATACAAGATACCAGATAACACATACCAGATACCAGAAACCACGTATCAGGTACTGCTTTTAAAAAGCCAGATACCAGATACGAGATGCCAGATATCAAATATCAAATTCCAATTCCGATATTAATAAATACCAGATAACAGATACTGGATACCAGAAACCAGATACTAGATACCAGATACCAGAGACCAGAGACCAGATACCAGATACCAAATACCAGATACCAGATACTAGATTCCAGATTCCAGATTCCAGATACCAGATACTACATACCAGATACCAGATACAAGATACCTTGTACCAGATACCAATTATCAGAAACAAGATACCAGATGTCATATAACAGATACCACTTACCAAGTACCAGATATTTTACACCACCAGACATTGCAGACACGTTTTTCTACGCAAATTTAAAACAGTTCCTCCAACGCATGCTTGTGTAGATGTTTCAATTGTTTAGCCTAAAATCTTAGAATTAGCTTTTTTAAATCTGTTTTGTGGCTTAGAAAATATTTCTAACAGTTAAAAAAATTATTAAAAAATAACATATTGGTTGGAAATTATTGTATATATACGTAAATTTGTCACTTTCAGTCTCTCATATACATGTGACTAAGATTCCTTAAAGCTCAAAACATAAAAATAATTTATGGGGAATTTTTTTAGATTTTTTAGCCAACCCCTTTGCCATCAGTGATAGTCATATTTGAAATTTGTTTTAGAACGACAAACGTTTTCATTTTGTAGGCAATTTGATGCGTATAAAAAGGTTTTTAAAAAGTTCCATTAGCGTTTTTCCCGTAGAATACAAAAAAAAATTAAAAATATTTTAGAGTAATTTTCTTCCTTATTTAGGGTTAAAATTCAATTTTTCGAAATTTATTAAACGTTTTTTAAAATTTTTTGTTTGTAAATTTAGTTTAAAATATCCACTTTCAAATAATTCTTATCGCGAATAGGAGTAGTATCGATGTGAGTGCTAGAGGGCACTGAAAGCTAGAAACCAGCTCCAAAACCAACTTTGATATCATATCGTGTGGTCTTAAACGGAAATTAAAGTTCAAAGAATTTATTATAAAATATTTACGGTCACTAAATTTTAGTACGGTGTCAAATTATTAAAATTCAAAATGGCGGCTCCAATATGGCGGCCAATATTTTTTGAATGGACGAGTTTTGTAAATCAAAAATATATTCGAAATCTACGTAAAATTTTAAGTCAAAATTGTAATAGACAAAATTTTCCTGACAAAATGGTGCTATTTCCGAGAAAAAAAATCATAAAATTGTAAAACTACGTGAAAACTGTGTTTTTTTACCTTTAGCGTCCTCTAGCGTTCACATCAGTACTACTTCCATCATGCCACAAGAATTATTTGAAAGTGTATATTTTAAGTTAAATTTAAAAAAACTTGTCATGCATTTCGAAAATTTGATTTTAAACTTTAAAACCCCAAAACAAAACTTCCTCTAAATTTTTTAGGTAGATTTCATATAAAAATCTACCTATTGCAATGGGCTTCATCTCGGAATTTCGGAAAAATTTTTGTGCCAAACGACTATATATGATAAGCGGAGACAAAAAAACAAAAAAAAAAAAAAATTTATATATATATATATATATATATATATATATATATATATATATATATATATATATATATATATATATATATATATATATATATATATATATATATATATATATATATATATATATATATATATATATATATAAACGATATGAGATATAACGAAAACGACCGGCACTCTCACGGTCGCATTTGTTGAGGTAGATCAAAAAAATTTTCTGTACTTGTGTGTTTTAATAATATCTTGGACTAGTTCGTGAATCAGCAAAATTCGACACGTGGTTAAGAAACTAGAGGCTTTTTTCTGAAAAAAACTGATTTTTTAAAACCGTTATAACGGCCGTTTGGATACTAATATTTCAAAAAATTTAACAAATTTAGAATCTTTGGAATCTTTTTTATCAATTTGTTTTAAATCAAGACCTCTGCAGTTAAAGGTTCCTGAATGAGCGGCTCCAACAAAAAAGTTTGCAAAAAAAATTTTTTTTTGAAACAACCGGCACTCTCACGGTCGCATTTATAAGGCCAGATCAAAAAACCTTTTCTAAAAATGTGCGTTTTGTTAATATGTTGGACAAGTTCGTAAATCAGCCCAATCCAACACATGGTTAAGAAACTAGAGGCTTTATACTAGAAAAAAACTCTGTTTTTTAGATCCGTTATAACGGCCGTTTGGATTCTAATACTTTTAAAAACTTCATAAATTTAGAATCTTTGAAACCTTTTTAATCAGTTTCTTTCAAAAAAAAGACCTCTGCAGTTGGAGGTTTCTGAGTGAACGGCTCCAACAAAAAAGCTTGTAAAACACAAAATGCGTTTGAATCAACCGGCGCTCTCACGGTTGCATTTGTGGAGCCAGATCAAAAAACTTTCCTTAAAAATGTGTGTTTTAATAATATCTTGGACGAGTTCGTAAATCAAAAAAATCTGACAAATGGTTAAGGAACTATAGGCTTTATACTAGAAAAAAAAGTGGTTTTTTTAATCCGTTATAACGGCCGTTTGGATACTAATATTTTTAAAATCTTCATAAATTTAGAATCTGTGGAAACATTTTAATCCGTTTCTTATAAATATAAACCTCTGCAGTTAGAGGTTTTTGACTTGTTGGCTTCAACAAAAAAGTTTGCAACAATCCCCAATTACAATTTCCAAAAACCTTATAACAGTCAATGTCAACCTTATAACAGTCAAAAAATAAAAGATTTGAATAGAAGAAATTAATTTTTTTTTCTTAGAAGTAAACTATTTTGATATTTTGCAGTAATTGCACGACATATGATATAGAGTAGGTTTGTGTCATAAATTATCACACACATGTTCTGTGGTAGATTTGATATTTGTTTGTTGCAAAATTGGATACATATAATTTTGCTTGTAGGTAGCTAATTTTCTTTTTAAATTTGTTCGATATCTGTTTGAAATTAGTTTGTTTTGTTTAAACTAATCTGATACATCAGATTCTACTGGCACACAAAACTGTCTGATCTCGAAATCTACCTATTTCTAGCGGATATACGTGCCGCTTGGACTGTTTTTAAAATCAACACAGCATCAAATAAATATTTGTAACAATCCTTTACACTGCAGATTCACGAAGTGTGTCATAAAATATTCAAAGATTAAGGTTTTCATAACATTGAAGTTATAAATCAATTTTTAACTTACAGTCACTTCACTGCACTAATAAACTTTGCAACACAGTTTAAATATTTATTTTTAACTTTGAAACGCAATTTAATTCTTTTTTTTACAAAATCAAGGGTTTTTTAATATCCGGATAATTACAAAAAAGTATCCGGATAATCGAATAGTGAAAATTGGTCGAATAATCCGGATAGTTTGATATCCGGATATCTGGATTAGAAACCCTAGTGGTGACAAAAGGTGATGTTCGTCATCTTTCTAAAGAATGATATTATAAAGTGGTGCCTTATGGTGAAAAAAATCTGCGGTCATGGACGGTTTATTCTCCTTTAAATAATAACCTGTACTGCTTCTGCAGTCGTATATTAGCTGTCACCAATAGTAATAATACAAAATCTATGACTGGATTTCAGAAGTGGTGGAAACTAAATTCCAAAGTAACCGACCATGAAACTTCAAATGAACATCTGGAGAATTTTTAAAAGTGGTAAACTTCTGAAATGAGGTTAAAATTTCATAAAACGATAGGAGACACTGCAGCCTTGCAATTAATATATACAATGAAAAACAGTAGTGGAAACATCTTTTATCCAGATTATTGGATATAACTTTGTTTTTATCTAAACAAAACCTAGCATTTCGTTGACATGATGAAGGACAAAGTTCTTCAAATAAAGGCTAGTTTTCAGAACTTGTCAATCTATTGTCAAAGTATGATGTAGTGTTAAAAGAACACGTTTTGAATTTGGAGCATGTTCAATCACCAAAAGGATCATATTTGTCACCAGATATACAAAATGAGTTCATAAATGTTTTAGCGAACCACGTAGAGTTTAAGCTTGTCAACGAAATTAAATCGGTTAAGTATTTTGGAAATAGGTTTGATAGCACACCTGACATTTCACATATTGAACAAATGTCAGAAGTGATTCGTTATGTGAAAATTGACGGTACAAAAGTGGAGATCAAGGAAGTATTTAGTGGATTTTTTCCTTTACATGGAAAAAAGCCGCTGATTTAAGCGATGAAATTCTTACACTGAAAAGAAAATTAAAGTAATGACAACCTCATCTCGAAGTTGGCAGTTTATTATTCATGCAAAGAAATGATATTTACAAACAATTTCACCGTGATTGAGACGACTATTTAGTACTCAGTAACATTGTCCTGACAACAGAATGAGGTTTATTTAAAATATAAAGTGTTATATCCAATATAACAGTAGTTGAATAAAGTTCATAACTATTTCCATGAAAACATATTTCTTTGGCCTTATATCATGAATTTTTCATTTTAAAATTTAAGTATTTGAGATTAGTTGAACTATATTTTATTTTCACATAAATATTTCATGTGATTGTCGGCTTATAATTGTACAGTTGTTGAATCAATCTCGTAGTTCGATTCGCCATATCTGCCCGCACGGTGAGGTTGAGACAACTGCATTTCGATTGAAAATAGGACATGTTTTTTTCAGTGTAAAAATCTTGAAAATGACGGTGTAGATGTTATGAATTGTCGTTTCTAAGGTTATGATAATGCAGCTGTTATATGAGTAGAATACATGGAGGAGTGCAAGCTATTATTAAAGCAAAAAATAACAAAGCAATTTTTGTCGGCTGCTTAGATCATTCAATTAATTTATGTGGCCAACACTTATTTGCACAAAATATAGCTTGTGTAACGTTTTTTGGAACAGTGGATGCCATTTTTACATGTTTTTCTGCAAGATACCAGATATCAAATACCGAATATCAGGTACGAGACACCAGATTTAAGATAACAGATACCAGCTACCAGATACAATATATTAGAAACAAGATACCAGATACCAGATTTCAGATACCAGATACCACAAACCAGATACCAAATGCAAGATAACAGATAAAACATACCAGATACTAGAAACCATGTATCAGGTACTGGTTTTAAAAAGCCAGATACCAGATACGAGATGCCAGATTTCAAATACCAAATTCTAGATACTAGATGCCAGATACCAGAATGAATGAATACCAGAAAACAGATACTGCATACCAGATTTCAGATACTAGAGACCAGATACCAGATACCAGATACCAGAAACCAGATACCAGGTACCAGATACCAAATACCAGATACCAGATACTAGATTCCAGATTCCAGATACCAAATACCAGATACTAAAGAAAAAAGTGTTTAAAAAAAATTAGTTCCATTTGCGTTTTTCCCGTAGAATACAATAAAAATTAAAAATATTTTTGAATAATTTTCTTCCTTATTTGGGGTTTAAAATCAATTTTTCGAAATGTATTAAACCTTTTAAAAAATTTTTTGTTTGTAAATTGAGTTTAAAATATCCATTTTCAAATAATTGTTATCGCGAATAGGAGTAGTATCGGTGTGAGTGCTAGAGGGCACTGAAAGTTAGAAACCAGCTCCAAAACCAACTTTGACGTCATTTCGTGTGGTCTAAAACGAAAATTAAAGTTCAAAGAATTTATTATAAAATATTTATGGTCACTAAATCTTAGTACGGTTTCAAATTATTAAAATTCAAAATGGCGGCTCCAATATAGCAGCCAATATTTTTTGAAGGGACGAGTTTTGTAAACCAAAAAACTATTCGAAATCTACGTAAAATTTTAAATCAAAATGGTTATAGAAAAAATTTTCCTACATGGTGCTATTTCCGAGAAAAAAAATCATAAAATTGTAAAACTACGTGAAAACTGTGTTTTTTTACCTTTAGCGTCCTAGAACCTAGAACGCTAGAGCGTTCACATCAGTACTACTTCCATCATGCCACAAGAATTATTTGAAAGTGTATATTTTAAGTTAAATTTAAAAAAACTTGTCATGCATTTCGAAAATTTGATTTTAAACTTTAAAACCCCAAAACAAAACTTCCTCTAAATTTTTTTTTAAGTATTTTTGTCATTTGTTACGGGAAAAGATCTAACGAACTAATAATTTTTTAAAAATTGATTATACACATTAATTTGGCTACAAAATGAAGACGTTTGCCGTTCAAGAAAAAATTTCAAATATGTGACAGTCACTGATGACAAGGGGGTTGACAAAAAATCTAAAAAAATTCCTAAATGGCTTTCTGATGCTATCCTACTACCAATCCTAAAACTTTGGTGACAAAATTTTTTTTTTGTTCCTGTTCACGTGCTCTCTAAACTTGAATTAGTGGAATTTTCATTGATTAAATTAGTGAAAATTTTTTCACTGTAAAAATAGTGATATTGGCAAATCATTCAGTGAATTGATCACTGATTCATTTAGTAATAAAATTATTGCGTTGTTATTTCACTGATTAGGACAGTAAATATTTGTTATTTCACTGATTAGAACAGTAAATATTCACTGATTCAAGTGGTATACTTGAAACTGTGCTAAACAGTGTATATGTACTGTGAATCAGTGAAAATCCAGAATTTCATTTTTAGAGAGTGGAATATTCCATATACTTATAAGAAATGTCAGTTAACGCACAATTAAAGCTCACGCACAACAAGTTCATGCACAATAAAAAAGATGAACTATGTCTTCTAATGCTGTATACGTAACCCAAATGTTAAACATCAAACACTTCACCCGAATACATTAAAAACAGTTTGAATGTTAAAACCCAGCTTGACAGACCAAAGGGAAAAACATATTACTAACCAGATTTATTTCTTAGTAAATCAGTTTTTCTTAATAAGAGAATCAAAATCAAGTGTGTTAATGAATTTTGTTCACTTTTGTAAAAAAATCTAGATCTTTTATAATTATATCAAATCAAATCAATCATCATAGGATAGTCCAAAACAAAACAAATATTAATTTGAGGGTATGTATATTTTCTAACTCTATAGATAGATATAGGATTAATTCTCAAATTTTCAATTGCGGTGAAGTTAAAATTAAAATAATAATCCCTTTGTGTAATATTTTTTATTTATGCGGTTTTAGTTTTGAAAATATATGTTAAACCAATTTCAGTTCAAAACCACTAAAAATGTTAAATCCAAACAAAACCAAATTTTCAAAAATCATTTGGAGATAATATTTTAATGTCCTGAAATCAATCAGCAAATTAAATTTCAATAAAAAGGTTAATAAACATATATTTATGGTTTTAAATATTTTATAATTTAATTTAAAAAAGGATAAAAAAATATTATCCTTCATCATATTTTCAAATCAATAAACAAACATAAATTTTATATAATACCGAAAATTGTGTATAAAGCTTATACTAACCCAACCTACAAACTAAAAATATATATTTTTGACGGTAGAGATACCAGATATTTAATTAGATGAAACACATAAAAGTGAACCCTGTGATCTTTAAAAAACTTTAAAAGGACATATTATGTTATTTATTCAAAAATTCGTTTTGACATTGAAACTTCAGACAACCCCCATCCCTTAACCAAATACAATAACCATAAATTTACTTAACAAATCAAAACCAATCCAAATTGACATTATTACGTCTATCAATAAAACAAATCTCTATAAATTCCGTTTCATTGAATCCCAAAAACATTAAATTGAAATTTTCTGTAAATCCTTTAAAATCTCCTTTAAAATTTTCATTCAAATCATTTTACCACAACACCAGAGGTTTTTCTTTTCTTTCATATCAATATTTTTAGAAAATTATATAAATAAAGATAAATTTCATTTTATTTTTTCTGTAATAAATAATATTATAATAAAACGTAAATATTGATTTTTTTTAAAAAAAGAAGGCAATGAAATTAAATTTAATAAAAATAAAAAAAATGGATAAGTTTAATTCTGATTAATGAGAAAAAATAGAGAATGGGCGAGTGTCAATCAATGGCGTTGTTGAATTACATTTATATAACGTCTTTTTTTGTAAAGGTTAAGGCAGTTTGGAGGTGGAAGTATTTTCGACTAATTTGAATTTGATTTCTTCCTGTCAAAAATTCAAAAATTTTATTAAAGATTTTAGTTTCTGATTAGCAAACAAAATTTTGTTGAAATTTTGATTATAAAATAATAAAATTAACAATAGAGAAGAGTGGAAGTATTTGAAGGTAGTAGGAACTAAGTGATGATGACGCACTTTTTTTGCTTATAATGGTGAATAGTGTTGAGATTGGTGTTCAGTAAAAATTTTAAAATATTTTGTTTAAGGTGAACCTTTTAAGGATAAGTAGTAATAAATATAAGGGAATGAAAGGGTTAATCAAAATGAACTTCAAAAATTTTGTTGAAGGTGGAAAATTCGTCGAATACAAATTTTTCAAATATAAAATTCAATTTTAGGAATGCTACATTTGCCACCAAAAACCGAAAATGTTTTCAAAAGTTATAACAAAACCAGAAATTCCAAAAACATTCAGGAGAATATTACAAAATCAAAAATACAAACTTTTTTCAAAATTCCAAAAATATTCCAAAAATTATTAGAAAATCAAAAATTGAAACTTTTTTCAAAATTCTAAAAATATTCCAAAAGTTAATCCAAAATCAAAGATTGAAATTTCACATTTCCAAAAGTATTGCCAAAATTATAACATAATTAAAAATTTAAGCTTATTTTCCAACTTTTCCTGTTATTCAGAAATCGTGGAATCTAGGAAACAAAAAAATACTCAAGAAGTCAAGAAACATCTCCATAATAATTACATATTTTTTTAAAAAACGACATTTTATCCGCAACAACTTGATATTTTTCAACTTTTCTTATCAGTTGGAAGTAGCTGAAACTGGATAGAATCTATATCTAATTTGTCATACAAATAATTAATTTTATTTGTAAAATGTTTCTAATCGAAAATGTTTCCCATTTTATGTTTGTTTGACACACTTAACGGTATTTAACACACTTATAATACAATATCAATAATCAAGGTATTGGTCTCACATACCGACCGTTAGTACATATTATCACTTAAATTGAACGTTTTTAGACAATAAATAAGCAAATTTTTAAGTTTTGATAAAGATTTTTAATTTTTAATGATTTTTTCGACACGGCACCGAAAGCCGTTATCGAACCTTATCGAACCTTATCCTTTTAGCTCTTCCCAGTAAACAACCTAATTTAAAAAAAAAAATCGAAATCGCTCCAGCAGTTTTCTTGTTTTCGTCGACTGTGACGGCCGGCCGGCCGGCAGACTGAGTCATTTTTTTACTTTTTTAGAATCGTTATGACCGAAAACGTCGAGAAATGCCAAAAAAGTGAGGTCAAATTTTCACTTGCGGCTCGAAATTGTAACTGGGTATTTCAGACCGAACTAACAAATAATAAAAAAAAATGGATAATGAAAAAGTAGTTTACTATTTTCTAAAATGACTGATTCCATTCGACCTTTTATCAGATAATATGACTTACTTCAATCTAAAATTATTTGCGAAAGAAATTTTTTTGTGAAGGTTAATGAGAAAATTTACAAAAAACAAACCGGCACTCTGAATAATTTATTTTAGTGATTCAAAAATATTATTATATTTATTTAGCATTTTTTGTTTGCCATTTTTTGATGTAATAATAATATTATCTAATATTTAAATTTGTTTTTTTATAGTATTAAAAAAATTGTGGAAAATTAATATTTATTTTTATATGTAAGCCAAATATATAAATGTTTTGAATTCTTTTTGGTTTAAATTGTATTATTAGAAGAATGGCGAAAAATTGGATGGCTGATTTGCAAATGTAATCATACACATATATTTTCATTTTACAATTTCAAAATACGACCGTCATCTTATTTTGTCGCAATGACGTTATTTCGTCTAGGAAAAATTCATAACGTATTAAAAAATCCTAGACATAAAAATCATACATCAAATATTAATGTATTTATGCCATTTTGTGCATACATTTTGTGCATACAAATTTACATGATTTAAAAATGTTAAATTAAAACAAATAAGTATGACGTTAGCACTAGGGTTTCTCATTTCCCGTAAAAATTCAAATCCCGGGAAGCCGAGACAAAAAATGTTAAATTCCCGGGATCCCGGGAAATCCCGGAAAATGCTAAAAAGCTAGAACTTTCTAATTGGGTGGTAGAAAAATGTGTAAAATTAAAACAGCACTAAAAACGCGCTATTGATTTTTAAATTTTCATTATTTTTAATTAGAAAAACTTTAAAAATTAAATAAAAAAGGATTCATAAAAACAAAACAAAATAAATTCATAATATTAATTTTTATAATAATTTTTCAAAAAACTAGGTTGTCAATGGCGCCATCACTCAATTTTGTCCGAATTTTCGTGACGAAACGTCCTGCCACAGAAAAAGCTCTTTCCGATTCAATTGGTGTTGGTGTGATAGTCATTAGTGCATTGTATAATCTAAATTATTTGTACTCTGCTTAGTTGCTTCAAAAATTACTAATTATTTTGTGATGTTTTTAACGTCATATGATACATGTTCTGTGATACAAACAAACCAAAATCACAATAACAACGGTACTTCTCAGCACTATAAGACAAAAAATATTGGACCCTCAGTCCGTATTTTTCAATTGAACATTAAAAGCATTAGCAAGTCAAAAACTGAACACTTAGAAAGAGTATTAAAGTTATTATTTCGATATCAACGTTGTAATTCTTGCAACAGATGAAGCGCAACTTACCTCTAGAGGAAAAAATGTTGGCTACAAACTAATTAGTGCTATTTACCATCAAACATATGGATCTGGCACGTATATTAAGTCAGAAATCATGAACTGCACCCATGTACTTACACCAGACGGATAACGATATACATCTTATTGTTGTTGATATATCGAACACAAAGATTGTTAACGTAAACAAGCCCCTAAATACAGCGTGGCGAGCTGATACTCTACCATTATTTCACCACCCAGCAATATACGTTGGTGACTTTAATAGCCTTCAAAATCAGTGGTCCTACTCAAAATACAATCCCAATGGCATACAACCAACCGACGGGACCAATCGACAACATGTTCCTGGTATATGATACGAAAGACATGAAAACCTAATTAGATCTGCTAGATGGCCAAGTTTTTACAATCCCGACCTCTGTTTTTCCACAAAAAAACGAGCAATGTAACCCTATTCCAATATCTAGGGCTGTCTTACAAGGTTTTCCACGCTCTCAACATCGACCAGTAATTTTTGAGGTAGGTATCCAAATCCCACACGTAAACTCTACTCCTCATCCTAGATGCAATTTAAAAAAAACTGGCTGGGCTAAATATGGGTCGGAGTTGAATGCAGTGATTCATTGAATCCAAGCCATTCCTAAAAATTACGATAGGTTCGTAGGAGCCATCATTTCAACTGCCAAGAAATAGATCCCAAGAGACTTCCCGTGAAGAATACATTACTGGTTGGAGTAGAGAGAGCATTCTAGTAGGGCAGCTTGGAGTCTCTTTGGAAGCTGGATGGCTCAGACTTATTCACTCGTACTAACGAGTGAGTCTATAAATCCAGAGGACATTGCAAATCACATTGTAAACATGTCTCGTTCCTCTATTAATCACCTTCATAAGAGAACCATTGACCATAAATTAAGAGAAATGAAGCGCAAGTTTAGGAGATTTCACAGAGAAATCTACCTATTTTAAGTTTTATTGGTTTTAATTTGTTGTGTTTATATGTGTCAAAAAAACATACAAAAAAACCATGGTGTCAAAAAAAATTTTCCTAATTTTGAACGAAATTAATTACTACAGAAGGAAAAGAATTCAAAACTACTCGATTTTCGAGTGAGAAAATGTTTAATATCTTTGAAAAAAGTAAAAAAATGTTAATAAAAACTAGCGTTATACCCGGGATCCCGGGATAACGGGATGAAAATTCACCGCCGGGATCCCGGGAAAATGAGATCCCGGGATCCCGTTTGAGAAACTCTAGTTAGCACCCAGATAGTTGTAAACTTCATATATGAACGGGCTAAAATCTCACAACTCTGAGATATCACGACTTGAGCATTTGTTTCGACAGCATTTTGATGTAGTTTTTGGAAAAAAGCTTTCATGAGGACATTGTTTTTAGTTTTGGACAGCGATGTATATCAAACATAAAATTTATTACAAAACAAACACGAAATATTAATACGATGCCGGAAAATCATAACAGATCATAAATTAATATAACTTAGTGAAAAGATGATACACCCAGCAAACTACTCAAAAACCTCTTCAATTAGCGTTTCAAGAAAATATTACAAAATCAAAAATTCACTTTTCTTTATTTCTCGGAAATATTCTGAAAATTAAAATAAAATCAAATATTTAAATCTTTTTTAAAGTTCTAAGAACATTTCAAAAATTATTACAAAATCAAAGATTGAAACTTTTTTCAAAATTCTAAAAATATTGCAAAAATTATAACAAAATCAAAAATGCAATTTTTTTTCAAAATTCCAAAAATTTTAATAAAATCAAAAATTTAAATTTTGAAAAAATTTTAAAAATATTGCAAACATTCAGAATTCAAAAATTATAATAAAATCAAAAATTTAAACTTTTTCAAAATTCTAAAAATATTCCGAAAATTCTTACAAAATCAAAAATTGAAACATTTTTAAAAATTTAAAAATTATGTATAGCAAAATTTCTTAATTCACAAAATCAAAAATTCCAAATTTTTCCAAAATTCTAAAAATATTGCAAAAATTATAATAAAACCAAATTGAAACTTTTTCAAAATTCTTAAAATATTGCAAAAAATTATAAAAAAATCAATAAATAATAAAAATTTTTTTTGGCGATGTATAGCTGAGTGTGTTAAAGCACTAATCTATAAATCGTTAGGGTCGACGGTTCGAATCCGGTCAAATCCAATATGGATTAACTGGATTACAATTACAGAGCCGAATTAGATGTTAAATATTGGGTGGTGGTAGTTCATAGATTAGTACACAGTTAAAAAAAAAATTGAATATGTAATGCAAATTGCTAGACATATAGATCCCACGAATGTTTCCATTACAAAACAATACAAAGCTTGCTATATAAAGTTAAACTAATGCTCTTTGCATCAATATTTAATAGAGTAATTGGAGTAAAATATAAAGCTTGTTGTTTAAAAATGTCTGTTATTTGCATTAAATAATATTGCGCGCAATATTTTTTAAGTATGGCATTTTAATGCAAATTACATCATAATTGCGAGTTACTCTGATTATTACGCAACTGCCTAAATTAATCAAATTAAAATAAAAAAATTATAATGGAAAAAATTAAAACATACATACCACCTTAATCACTATTATTATAGACTTTCAGCTGAGAAGCGACAACTAAAATATACATGAAACGACTTTAACTATATATTTATAAAATGGATAATACTCTAGTGAATTTTGAAATTTCATTAAATTTTTTATGTATTAAATTGTAGCAAGGTGTATTAAAATTTCTAGCTGTTCTATTGAAATAAATTATGATGCAAGAGTTGTTTTAAATTTTATAGAAATGCATTGAAATTAGGTTTAATGCAACATTTACTTTACAATTCAATAATAACCTGCAACGCATAGCTCCTATTGCAAGACTTGCTTTAAATATTGCAGTTACTTTTTCAACTGTGTAGGTAAGGGTAATATGGGCTTCACCAACCTCAACCATTAGTTAAATAAAATGAAAAAAAATAATTTTTTTTAAATTCCAAAAACTTTTATTTATATATATATATATATATATATATATATATATATATATATATATATATATATATATATATATATATATATATATATATATATATATATATATATATATATATATATATATATATATAAAATATATTTATTTTATATTTATTTTAAAATTCTAAAAATTATAACAAAATCAAAAACCAAATTTTTTTCAAAACTCAAAAAATATTGCAAAATCAAAAATTGCTTTTTCCAAATAAAAAAAAACGTTTTTCAAAATTCTAAAACTATTACAAAACTTATAACAAAATCGAAAATACAAACTTTCTTCAAGATCCCAAAAATATTCCAAAAATTATAATAAAATCAGAAATTTAAACTTTTTCAAAACTCTAAAAATATTTCGAAATTTCTTACAAAATCAAAAATACAAACTTTTTCAAAATTACAAAAAAATATTTCAAAAATTTCCATTTTCAATATCATGTTCGCTAAAATTTTATGTCATACAAATAATTAATTTTTTTTCCAAAATGAGTAAAAAAAATGAAAATCATTCTTCACACACTTGACAACATTTTTTGACAAACTTATGATGCAATAATCTAGTTTTTGGCCTCACACACCAATTCCGACCATCGAGATTTCTCCAAATTCAATGTTTCTATACGTAATCACTTAAAATGAACTTCCGCAAGGATCAAATCCATTAAATCCGACCTAGTAGCGCTATATAAGAGCAACATTTGCGGCCCATCCGTTTACGGTTCAAATAAAAAATTGTCACCTGTCAGCGTGATGTTTTCAGCAGATTCGAAACTTTCAATTAAAAAAAATAATTTGGTGCGAAATGCTGGTCAAGTGCAATAAAGAGATATCTTCGAATTTTGATATTTAATACTTAATAATTTGATACTTAACTATAAGTTCCTGGTAATACTGGTTTTTCGGATTGCAACCGACATTTAAAACAATACCAGAGATAAATTCTATGTTTGATGATAGATTCCATTAGTCACGTTTCCCAATTTTTCTAATTAAATTACTCTTCTAAATTCTAATAATCGTCTTCAACATTTGTGAAAATTTTATTTTTTTACTAATTACCGAAACCCAACTTCTAATGTCAGCCGGTAACGTCCATCTACCAAAAGAAGCCTGATAGTTCTCAAATGAATAAAATTATTGTCAGCTCCCTTAAAAAGTCGCAAGATGAGTAGCCTGAACTGATAGATCGGATAACCGCACATTTCGGTAGCCTAAACAGCAAAGCCAAATTGCATAAGATGTTCAACGAGATTACAACCTTAATCGGTGGAACATTTGCTTTGCGAACGGATCTCTGACATTCCAATAGAGAATTTTATTTTCCGTTCAAAGAGCATAGGTGCTCATATGAAATTCCAAGCGAACAACTGTTGGGTACGCAACAAATAGGTGTGCTACCCACGAATCTATATTTTATTGTATTGAATTTTATTGTATTCATGTAACATGTATTGTACCGCTATTTGAAATGTTTTGTAATATCAAAGATATTAAATAGGGCATTCTGTATCTACCGATTAGTGAAAGCGGATCTTAATATTAAATCATAATTTAAATAATAATTATATTATAAAATTATATGTTGTGTTTTAATTCATAGTATAAAATCCACTCGTACCTCGTACACAACATATTGGCGACGAAGATGGGATGGCGCTCAAGTCACCTATTAAAACTAAACTAGCATCATGGCCACAACCATTAAAGCCATGGTCACGCATTCACATAGACTATGCAGGTCCATTTCAAGGAAAACATTTTTTATTAGTTGTCGATGCATTATCAAAATGGCCAGAAATTTTTATAATGCCAAATACAACATCTACCGCAACTATAAATAAGCTGAAAGACATTTTTGCCAGATTTGGTTTACCAGACACAATTGTGTCTGACAATGGAACACAATTCACATCCTACATTTTTAAATCCTTTTGTATTGAAAATGGTATTCATCATTCTTTTAGTCCACCTTTTCATCCACAGTCAAATGGTCAGGTTGAAAGGTTTGTGGACACATTCAAGAGAGCTATTCTCAAACTGGAGGGGGAAGAGATAACATCTGATGCACTTTTTACATTTTTAAAATGTTATCGATCTACACCAAATCCAACATTGCAAAACAAGACACCAGCCGAGGTTATGTTTGGAAGGAAGATTAAAACAAAACTCGATTTGTTACGTCCAAATCAAACATCAATATCTCAATCTCGCAATACCGCCTTTGAGCAACAGTTTAATAATAAACATGGTGCAGTGAAACGAAGTTTTGTTCACAATGAAATGGTTTACGTTAGAGATTTTCGAACTACAAAACCCACTTGGATACCTGCCACTATTATAAGCAAATGTGGCACCGTTCTTTACAATGTTCAAGTTAATAACCATATATGGAAACGACACACAAATCAAATTATTAAAAGAAATGAGCAGGACAACAAAGTATACTCAACGTTATTTGATACTTTTAATTTATATGATGCTCATGTAAATCAAGCCGTTAACCATAACAATAAAGAAGAGAATCATACTCCAGCTACATCTGAAGCTACAGCTGCAACACCATCGTCAGCTATAATTATACCTAATTTGTCAAGTCTAGACATCACATCTGATCCAACAGAAATTACAACCATAACTATTGATGATGATGATGATGATGTGGATGACCATCTTCCAATTGCACGACGATTACGCCCAAGACAAAAATCCTAACTTACTGCAGCAAGTATCTTCAGAAGAGGAGGTGTTGGGTACGCAACAAATAGGTGTGCTACCCACGAATCTATATTTTATTGTATTGAATTATATTGTATTCATGTAACATGTATTGTACCGCTATTTGAAATGTTTTGTAATATCAAAGATATTAAATAGGGCATTCTGTATCTACCGATTAGTGAAAGCGGATCTTAATATTAAATCATAATTTAAATAATAATTATATTATAAAATTATATGTTGTGTTTTAATTCATAGTATAAAATCCACTCGTACCTCGTACACAACAACAACAAACCCTAGCCATCCACGCTGTCCTACAGAAGACCAGGAGCAAATTCTATTTTGTTCGCAAACTGCACTACTCGAACGCTTCCTAGCCAGATACACGGCTTTGAATGTATGTCACGCCCTGGAAAGTCGTAAACAAAAAAATCATGAATCGTTGCCAAATTTTTATCACAACGCGCAAAAACTAACTCTTTCTCTTCAAACGCCTCTTAAAGAGGTTGAATTAATCACTGTCGTATCACGAAACATAAGACAAGGTCTCCAGATTGCATTGGCTAATGAAGTTTTTTTTTCATTGATCGAATTGGCACCGAAAATTATTACAAACGAAGATACTTGACAGAGGCTTTGTTACATTCCAGAGGTTATGTATCAGAGAGGAAATATCTGTGAGGTGTATGAGCAACCGAGGGCATTCTTGTCACCAACACCGGCAGAACCATACAAAGAAGTTTACAGCGAAAATGTTATTCAAAGTCCACGGTAATCATATACTAACCACAGATGAAATATCCCTGCGAGAGTTGTGGAGAGACGGGTTATATGTTCAAAAACTGCCTAAGCCTTTACCAAAGATGTTTTGTTATGTTTGCGGTAGGAAAAAAACACTAAAACAACAGTGTCCAATATACTCTCCGGAGAAAGCGGAAACGAAGTAACGGAGGTTAAGGGCCCTCGAATACTAGAAAGTCAACCAAAGTGACGTCGGACATCGGTCTAGAATTAAGAAAAATTATCTCTAATAATCAATTCCAGAACAAAGCTCCATTTCTTTCCAGATAATCATTTAACACGGAAAACCAAACACCAATAATTTTTAACAACCTAAACCAGACTCACCATCTACCGCAAAACCATCTTATCCAGATTCCATCGATATTTAACATACCTTAAACTTCTTCGAATGTTAAAAAAAGTTATAAACGAAACTATATATATTAGATATCACTCAGATCATTATGATTTACGACCTTACGCGAACATCACTATCGGTAACAAAAACCATTGCATACTCCTAGATAGCAGTGCATAAATAAGTGTTTTAGGAATGGGTTAAGAAAAATGTATATCTAATTCACACGTTGTATCCCATGTAATCTTCACAAACAGTGTATTTAGGGATTGATTTTTTGCATGCCTTCGGCATAAATCCCACTATGTGGGACACTGAAGAAAACAAATCCCATCGTTTTAAGGGAACAACAATAATGTCCATCAGTAATAGACTAATGGCTGTTTCAAGTTACCAGTTATCGATTGAAGAGCAATCTCAGCTTGTTTAGCTTATAGAATTGTTGCCAGCATGTCAAAATCTAGGATTAGGCATGGGCTCATGGGTTGAGGGGGGGTTGAGCATTCAATTGACGTCAATAATGGTCAACTCAGTTCCAGAAACAATGTATTCTGAGCTTAATCGCATGCTTGCCTTAGATGTCATAGAAGAAAGTTGTATTGGTTCGAGTTCATCTATGGCTGTGGTATGCAAGGATGTGTGGCCTCTGCCAATCATAGATGATCTACTGATTCTACATTAGTAGCTTAATTATGTATTCGTATAACGCGATGATTTGTTTATCATATCCTCCACTTATGAACAATATATCGAATTCTTGTCTTGAGTATGAATGTGGAAAAGAGTTGATTTTGTCTAAAGGAAATATAGATGTTTACGCATTGATAGCGATAAAGTTCAAGCAATCACTGAATATAACACACCAAAAACCATCAGACAAATTTAAAGATTCTTAGGATTTACCAGTTGGTACCAAAGACTCATCGGCAATTATTTCATGCATATCATTATATTACAAATTAAAAATATCAAAAAAGTTTGTTTGGTACAAAGCAACTTTCAATTTCAGCACCAGTCCTAGTAAATCCTGACTTTATACTAAGATTGTATGTAAAGTGTGATGCTCATAAAACGGGAGTTGGAATATAGTTCAAACACAAACCAACCACCCGGTTCCTTGGATGAATCCCAAAAAGGAGATCGACGGATATAAGTTAGGTCAAATCAGTGGCAGATCATTCAAAGTTACCATTTTGACTCGCTAACCATTCAAGAGACATGGTAAATAACGGTGATAGAGACAAAAGAAAGGTGATTATTAGAAATCGATGCGAATAATTAGCGATACAACAAGGGAGTTAAAATATATATTAATTACGTCATCAGGTGGAAGTGGGAGCATTAGTTTACACGCAGTCCAAGTGAGTAATAAACTGAATAAAGTTGGTATTCTTTCAAGTTAATGCAGATAAAAAAAATTGATTAAGAGACCACAGCATAAATTTTTAACCACTGTAGAGCTTTGATTCCCCAGGGCAAGGACCATGAGTATATCTCAATACGTATCTAGTACTAACGAGTATTAACGAGAAAAAAACCACCAATTTTGTGAGGTTGGTTTTATATTCAGTTTACTCACTTGGACTGCTTGTACGTCAATGTGTCCTACAAGGTGCGATAAATTGTCCCTATAGCTACTACCTCGCAAATTGATTTCTAAAATTTTGTTTGTGCTGTATGAATGTTTTTGTGATAGTTTTAAAAAGGTGTACATAGTTAAAATTTTAAATCGGTTTCTGTAATAGAACTTGAAAATATGGAGGGGCTAAAATCTCACAGCTCTGAGATATCAAGAATTCGGTCTGGGTTAAGGATTTTGATATAGTTTTCGGCAAAAAACTTTTATGGGGACATGGTTTTTAGTTTTGGGCAGCGATGTATATCAAACATAACTTTTTGTTAAAGTACATGTACTTTTTATCTCTGTTTAGATATGTATTACAAAACTAACACGAAACATTAATACGTTGTTGGAAAATTATAACAGATCATTTATTAACATAATTTAGTGAAAAGATTATACAATCAGAAAACTACCCAAAAATCTCGCAATTAAGCGTTTCGAGAAAATATTTCAAAATCACAAATTCATATTTCTTTCCAAATCCCAAAAACATTGTAAAATAAAAATTCAAACTTTTTTCAAACAAAATTCTAAAAATATTTCAAAAATTATGACAAAATCACAGATTAAAACTTTTTTCAAAAATTCTAAAAATATTGCAAAAATTGTAACTTCTTCCAAAAATTCTTAAAAATTCAAAAATTGAAACTTTTTTCAAAATTCTAAAGATATATAGAAAATTAAAAAAATTTTCTTTTCAAAATTCTAAAAATATTCCAAAAATTGGAATAAAATCAAATGTTTAAACTTTTTCTAAATTCTAATAATATTCCAAAAATTCTTAAAAATTCATAAATTCACACTTTTTCCAAAACTCTAAAAATATTGCAAAAATTATAACAATATCAAAAATTGAAACATTTTCCAAAATTATAAAAATTGTAATAAAATCAAAAATTTTAAATTTTTCAAAATTCTAAAAATATTCCAAAAATTGACTTTTTCAAAATTCCAAAAATATTCAAAAACTATAACAAATTCAAAAATGTCCATGTCCAATTTCATTTTCATTTACATTTTCAGCAAACTATTCAAAAACCTTCAATTTAGCGATTCGAGAAAATATTACAAAATCACAAATTCATATTACTCAAACTTTTTTCAAAATTCTAAAAATATTCCAAAAATTATTACAAAATCAAAAATTTAAACTTTTTTATAATTTCCAAAAATTATAATAAAATCAAAATTTTAAAATTCAAAATTCCAAAAATATCCCAAAAATTCTTACAAAATCAAAATCTAAAACTTTTTCCAAAATTCTAAAAATATTGCAAAAATTATTACAAAATCAAATACACAAACTTTTTTCAAAATTCCAAAAATATTTCAGAAATTATAACAAATTAAAAAATTTCCATGTCCAATTTCATTTTCAATTACATTTACGTCATAAAAACAGCTACATTTTTTTCCCAAAAAATTAGCTGAAAAAATCAATGAAATCATTTTTTAACACGCTTGACATTATTTTTTTGACAAACTTATAATAATAATATATTTTCTCTATAATTTTAATATATTTTCATGCATACATATTATTAATTTTATTTTTTTCCAAAAAACTTTTTCCAAAATTCAAAAAATATTGCAAAAATTATAACAAAATCAAAAATTGAAACTTTTTTCAACATTCTAAAAATATTGCAAAAATTATAACAAAATAAAAAATTGAAAAATACCAAAAACATTCCAAAAATTAGAATAAAATCAAATATTTAAACTTTTTCTAAATTCTAATAAAATTCCAAAAATTCTTAAGAATTCAAAGTTTTTCCAACATTCTAAAAATATTGCAAAAATTATTACAAAATCAAAAATACAAACTTTTATCAAAATTCCAAAACTATTTCAAAAACTATAACCAATTCAAAAATTTTCATGTCCAATTTCATTTTCAATTACATTTACGTCATAAAAACAGATAAATTTTTTTTTCCAAAAAATTGGCTAAAAAAATCAATGAAATCATTTTTTGACACGCTTGACATTATTTTTTTGACAATCTTATAATGCCATAATTCAATAATAATAATAAAATTTCATTTCAAACAAATAATTAATTTTATTTTTTTGGGTAAAAAAGTAAATAAAAATCTTTCTTTTGACACACTTGACAACATTTTTTTGACAAACTTATAATGCAAAAATCTAGATTTTGGTCTCCCATAGCAATCCCGACCATCAAGATTTCTCCAAATTCAATGTTCCTACTCGTAATCACTTAAAATGAACGTTTTTTAAGCAAAAATATGCAAATTTCCTTGTTTTGACACACTTGACGATTTTTTTGACACGCTTCCGGTACAGTTATCGTACACATCGTCCTTTCGGCTCTTTCTATTGAGTAATCCTATTTTTAGAAAAAAAAATTTTCAAATCCGTTCAGCGGTTTTCTAGATTTCGTAGGTTGTGATGGACGGACGACGGACGGCCGGCCGACAGACAGACATACATTTTTGTTTGTTGCTTTTTTAGAATCAGTAGGTCCTAAAACGTCGAGAAATGCCAAAAAAGTATGGGAAAGAATTTCACTTTGAGCTCATGAATGTAATCTTGACCGAAGTAATTATATCAAACACGACCAAATGAATCAATTTAAATCAAACTCTGACCAAACTAAATTGATATATTCTAAAATCTAAAGTCATCGACCTAGGACAATAAAAACTTAATATAGTTCAAATCCATTTAAAAAAAGATGAAAAAATAAATAAAAAATCTTGACAACAAAACAAACAATTCGTAACCCAAATAACAAATTCTTCAAAGATTAAAAAACTTGCTTCTACAATATACAAAAACAAAAAATTATCATCCCAACACAATCCTTAAATTATATATTTAAACACTCATACATACGAGTACTTTTTTTACTTTCTATTTTATAATTATCGTATTTAAGTAAAAGTAAAATAGAAAATAAAGCAAAAGAAATATTTCTCTTTCAAATATAAATTCTCATTTTTTTATTTTGATTTGCTTTGTTTATTGTTTCATATAAGACACAAAGAATGCAATGTATAATTTGTAAAATTTGTATATTGCTTATCCCTTCAACTCTGGTTGTACTTTTATTTGTATTATCAGTATTCTATATACAATTTGTGTGAATAGAGGTTATTTCTCTCTATATATGTTTCTCTATGATTTAACATAAAAAAAAATCTCTTAGTTTATAACGCCTTTTTTATAGCTTTCCTTCAGAACAAAAAAAACTGATTCCCGACAGTCACATGCACAACGAATTTTATCTTTAAAACAAAATATAACGCGTGTCCTAAACTTTCACAAGTGGTTAGATATAAAATAAGCTTCAATTTAGTTAAAAAAAAAAAGGCTATGCCATCTTTTTTTCAATTACACCGTTTTTTTCTTATGTTACACCGTTAAAAATTATTTCAAAAAATTAACAGTGTACATTTTTGAAAACTTTGTTCCAATACCTATTCAACGGCATATCATTTATGAAAATCGATTCAGTAGTTTTTCTACAATCGCTCGTCAAAATGCACTCACATCACAAAATAACAAAAAATTAAGGGGCACCCTGTGAAGACCCCTGGTCGAAAAAAAAAATTCTAATAGAACCTGTATTTTTTATTTATGAAAGACTATGACTACCGACTAAGACTACCTAATTATATTTTTACTAAGTATAAAAACTAAATATATAATTTAATATCTCAAGTAAGAAATATTTTTAATTTTTTATGAATGAATTTCAAAGACAAAAACATATTATACGTTTTATACGTTATATACGTTTTATACGTTTTATACGTGTAACTTATAAAACGTTTTATACGTGTATATTAACAACCCTGGCTTAAACGTTAAGAAGTTTCACTTCATATATGCGAACCTTGTGCACACAGCTCTACTTTTTTTATTTAAACTAATCTGATACATCTAATTCTACGTGTACACAAAACTGTCTGATCCTGAAATCTACCTATTTCTATCGGATATCCTACCGCTTGGACTTTTTTATTTTCTGTTTATTCTGGTATGTTTTAAATGAAGTGTTATCATAACACTTCTTTTAAAAAGTTATTTGTGATTTACAAACACCTTTTTGATTGAATTTCTTCCATCGGTTAACCGGTTATTTTGAAAACTTACAATTCGATAACCGGTTTTGATACCTAAAAAAGTGGAATAGTTACCATCCCTAGTTAAGACTGCAACTTTGTTAATGTTTTTAAAATTAGAACTGTGCGAAATCTACAACATTGGTTATCCATTAATTTAAGTACTTGATGGATATTAGCTTACTTTATATTCAGAACATTTTGTTGCCATAGCTGTGGTGAAGTTTGCCTATGCATCAGCGACGCAATATTTTTATCTGTTGTAATCAACACAAATCTTTCATTTTAAATATTATTCGAAAATTAATTGATATTGTTTGAATGTTTAGTATAAACTTGATCGTGAAACTCTTACAGATAATATAAAACACTTTTTTATTTAATTTCACTCCCTAATGCTTATGTTTTGGCCTTTAAAACTCGCAACGTGAACTCGAGCACAATGTGAGCTCGAATTAAGTACATTACATTCCGGTCTTATAGATAGGTAACACTCGTTTGCGCTGCTGCTTTAAACATTCGCACTCGAGATGTAAGGGTTATTATTCTCCCTTTGTAGTATTATGGCGTCCAAAATGCATAACCAAAAATATAGAAACGGTTATAAAATGTATCTATAGAAGCCCAAAAACCCTTTCATTGTGATTCGTTTTTCTGGTAAAACGTTTCAATTATCAAATAAAACTATTATATTAAGTATTACCTTAAGCATTAGTAAATGCAAATAAGTATTACCTTAAAAATTTTCCAGTTTATAGTTTTAAGTAAAAGGTTTCTATTATTCACTGAAAGATGAGTAAATACTTATACTTAAAAGTATTACTTTATACTTAAAAGGTAATTCTTTTAAGTAAATACTTTTTTTTATGCACTTCACCCACAATTTCGACTACTACCCTGAAAAGCTATAGTCATTTGCTTTTCTCATCGCTTTACAAAAGCGGTAGTATCTATTTAGGTGGTATGCGAACAACCTCAGTTCTTGTCTGTTGAGCCAATTTACCATTTTACTGTATTTCAAATAATGTGAGCTGCAGTATAATGCGTTGACTTTTGAAGTTCATACAATATTCAAATATAATTAGTGTAAATTTAAATCTGCGTTTAAAATCAAAAGTAAATTATGTTTAATATCAACTAAAAGTACATTATGCGGTTCGTATATATATTTAATTTCTTTTATTGTATAACCAAATTCAAAATCAAAACTCTGCTGAAAATTAGCCTATTCTAAATCAACATGTTAGAAAGAGTAGTTTTATTTTTTATAATAATATGTTCCATTAATATAAATTACATCGAATCTAAGGTAACGTACATTATGCAGATGTTGATTTTATTAAAAAAATTATATTTTTAGAAAAATTATGATTTGATATTGAATAAAGTAAAATGTACGACATACGATCCAACCATGATCAAAACTTACGATTGTTATAAAAAAGCCGCTAATCGCACTATACAGTTGTTTAATATGAATCTCATTTTAAACGAGGGAGTAATTTTAGATGCTATTTTTGTATAAAAAGGTTATCATCATTTGGTTTACGTTTTAAAAATAATTATTTAATTTTAGTTTCAAGTTATTTTCAATTATAAATATTTGAAGTACCAAGAATTACTTATAAATCGACTAATAGATGCATGTGCTTTGCTAAATAAAACTATCGATGATTCAGTGTTTGCCATGCTTGCCGAAGAAATAATCTCTCACGGCACAGTAAATCATCCATGTCCATATACTGTGAGTTTGTTGCAAACTTTTTTAAATAATTTAAATTTCCAATTCCAATAATTTTAATATTAAATCACAACTTCTAGTCTGAAATGGATATTTATGTAAAAGATATGAGGTTAATCGACACATTTTTCCCACCTATATTACCAGCTGGTGAGTGGCGAATTGATCTTAACGTATTCCAGAAGACGGTAAACAAAACACTTCATTTATTGGTAAAAACGGAAGGTTACGTAACAGTACAACCCAAAGGAATCGCTCAGTTACTAATGGGGTAAAAGAAAAAGAAGTTACCATAGTTTAATTGGTTTGACTCCGGATATTAATGGTGAAAAGTGAAAACTTTATATAATAACAATAAATTAATAAAATAATATAAAGAATATGGATAGACTTTTGATATAGTTTTCGGCAAAAAACTGTTATGGGGACATTGTTTTTAGTTTTGGGCGATGTATATCAAACATAAAACTCTTTGTAAAAGTACAAGTATTTTATCTCTGTTTAGAAATTTATTACAAAACAAATACGAAACATCAATACGTTGCCAGAAAAAAATTATAACAGATCATAAATTAACATAAATAGTGAAAAGATGATACACTCAGCAAACTACTCAAACACCTCTACATTTAGGGTTTTTTCAAAAGTCTAAAAATATTCAAAAAATTATTACAAAATCAAAGATTGAAACTTTTTTCAAAATTCTAATTATGTTTCAAAAATTATAAAAAAATCAAGAATACAAACTTTTTTCAAAATTCCAAAAATTTATAATAAAATCAAAAATTTAAACTTTTTCAAAATTTTACAAAATATTCCAAAAATCTTAAAAAATCAAAACATGAAACTTCTTTCAAAATTCTAATATGCAAAAATTCGAAATTCAAAAATTCTATTTTTTTCATTGTTGTATAAAACGTTTATACGTTACACGTATAAAACGTATATGTTTTTGATTTAAAATTTAGCTATTGCAGAGTGCACCGTCGATTCATTATTTTTATGTTTACATTTAATATCAATTTTAGATATTACAGGAGGAGTGCCCGTATATTTGAAAGAAAGCCCTTATAATATGGTTGTTTTCAATTACCAATATAGTATGGCCGATGGCGATGCAAGAGCCATTTGTATGGTGATCTGTCGGATGACAAAACTAGGACAATGCACAACAGGTGGCAGTTCAAGGATGGAATGTATAGGATGAATTAACTAGGACCTGATCTTTGCTGATAATGCAGCAGGTCTAGCTGTCTGATCTGTCAAGCCTTAGATTCCAGTTAATACATCCTACACAGAACCAAATTGTTCCAAAGTAGAATCTACCAACGCCACCTGCTGAACAGTACAAAATTGCGAGCATAACAGTAAAATAATTCGCTGGCATAGAGTAACAATGGGTTATCTTAAAATTTTGAAATGTTCTGATTTTATGTGCATTATGTTACAAAATACATTCACTATTAATACTTACTGCATTAACAAGAAAATCTTAAAATAAAAACTAATGTGCTATCACAATTCACAGATATACCTGTATTGCATTCTTTATTTTTTGAAAATCGGAAATAATTAGAAAAATATTAAATAGTATGGGCATTAATGCGACCATAAAGAAGTGTATTGATCATAAGTTTATTGCACTAGGAATTCTTATTAATGTTTTTGCAAAAATCACATTATGGTAATCATTTAAAAACTTTGAAGCTAGATATCTCCCAACATATATTTTTCAAGATATCTCATATTTACTCTATACCAGCGAGTTAAATACATTAAAAAATTTGCATCCAGCATAAAAATATTCCTTCGTAAAATTATTCAAAACACCTGTGAATGCAGAAACGGACAGTGAAGACTTGAAATTACTTGAGATATACTTAAAATTTTACAAACTGTTCATTATTTTGTTACAAATATCAAACAATTTTATAATTACCAAAACCTTCAGTTCAAGCATCCACAGAAATTGAAAAAGAGCAGTTAAGCTGGATTTTATTAAACCAATTTTTGCGTGTTTATTTCCATATAACTATATAAAAAGTATACCAAGAAAAGGAAATAAAATATTAAGGTGATCGTTACGTTTTACGTTATTGTAACGCAATTTAATTTTTAAAACGTTATGAAAGTAATTATTACTAATAACGCTATTTCATTTCGTTATTTCGTTTTTGCGTTACGTTTCGAGTAACGTTTTGCAACACTGTTTTGTTTTGTTATCTTTATTTTGTTATTTTTTTTTGTAATGTATATATACATTTTTAACTGTAGAAAATTTCAACTTGATAGCACTTATAGTTTGTAAGTAAACCGATTATGTAGAAATTTGGACGAACACCGAAGTCTCATAAATAGGGTACCGTTTTTACTCTTTTAAAGTACGGAACCCTAATACATGTTTTATTGAAGCGAAGGCAGATTATTTAAAACTAGCTTAATTGTAATAGGTGAATTGTTTAATCGTAAAATATTGTAATCCCCAGAAAGGGGGTTATACATTGTTACGCAGATTAAAAAATTTATATTGAGTGTAAATTTACAGCTCTATGTATAACGGTATAACTCAATGAAACTTCATCAGTGGCTTGATGTGCTTTAAATTTTTAGAGCAGACATTTAGCCAACAACTGGTAGATTTTTACACACAGTTTAAATGAATACTCCTTAACTCGATGTATTGATCTCAATTGTCGTGATGAACCATACTTTTACAAATAACCTTAATAATAAACAATAAAGAAATAATTTACATTTTACCGTCTTTTTTATAAAACAGATATTTGCTAATGTTAAAATCTTGCTAATGATAGCTAACATTTCACAATTTATTTTTAGTCCAATTTTTATCTCAAAATCAGAATAACAAAATATCGTTTATATAGTAAGTGCCTCACTGTTTCAGATTTCGTTTGCGTTTTTAGGTAGATTTCATATTTTTAATAAAATGTGTTGTGTAGTAGGAACTACAATTTGTGACACAACAACATCTATAAAACATGGTTCCACAACAACATGCGTTCTAAGGATGTTAATGAACGCAAATTTTTTTTGATTGTTTTTTTATATACATTGTTAAATAATGGATAACTAAACAATAAATCCTATCACGTACAAAATATGACATAGGACAATATTTCATGATAGGATAGAGAAAATTAAAATAAAATAAGAGATAAAAAGCAAATTAGTTTCAAAAATTTTCAGGAATACAGTTCATCCGCCAGCACCCCTAAAAAATTACCCTGGCTATAGCGATAATGATACACTAAGATACACCTTGGTTAGTTCTAAACGAATCCTTTTTTGAACAACTTATTGTACAGCTTTGTGCAGTTTTACGAAGTTGGCATTCATGTTATAGAAGAGAGAGCAAAATAAATATTGAAGTTTGAATTTACAAAAAATCACTTTTCATCAAATGAACTTTCTTCCTGCAAGCAAATTGTGGCGCTCCGCTGGGAGTTAGACTAAAGGTTTGATGATTTGATCGCGGATTTGCATTATTGTCTGAAGTGATCAAAAATTCTGCTATTTACCTTGTTGCACATTTGTATTAACCAAATAAAAAGATATGCGTTCATCTACACCTTCGAACGCATTTTGTTGCAGGACCTTGATTTTACAGGTTTTTATGTGTTTTTGTTACAAATACTGTGATTCTAGTCAATGCGCCTTCACCGATTTCGTTTGATGATAACCACATATTTTATACTTCGTGAGGTGCCTGTCCTTGACGAGCTGAAAACTTTTGTATCTGCCATTTACTTCGATTCGGCCGCTTTTTCTTCGGCAAGCTCTGAAAAATGCTGATTGCCCGAGATCTTGTAAATTTACTGTTTTATTTTTTACCTATGGGGGGGTGGAAATTTGTTTTAGAACGCGAGGGTTACCCCATTCGAAATATCATCAGCTCCAGAAATATTCTCTGAAATGATCAATAAGACGCTCAAGGACATGGAAAATACTAAGGCGGCAATAGACGAAATACTTACCTAGCGGATAGAATTGAAGAGATGAAAAAAGGCACAAAAAATGTGATTAAGCTGCGGGCGAGTTTTGGATTCACACTGAATCCAGATAGGTGTAAATAAAATGTAACGAACAGAGAAAAGTTTTCTTGATCACAAACCGTGGTAGATTTTGAAAAAATTAATGCAATAGAATTGCTCAACAACAGTCGGTTAATTATTTGGGCAGATTCATCAAAAATTTCTTATAGATTTGGACCTCCTAAACACGAATATCATATTCATTTTTTGGGTTAGCTCTTGTTTTTGAGATATTTATGAAAAACCAATATTTTTGATGATCAAAAATGTGGTTTCGGTTTTTGGGTCTCATATTTTACAAAACAAACAAATTAAATATATTAATGAAACATAAGCATAGTAAATATGCCAACTAACATTTTGAGCTATATTTTGTAAAAATCCATTGAGGATTCTGGAACTTACAGTCGAAAAAAGTTGAAAAAATACAAAAAATTCACGTTTTTTTTAATTTTCTCATTTTCAATGCCATAAATTTTGAACAAATAAAGATACTAATTTTTTTTAATTTCTTGGAGCCTAAGGTAACTTCAATTCTCTTTCGTTTAGCTAAAAGACACGAATATTGGTACAGTTTGCATCAAGTTATTCAAGTTTTCCCAAAGAAAGTCAAAATTCAAAATTTGGAAAAAATAATTTTTTACTTATTTATTGTGCCATAAATAATAATTTTAAAAGTTCAGTCGTTCTCAAACATCAGTAAAGAATTATTTTAAAAAAGTAAAGTATAATTTCCATTTTTGTTTTCGAAGTTGGGAATTGGATCGATATGAGAAGTATATAGAAAAATATAAACAAAAGATAATGAACTGTGAGGAGAGGCAAAACATCATAACATCAGAACTATTTAAGTTAGTTCAAGCACCATAAAGTTAAGCCCCTATTTATGTCTATTGATACCTGTAAGGTTTGTCTCTTTTCTTTTTTCTCTTTTTTTTTTGTTTTTTGATAATGTAATTTTTTTTTTATCACCGCCCACTTTGTGTTACTCCTTAAGTTTATGATCATTTAAAGTTTAATTTAAGAAAGCAATTTCTTATCCTTTTAATAGTTTTTCGGTTTTACCAACTTTTGTTTAATTAGTTTAATGAGGTTTCTTTTTAAGTAGATAATTGTCGTATGATTAATTGCAAATATAATCTCTCTGAGGATAACTTTAATTCCAAATATTCAAGTGAAAAAATTTATTTAAAAAAGAAAAAATATTAAAGTAAATAGTGGGTTGTTTTTAAAAATCAATAAATCAATAGTGATAGCCGCCTTCTAAGGCAACATAAATTGTTAAGTGTAAAGTCAAGTTTATTTAAATGGCGTCGTCAAGAAGTTTCAAGTGTAAAAATAGGCCAAATTCATTTTGTTTTATTTGTGGAAGTTACATAATACATTAGGCATGACCAGATATGTATGAACAATTTTCAAACCATCTTTTTCTTCGCTCCCACCGGCTAATTATGTTCCATT
Source organism: Diogma glabrata (assembly GCA_963693315.1). Classification (NCBI taxonomy): domain Eukaryota; kingdom Metazoa; phylum Arthropoda; class Insecta; order Diptera; family Cylindrotomidae; genus Diogma; species Diogma glabrata. Next base: position 34,091,929 of record OY856188.1, read on the forward strand.
TGACTCGAATATGAACTATATCAAGTTTTATTGAAATCGGAAAATAATTACCCACCGCGCAGTGGCGTCGAAGATAAGAAAATTAGCAGAATAATAGGATTTTTATTTTTATCAGATATAATTATCTTAAAACATAATATATCTCATAATTTTGATCTTTTTTATTAAAAGCTAATTAATTAACGATTCTAACGAGCCTAAGTATGTAGAAATCGATCTTAGAAAAGCGATTTATCTTAATTTTTCTTCTTACATATACGAAAATTCACTAATTCATAATAATCTTTTTTCAAAGAGAAAAAAATTAATTTTTATGGTTAAATTTATAATAATTTTTCATTCAAAAGCAACATTTTTCCAAAAGAATTCAATAAATTAAATTAGATTTATTGTATGATGAGTATTTGCATCTGTAGTTTTCGACCACCTGAATGGTGTATTGTGCACCTTCCTCGTCTTTAGTTAGAATGCTGTTGTATTCCGTTCCGTGTCATCAACTTAACAGCGAGTTCGGCGGTATCATTAACCACATGCAAACTTTGGCAAAACAACGTGGCTTTGACGAAATCCTCATTCCGATGGGTCATGTAGCAAAAAATCAATACAAATTCTAAATCGATTAAAAAACTCTGAGTTTTTTCTGTGACAAAATCACTAATGTTCTTATTAACAAAAAATTGCATATGTTTGACTGCGTCAAAATCTTTTTTGCGAGTTTGGGGTGCGATGGGGATGTCTCGTGCCTGGACCTCAAGGTTGTGAATCGTTTTTCGTTTTTCATCAAACGAAATCTCAGGGTCGAAAAAAGCCAAGCCAATATTTGCTTCCGTTAAATAGTGAAGATGATAACAAATTTTGTTCAACATTTCTTCTGAAACTCTTTGGTCAATTTTGATGAAATCCAAATCCTGATATGCGGCTGCTGTTCCATCTATGCATTTACACCAAATTTTTACATACAACATAATTAGGAAAATGCAAACGTCTCGAAAAAATGCAAACGGCGTGACCTGTCGGACCTGTGCGTTTGAATTTGTAATTCTCAATGGTTTTGCCAAGAAAAATCAATGTAACTTCCAAAAATTCTTTATATTCGCTGCGTGGGTGTGATTTTCCCCACTCTTCATAACAAAAAATTACTAGAGCTTCTCACAAGTGTTTTAGAATTTTGTTTCCCAGTTTATTGTCCGATATTCCATTTTTGAACATTGTTGGATTAATTTTACCATCGTCCCATGCCTTCTGAAATTTGTTGAACAGATAAACATCGGGTGCTGTGGTGTTTCCAAATTTGAGGTCATAAACAGCCCATAGTTTAATCTCCTGTATGTGATGACGACATGGGAATCGAATCAAGTTGTGGCCAATCTTTTATTCCACCTTTTTCTGGTCCAGCGTTACTTGATGTCGTGTAGTAACACATGGCTCCGACTTTATCAGTAAGATCCCATTCTTCAAGGCATTCATATATCGCATTCGCAATCGATAAGCCGCTCTGTTCTTTGCATTATGGAACCGTTAATAACTTCTCAATATTACCAAATGTTACTATGGTTGGCAAACGATCTAGTTTACCATGTCCAGTTAATTCTGCTAGCAATGTATCCAAAAATAAAAATTTGTGTTACTCAAACAAAGTCTAAATCTAACATAAAAATTTATTTTTTCTGAATTTTCGGGGGTAATACCATGAGTGCTTAAAAATTACCGATAATTTTCATGAAAGCTTGTTATTTATAATTCCACGAGTTCGAAGAACGAGTGGAATTAGTATAACAAGCTTGAATGAAAATTATCTGGTTAATTTTTATGCACGAGCGGTATTTATGGAGAATATTTCTAGAATGAAATATATATCTTTTTTAATAATAACAATACAAACAAACAGGTATCTACGATACAGTATTTCGAATAAAACTGTCTCGTCAAATAGGTTCGATTGTTTTGTGTTGGATAAACAACGTTGTCTAGGCAACGTTTGTATATCCGCTGATATTTTTTTATTTTTAACGTTTCTTATGGGAAAATTTATACATGAGTGAAATATTCGCAGACATTTTTTTTTTTGGATTTAAGAAGAAGAAATTCGATAAAAAGGCTTTCCTAAGATCAATTTTTACATACTTAGGCTCGTTGGAATCGTAAAGTAATTAGCTTTTAATAAAAAATCGAAATTATGAGATATATTATATTTTAAGATGATTATATCTGATAAACATAAAAAATCCTATTATTCTGCTAATTTTCTTATCTTCGACGCCACTGCGCGGTGGGTAATTATTTTCCGATTTCAGTAAAACTGCATACACTTCATTTTCGAGTCAAAAGGAACATAATTAGTCGGTGGGAGGGAAGAAAATAACAACTTCATAAGTTAGGTCAAGTCTAATAATACATACTGCTAAAAGAATCACCCCATTTATAAGAACTGCCTATCTTCATTACTAACTGATATTTTCCAACTCCTAAAATAAATCCGAGGTGGGAGGAGCTAAATCATGTCAAAAAACTTCACAAAAAAATCTCAATTTCGGGGAAAATCATATACAAATAAAATACAATTTTTGTCAAAAAAAGACATTTCATAATCAACTAACTAATATTTTCCCACTCCTTAAATAAGTCCGAGGTGATAGGAGCTAGATCGTGTCAAAAAACTTCACAAAAAAAATCTCAATTTCGAGAAAAATCATATACAAATAAAATACAACTTTTGTCAAAAAAAGACATTTCATAATCAACTAACTGATATTTTCCTACTCCTAAAATAAGTCCGAGGTGGGAGGACCTAGATGGACTACGAAAACAACCTATACATAAATCAATTATGTTTCAGAATTTAAATTATTCTTATAGTTAAATTTTTTTTCCAAATTTTGAGTTTTGACCTTCTTTGGGAAAACTTGAATAATTTAGCGCAAACTGCACCAATATTCGTATCTTTTAGCTTAAAAGAAAGAAAATTGAAGTTACTATGGACTCCAAGAAATTAAAAAAAATTAATGTCTTTATTTGCTCAAAATTTATGGCGTTGAAAATGGAAAAATTTAAAAAAAACGTAAAGTTTTGTATTTTTTCAACTTTTTTCGACTGTAACTTTCAGAATCCTTAATGGATTTGTGGTGAATTGTACTTCATTAAATATAAAAAACAAAAGATAAAAAATAAGCAAGGAACTGAAGAAATTTTAGGTACAATCATTTGGCATAAAAACTACACAATGTAGTTGGTTGTTATATATTAGTTACGGCGAATTAATAAAAAATAATAACACATAATGTTTTTATATTTAATAATTTACATTTAATAATTGCAATTAATGATTCACATCCAATGATTCACAAAACAAAAACTAGAACTAAAAATAATGTTTTAACAACAGCTCACTGCGATCGATAATTATTCAGAATAAATAAATGGGTTACTGAGTTTACATTATGTTTACAGGTTGGTATTAGATAGTAACGACTACAACTCGGCCGTCCTGACATTTTAATCGTCCCGATTAAATTACTTAATTTTTATTTCAAATCAATTATAGTTCACCAGTTGTTAAAATAATTATTCTGAATAATATAATATTTAAAATAAAATTAATAAATTTTAACAAATTGTTTTTTACATAATTATAATATATTAATTTTCTATTATCGAATAATAAAACAAATTGATAAAACAAATTTCAAACATTTACTGCAATAAAGTTTTAAATGGCTTGATTAATATAATATTTATAATTTTCCGGTTTTAAAGCAATCAGAGAATAATATTATTTTATTTAAAATATTGATTTCAAGTACTTATTAGGATACTGATACACAAGGAATAATGATACATACGTCCAAATAATAATTGTAAGAATAACTCCTGTTATTCTTACAATTATTATTTGGACGTATGTTTATATAATTCAATAGGAATAATTTATATTTGAATAATATAATAGGAATAATATGAATAACTGGAATAATATATACTAATAAATAACATACATATATGAATAATTTAATAAGAATAATAGGAACAATTGGAATAATTGTCATAATTGGAATAATTGGTATAATTGAAGTAATTGGTATAATTGGAATAATTAGAATAATTGGAATAATTGGAATAATTGGAATAATTGGAATAATTGGCATAATTAGAATAATTGGAATAATTATCATAACTAGAATAATTGGAATAATTGGAATAATAGGTTTAATTGGAATAATTGGAATAATTGCTATAATTAGAATAATTAGCATAATTAAAATGATTGGAATAATTGGAATAATTAGCATAATTAGAATAATTCAAATAATTGCCATAATCAGAATTATAGACATAATAGGAATAATTGTCATTGTTGTCATAATTGGAATAATTAGCATAATTGGAATAATTGGAATAATTGGTATAATTGGTATAATTGGAATAATTGGAATAATTGGAAAAATTAGAATAATTGGAATAATCATAATAATTAGAATAATTTGAATAATTGGTATAATTGGAATAATTGGAATAATTGCCATAATTAGAATTATAGGCATAATGGGAATAATTGGCATAATTGAAATAATTGGCATAATTAAAATGATTGAAATAATTGGAATAATTAGCATAATTAGAATAATTGGAATAATTGGAATAAATGAAATAATTAGAATAATTAGAATAATTGGCATAATTAGAATAATTGGAATAATTAGCATAATTACAATAATTTGAATAAATAGAATAATTGGAATAATTAGAATAATTAGAATAATTGGAATAATTAAAATAATTGGTACAATTCGAATATTTGGCATAATTATGAACCGTGTTGTAAGCAAACTGTGTTTCAAACTTATCAGTTTATATTTGTATTTCTATTCCGAAGTGAATAAATTTTTGTTGTTTGGTAAGGTCTCATGTTGCACGCTTCTATGATACCTTCATAAGGAATTTGAGTAACTTGGTATTCACCTATATCTTGGACCACATAACGATTATTTCCTAACACTTTCACAATTTTGTACGGTCCTTTATTTTTAGGTAATAACTTTTTTGAAATGCCGGGAGTACTAACATAATTTTTTATCATAACTAAGTCATTGATATCATATAATGTTGCTTGTTTACGTTTTTTATCCACATATTGCTTATTATAATTTTGAGATTTTTCATTTCTTACTATAGCATTTTGTCTAATTTCGTTAAGGTTACGAACATCATTATTTATATCTTCAGCTAATAAAGTTTCTCTAATTTTATCATTACAATCTCCTTTTTGATTGATTCCGAATAACATTTTACTTGGAGTTGTACCAATTGATCTATTAACTACATTATTCAACACAAATTCAACCTCACCTAGTTTTTTATACCAATATATGCCTTTGCTTTTATCAGAAAGTTTAGCCAACATTGGTATCAAATTTCTATTTAGTCGTTCAACTTGTCCATTTGCTTGTGGTGAACCTGTTGCCACCTTAATGTGTTGTATATTGTTTTCTGTAATGAAATTTTCAAATTCTTTTGATGTGAAACAAGTTCCACGATCAGAAATTAAACGTTTAGGGCGACTATAATTGTGAAAATAGTCTTTTAAGCAAAGAATAACTTCTTTGGAGTTAGTAGTTTTAACAGGGAATAATTTTACAAATTTCGTAAATCCATCAACGACAGCAAAAATATGTTGCTTACCTCCTTTTATACTTTTATCAATAGGACCACAGTGATCTACATGAACAGTATCAAAAGGGATATCACATTTTGGAATAACATTTAAAAAACCTTCTAATTTACCTTGCGGTAGTGAATAAGTTATGCATTTTAAGCAGTTTGTTATATAATCTCTAATCTTATTTTTTATATTTGGAAACCAATAAGTTCGACAAATGAGCTCATATGTTTTGTCTAAACCAACATGGCCAAAATCGTCATGACACGTCCTAATTGTGTTATATTGTAGTTCCTCTGGAACATAGAATAATAATCTGTTCCCATTTTTTCGATAAATTAATCCGTTATGCATTTCATAAAAAGGATCCTCCACTTTTTCTAATTTCGATTTTAAATTTTGAATAATAGGATCTCGTAATTGTGCTATAGTTAATGTTTGCTCAAATGAATTTTTTTCCACAACTAATACATTTGTTGAGCGACTAAGAGCATCAACGTGCATCATTCGCTCACTCCTACGATGTTCTAATGAATAATCATAGTTTTGTAGTTCCAAAGCCCAACGAGAAATTCGTGGACTAATTTCTTTCTTATTTAATGTCATAGTTAATGAGTTACAATCGGTAACAATTTTAAAGTTAATGCCTTGTAAATAAACTCGAAATCTCTGAAGAGTGTAAATGATTGCCAATGTTTCTAATTCGAAACTATGGTATCGAATTTCAACTTCGGTTGTACGCTTAGAAAAATAAAATATTGGGTGAAATTTATTATCAGCCTTACGTTGCATAAGAATGGCACCAAAACCGATAGAGCTCGCATCGCAATTCAACTCTGTTTCATCATGGGGACTAAAAACTGAAAGTATTGGAGCACTAATTAGATGTTGTTTTAGCAATTCAAAAACATCCAATTCTTTTGCTTCAAATTTAAATTTTGTATCTTTACGAATAAGATCATACAACGGCTTAGCAATGATTGAGAAACGTGGAATAAACTTACGAAAATATGAACAAAGGCCTATGAAGCTTTGAACTTGTTTACTACTTCTAGGTATTGGAAAATTAATTACTGAAAATACTCCTGATTTTGTTGGACTTATTCCATCTTTGCTAACCACATAACCTAAGTATTCAAGGCTTTCTTGAACAAAATTGCATTTTTCTAAATTTAGTTTTAAATTATGTTTGATTAATGTTTGAATAATTTCATCTAACAACATGAAATGTTATTCCAAAGTTTCTGTAGCTAGTAATATATCATCAAGATATAACAACACTTTCCCGGTACGGATTAACTTTTCAAAAATAGAATAAATGTACCGTTGAAATATAGAAGGTGCATTCTTCAGTCCAAACGGCATTTTTAGATATTCGAACTGCCCTAAGGGAGTAATAAAAGATGTTAGAGGTATTGAATCTGGATGAACTGTTATATGATGAAAACCATTCTTCAAATCAAAAGAGGAATAATACTTTTTGTTATTAAGCAGTAACAATTGGTCGTCAATAACAGGTATGGGAAAATTATCCCTAATGGTGATTTTATTACGTGTTCGGTAGTCTACACACATTCTAAGATTACCATTTTTCTTTTTTACAAGAACAATTGGAGAACAGTAAGGAGAATTACTTGGTTGAATAATATTATTTTGCAATAAATCATTAACAATTTCTTGCAATTTTCCTTTTTCATGATACGATAATCTCCTTGGAGAATAATTAAAAGGTTCGTTTTTAGAAAGATTAATCTTCATAACATAATCAATTTTTGAGAAATTATTATTTCCTGATTCTAAATAATTTTTAAAAATAGAGTGAAATTTGTTTTTGTGAATTATATTTAAATCGGGATTTAATTTTAAATTAATATTAATATCCTCGTTTTTATCTAAATAATTTATCAACATTATAGCTTTAATTTCATTTTCCATATTATCTTTATCCAGATCAACTAAACCCAAGTTAAATAATTTAATAGAATCTTTCCCTAATAACAAATCGTATTGCATTGTATTATCTGGAACAACTAAAATTTTACTATGAATAACTTTATTATTAAATTTTAAGAACAAATTAATATTCCCTAATATTACTAATTTACTTCGATTAATTCCACAAAACGTATTTTTATGTAAATCCTTTTCATAAAATTTTATATATTTTTCTTTAATAAGACTAACAGGACTACCTGTATCAAAAATGCTAACTAACATAGTTTTGTTAAAACCTTTTCCTAACTCACCATATTCGACTAATATAACGTCATCTAGTCACTCCTGTTTTTGGGTTTCTTCATTTTTTTGTTTATATGTACAATTTTTTGCAAAATGACTCATCTCTCCACAAATAAAACAGGAACCACGTTGTCTAATGGGTTTTTTGCATTGTCTTAATCCATGCCCTAAAGAATTACAATTGTAGCATCTAATTTGTGATTCATTATTATAATTTCCTTCTTGTTGATATACTGGTTTAAGATAGTTATAAGATCCAGGATCTTTTTGGCTGGTTTGTGGTTTTTGTTGCGAATAAAAATTGTTTTGCCGTGATATATTCAAAAATTTATTATAATTCCAAAATATATTACTTGCAGGTTTTTCTCGAACAACATTGTTAAATGCACTTAATAATTCATCTGTTGTTTTAAACCGTTGCATTCTTGCATGATTAATTAAATCAACATTACCAAGACCATCAATAATAAAATCAATCAATTCTTCATCACTAATTTCAAGGCAACCTGATAAAATAATTTTGTCATAATAATATTCGCTAAATTTTTTAATTGAATTCCACGAACGCTGCTCAAACTTCCGTCTTGATTCTAATAAATTTGGACGATTATCAAAAATTTTCTGCATTTGATCTAACAATTCCGGTAAACTTAACTTTAAATAATCAGATTTGGAATGAAACCACTTAAGTGCACGACCTTTTAACTTTTTAACAATAATTATTTTCATTTTTTCATCGCTAATATTATATGACTCTTTTATAATTTTAACTTGTGATAACCAAACTTTAAAATTATCTTTGTCGACGCAATCAGCACTAAATTCAGAAAGTAAATCATAATAATCTTTTAAGTAATTGTCTTCTCTTTTGTTATTTGTATTCATCACATACAATTTTTCCATTAAATTTCGTTCACGAATAATTAACTCTTTTTCTTTATTGAGTAATTCCATTTCTTTTTGAAGAAGTTCCATATTAATTTGATCGGTTCTGTAAAATTTCTCTTCTTCATTTTCATCAAACATAATGTTAGTACCATCAAGATTTGGGCTTTTTGTTTTTTCTCCTTCATCACTTAAAATCCGAGAAATTAATTCTGCTCGCGTACCATTTACATCTAAATGCCGTACGGCACATTCTTGAATAAGATATTCTTTTCTTAAACTATTTAAATTTTTCTGAAAATTCTCCATTTTAAAACACAAATTGATTTTCTTGTTAAATAATAAAATAAAAATTTTATCATACATACATTGTTTTGTTTTAAACAAAAAAAAATATCCAGAACTTTTCGCCTACATAAAGAATTTGCAAGGAAAAAGAAATTTCTTGATCTTAATCTTTCTTGATTCTTATCCCACTTCTGAAATTGTAGTTGGTTGTTATATATTAGTTACGGCGAATTAATAAAAAATAATAACACATAATGTTTTTATATTTAATAATTTACATTTAATAATTGCAATTAATGATTCACATCTAATGATTCACAAAACAAAAACTAGAACTAAAAATAATGTTTTAACAACAGCTCACTGCGATCGATAATTATTCAGAATAAATAAATGGGTTACTGAGTTTACATTATGTTTACAGGTTGGTATTAGATAGTAACGACTACAACAACGAGACCAGCTTTAAATGGTCAAGAAAAACTAAACAAAATGATGTCAATTAGTAGCTTGAAAAAGGAATTCATGACTCATGTAATCATGTTACAACATGTCTTCCTTCTAGTTTTTTTGGTGTTAACAACAACGTAAATTTTTATATAATTAATATTTTTTTTTGTAAAAAAATTAAAACTATCAGTTAACAAAAATTTTGTTATATGTTTTATTCGATTGTAACTTATGTTAAATTATTCAATTTATTTCTGTAACTTTTAAAAAAAAAACAATTTTGGTTTTTGTAAAATAAAAAGTAAGAAAATTATTATTCCGCCATCATCCACAAAAAAGAATGGCGTTTTATCCTTTGTGAACTTTGAAGTGAGAAAATGTAAATTCAAATAATAATTTTTAAAGTTCTAATATAGTTAATATTATTAATTTTAAAAAAATTTAAAACTGTTTACTAATGAAAACGTAGTTATATGTTTATTAGATTATAACCAATATTATCAGTTTTCTATAACTTTAAAAAAAACAAATTTAGTTTTTTGTAAAAAAGGAAAAAATTTATTCCGCCATTATACAAAAAATAATGGCGTTCATCCTATGTGAACTTTGAAGTAAAAAAATTGAAATTCAAATAATAATTTTATATAGTTAATATTGTTATTCTTATTAAAAAATTAAAACTGACTATTAATAAAATAGTATATTATTGAATTAGGAGCTAAAGTCGTACTTTTTGTGTTGAGTCTATAGTTTGGCGACCGACCGTAGGGAGGCCGACAATTATAGACGAAACACAAAAAGTCACTTTAGCTCCGAATTCAATACACTATTTTTTCGGCAAACGTTTAAATTTGTTTAAAAATATGAAATTAATGCATCAAATTTTTTAAAAATATGTTTTAGGTAATAAATTTTCTGAAATTAATTTTTTTTTATTTTTATTCATTAAAATGAACTGAAATGCATTCTGTTTTGAACAAATTAATAATATCATTTTATTTTACTTTACTGCCGCCGTAAAAATATGAAAATTACTTTACTGCCGCCGTAAAAATATGAAAATTACTTTACAGCCGCCGTAAAAATATGGAAGTTACTTTACAGCCGCCGGCAGAAAAAGTAAAAATGACGTCACTTTTGCAGCCGCCGGCTAAAAAGTAAGACTTTAGCTACTCCCCAGCGGCAGTAAAGTTAAACTTTACAGCCGTTAGCCGAAAAACGATGTTATATGTTTATTCGACTATACATAACTTATATTATTAGTTTTCTATAACTTTAAATAAAAAAGAAATTGTTAGGTGTGAAGAAAAAGTAAATTTTTCTTTCAAAGTTTATTTCGATTACTATGGTTATGAATCATTTAATGTTTAAATAAAACAATTATTAATATTATATTGACTAAATAAAATGTAAATTCAAGTCAAATAATATTATTTAAATAAACATAATAAATCTAAATTACATGTCAAAGTGGAATTTACTTTTATGAATGAATGAACGTTTGGGTAAATTGTGATTTATTTGATATTACTACGAACACGCAGCAAATGTTATGGGGGTAGTAAGATCAACCTTCTATAGATTTTTACAAAATATAGCTCAAAATGTTTGTTGGCATATTTACTATGCATATGTTTCATTAATATATTTAATTTGTTTGTTTTGTAAAATATGAGACCCAAAAACCGAAACAATATTTTTGATCACCGAAAAAATTGTTTTTTCGTAAATATCTCAAAAACAAGAGATAACCAAAAAAAATGAATATGATACTCGTGTTCAGGAGGTCCAAATCCATAAGAAAAGTTGGGTTTTATTCAGGGAGACAAAATTTTCAAAAGTTCAAAATTTAAAAACTAGTGTTATCAATATACCAAGAAATATACTTGGTATGTAAATTAGAATTTTAAATTTAGTTCAATGTTCAATGATCAATGGTCGATGGTCGATGGTCGATGGTCGATGGTCGATGGTCGATGGTCGATGGTCGATGGTCGATGGTCGATGGTCGATGGTCGATGGTCGATGGTCGATGGTCGATGGTCGATGGTCGATGGTCGATGGTCGATGGTCGATGGTCGATGGTCGATGGTCGATGGTCGATGGTCGATGGTCGATGGTCGATGGTCGATAATCGTTGGTCAATGGTCAATAGTCGATGGTCGATGCTTAATAGCTTGATGGCTTGATAACTTGATGGCTTGATGACTTAATTGCTTGATGGCATGAAAACTTGATAGCTTAATGGTTTGATGGGTTAATGGATTTATGACTTGATGGTTTGATGACTTGATATCTTGATGGCTTGATGACTTGATGGCTTGATGACTTGAAGGCTTGATGGCTTAATGGCTTGATGGCTTGATGGCTCGATAGTTTGATGGCTCGATGGCTTGATGGCTTGATGATTTGATGACTTGATGATTTGATTGGTTGATGGGTTGATGGCTTGATGGCTTAATAGTTCGATGCCTTGATGGTTTGATGGTTTGATGACTTGATGGAGAGATGGCTTGATGGAAAGATAGAAAGATGGCTTGATGACTTGATGCCTTGATGGCTTGATGGATTGATGGCTTTATGGTTTGATAGCTTGATGGTTAGATGTCTTGATGGCTTAATGGCTTGATGGCTTGACGGTTTGGTGGTTTGATGGTTAGATGACTTGATGCTTGTTGTTCGTTGCTTGTTGCTTGATGCTTCGTCCGAGAAAGATTTGTCTGCTATTGTCGAGTCCGACAACCCAAACATGCCAAAATGTCAATTGTAGGACTCGACACATACAAAAGTTTTCGTCAAGGATTGCTTCCTCACGAAGTATATAATATGTTGTTCTGCTCAAATGCAGTCGGTGGAGTCTTAGAGACTATTCGTACTACACAACACATTTTATTAAAAAAAAAATTCTTTTTTGATGGATTTATCAACATTCTACTTAAATATATGTAGAATATTTTTCACTAAAAATTGTAAAGAAAATAAACATTGGTAGTTTATTAATTTATTTATTAATAATTTATTTAACGATTAAACTCATTGATTAATTAAATGAAAAACAATGTAAAAAATCATAATGATAGAGAATAATAGTAAACATTTTCCTTGTAATGTACCTTTGCCCATTTTGTTACAGTTTCGACTAGTACCGTGAAAAGCTATAGTCAGTTTCTTTTCCCATTACTTTACAAAAGCGGTAGGTGAAAAACACGTGATATCAGCAAGGTCTGGAAATGAGGTTTTAATTTTGTATATTTAGGTATTGGAATTCGTTGACATCAATAAAAAAAATTTTCTGCGTTTTTAGTTTTTTTTTTAACCCTGTCTTAAGATACAGGGTGTTGAAAAATCAAGAATTTGCTCGACCCTGGTGTATTGAAATGGCTCTACAGTCAAAACTACTAAACTGATTTTAATGTTATATAGCCCAAAACGTAGGTATTGAATAGAGCTAATCAAAATAATAATTCACATTATATGATCTTGAACATTTTCTTTTAGAAAAATAACGGTAAAAAATTCAAATTCGATTTTCTAAAAACACATATATTTTAAATTTTTGATTTTTTAATATGTGAAAGGTACATATGTTACTAACATTATATAAAAAATTCAGGAGTGGAAAATTTTTTTTTTTTTTATTAATTTTATTGCAACATGCCTTAAAATTTTTCATCATAAAAAAAGTGGAGTTAAAAACTTAACTGTTTTTTTTGGATTTAAATATATGTTTTTATAATAAATTTTTAATTTTAACTCAAAATAAATATTTTACACATTTTTTATCCTTTATTTAATTTTACATTACTAAACTCGGTATAGTTAGAATAACGTCTAGCTAAGATTGATCCATCATTTGTAGGAATGTATGAGTGATATCCTCGTGTTCCAGGAATTGTTTTTAAAAATGCGTGCTTATCAGCTAGTTGATTTCGTTTTGCAATGTTTTTGCAATTTTATCAACAATTTTTATCAACAATTTTGCAATTTTATCAACACCTCTGGAGTTATATAACTGGGCAGCAGCTCCAGGCAGTTTTCAAGATAACATGCATTTTTTCTATGTAACGGAGGCAGGTTACATTGCAAAACGAAATCAACTAGCTGATAGATACGCATTTTTAAAAACAATTCCTGGAACACGAGGATATCACTCATACATTCCTACAAATGATGGATCAATCTTAGCTAGACGTTATTCTAACTCTACCGAGTTTAGTAATGTAAAACTAAATAAAGGATAAAAAATGTGTAAAATATTTATTTTGAGTTAAAATTAAAAATTTATTTATTTTGATTAGCTCTGTTCAATACCTACATTTTGAGCTATATAACTTTAAAATCAGTCCGGTAGTTTTAACTGTAGAGCCATTTCAATACACCAGGGTCGAGCGATTTCTTGATTTTTCAACACCCTGTATCTTAAGACAGGGTTAAAAAAAAAACTAAAAACGCAGAAATTTTTTTTTTATTGATGTCAACGAATTCCAATACCTAAATATACAAAATTTAAACCTCATTTCCAAAATTGCATGTTTTTTGCTGATTGCACGTATTTTTCACTGGTAGTATCTATTTAGGTGGTAAGCGAACCGTACCATGAACCAACCAATTTACCATTTTACTGTATTTCAAATAATGTGAGCTGCAGTAATTAGTGTAAATTTATATTTTTAGAAAAATTATGTTATGAGATTGAATTAAGTAATGTGTATGACAAACGATCAAACCATTATCAAAAGTTTTGATTGTTATAAAAAAGCCGTTAATCGCACTACACAGCTGTTTAATCTCATTTTAAACGAGGTAGTAATTTTAGATGCTAATTTTGTATAAAATGGTTATCATCATTTGGTTTACGTTTTAAAAATAATTATTTAATTTTAAACTCAAGTTATTTTCAATTATAAATATTTGAAGTACCAAGAATTACTTATAAATCGCATGTCCTTTTTTAAATAAAACTGCTGATGATCCAGTGGCTGACAATTTTGCCAAAGAAATAATCTCTTAGAGCATGATAAATCATACATGTCCATATACTGTGAGTTTGTTGCAAAATTTTTGAAATAATTTAAATTTCCAATTCCAATAACTAAAATTTTAAATCACAACTTCTAGTCTGAAATGGATATTTATGTGAAAGATATGTGATTAATCGACACATTTTTCCCTGTATTGTTCTCAGTCTCATCTTTCTTATATACTTTGAAAGTGACTGCTTCAAAGCCGAAGTTTATGACACCGTTACTATCAGATAGTTTAGCCCATCATTCCTTATTTTGTGTTTTCTGCCTCCTTTTTTAATTTACATTTCGTTTGTTTCTTAACGACAAAAAGCTTATCTATCCGCCAGCTATGAGAGGGACAAAAGATTTTCTGTTTTTCAGAATTTCTAGTACCTTACCTGGATTTTATAGGTCTAGCAGAGATCCAAGCACGAGCTCTGTTATGTGTTTTAATTTACTGTTTACTTAGTGTTGACACTAGCAGTACTTACTGGTGATCGGCCTTACTGTCGAAATGGATTCTCAGTCAAGTTGATCATAGGTACTGGATCATTGATCATAGGACAAGAAAAGAGCACGTTAACCCAGACGTGACTAGGAATATGACGATAAGTTTGGAAACTGTGATTTAAATTTGGAACCGTTGTTCTTATTGTTCACATACAAGTTTATAGTTGGGGAGTTTACGATCTTTTCTTCTCCTTTCTACCATATCATATGGTCTATTTTTTGTGAGTTGTTAAAGAGTCATAGTGGAGGTATCCATAGAAATGTAAGCCGAAAGTATTGCTGTAAGATCTCAGTTAGATATTTAGTAGCTACTTAAGAAAAATGTGCTCCTCAAATTGAATTATTTACTCATGTACAGGTATATGCGTTATCGTTGAACTTACAAACCTCTTTCGAGACATGACTGTTCGTAATATGGTTCTCTTTTATTGTTGGTTAAGGTGCAATCATGACCCTTGCTTCAATTAAGTTTCTACAATTACTTCAATGCCTTTATTTCCAAAAAATATGTTGTATAAGCTCATATATTAAAGAAAAACCTCATCTTGGAGATATTTGTACCTTATATCCCAGGAAACACGCAGAACATAAAGTTGAAAATTTTACCTAAGAAATATCAAAGTTTATCCGTACAACCGTTTATCCGTTGTTAGATCTTTCCATATTAAGTCAGTTAAAGAAAATATAAAGTGCGTAATCTTTACTCACGGTGGAAGAAAACTTCTTTGGCTATTGTGGCAGGTATTACTAAAAAGATTAAATATAATATAAATATGTCTAATTAAAAAATTACAGTAATATTTATTGATAATATAATTTACATGTGTAATAAAAAGCATACTAACATATGCATTACAATGTTTTTCAAAGTATTACAAATTAAACTAACGACAAATACACGTTCATTTAATTCAACAACAAGATTTCGTACAACAATTGATAAAGCTTATGTTTCTTACTTTAGTTATCATAAACCTCTAATTTTTTATTTGAATTATGATAAATATGGAGGGGCTGAAATCTCACAGCTCTGAGATATCAAGACTTCGGTCTGGGTTAAGGATTTTGATATAGTTTTCGGCAAAAAACTTTTATGCGGACATGGTTTTTATAGTTACACTTAGCAAACTACTCAAAAACCTCTTCATTTAGTGTTTCGAGAAAATATTACAAAATCACAAATTCATATTTCTTTCAAAATTCCAAAAATTTTGTTAAAAATAAATAAAATCAAACTTTTTCCAAAATCCTAAAAATATTCCAAAAATTATTACAAAATCAAAGATTAAACTTTTTTCAAAAATTCTGAAAATATTGCAAAAATTATACAAAATCAAAAATAGAAACGTTTTTCAAAATTCCAAATATTCCAAAAATTAGAATAAAATCATATATTTAAACTTTTTCTAAATTCTAATAATATTCCAAAAATTCTTAAAAATTCAAAAATTGAAACTTTTTTTCAAAATTCTAAAAATATATATAAAATTTAAAATTTTTTTTTTTAAATTCTAAAAACATTCCAAAAATTGAAATAAAATCAAATATTTAAACTTTTTCTAAATTCTAATAATATTTCAAAATTTCTTAAGAATTTAAAAATTCAAACTTTTTCCAAAACTAAAAATATTGCAAAAATTATAAAAATATCAAAAATTGAAACTTTTTCCAAAATTACAAAAATTGTAATAAAATCAAAAATTTAAAATTTTTTAAAATTCTTAAAATATTCCAAAAATTCTTAAAAAATCAGAAATTGAAACTTTTTCAGAATTCCAAAAATATTCAAAAACTATAACAAATTCAAAAATGTCCATGTCCATTTTCATTTTTAGCAAACTATTCAAAAACCTTCAATTTAGCGATTCGTGAAAATATTACAAGATCACAAATTCATATTTCTTTCAAAATTCCAAAAATATTGTAAAAATTATAATAAAATCAAATTTTTTTCAACATTCTAAAAATATTCCAAAAATTATTACAAAATCAAAAATTAAAACTTTTTCCAAAATTCTAAAAATATTGCAATAATTATTACAAAATCAATAATACATACTTTTTTCAAAATTCCAAAAATATTTCAAAAACTGTAACAAATTCAAAAATTTCCATGTCCAATTTCATTTTCAATTACATTTACGTCATAAAAACAGCTACAAACTTATAATGCAATAATCTAGATTTTGGTCTCACATACCAATCCCAACCATCAAGATTTCTCCAAATTCAATGTTCCTACTCGTAATCACTTAAAATGAACGTTTTTTAAGCAAAAAATATGCAAATTTCCTTGTTTTGACACACATAATGATTTTTTTGACACGCTTCCGGTACAGTTATCGAACACAGCGTCCTTTCGGACCTGTCACTTGAGTATACCTATTTTTAGAAAAAAAAATTTTTGAAATCCCTCCAGTGGTTTTCCCTGCAGCATAGGTAATGACGGCCGGCCGGCAGACAGACATACATTTTTTTTTTGATTTTTTAGAATCAGTAGGTCCTAAAACGTCGAGAAATGCCAAAAAAAGTAAGAAGTAACAAGTAAGAATTTCACTTTGAGCTCATGAATGTAATACTTAGGTCTTTCAGACCGAAGTAATATGGAACATAGTTTATTTCTGTTTATAATTATGGGCGCTGAACTTAATAATCAAAACCATTTATTTAGAACCAAGTGTTCCTATATATTTTTATTTTTTATAATACATTTATAGACTCTTATGAAATGTTTCTTAAAACAGAATCACTAATGAGAGACTGTTAGTCAATTTTTAATTTTTAAACCTTTGTTACCATTGAAATCAAAGAACCAAAAACTTTGACGCGTTTTTTAGCACTTCAAAATTTCTAAATCTATCATACCGACCGGTCTTAATCTTTCAGCATTTTATTCTTAAACACATTCTTTATTAACTAAATCACAATTTTAAGATTACAAAAGTTGGTTTCTAGAGTAAGTGTCAAAACTAAATAACGGGTCATTTTTTTGAATTTTATTTATAAAAAAATCAGACAAGTGCGAATAAAATTCTCTCGTCAAGGGTTCCGTGAATGTTTATGCGTAAATACGAAATGTCTATGCGTTCGTTTCTATTCATTCGTTATGCGTGAATGTCAATAGTAAATTACAATCAAATCTAGATTGATCAAAAATGACTCAAAAAATGTTACTTTAGGTTAAATCTCATCCATAGATGTTTATGGTAACTCAAGAAAGATTCAATTACACTTGCTTGTAAATGGTTTGAATTTGATTATTTTTTCGGTCTATCAAGTGTTGAAATTTAGAGGCTACATACTAAAAATATTTTTTTTCAATAACACAAAAACTGTGCACCGCAAAGTTCTAAAAAAAATTGTAATGTTTCTTAAATTAAGTGTTGCTCCATATGACACCCCCCCTCGAGCTTGTGTCAAAAATGGTTTTTTACTCTCCCCACACCCATCCCCGTTATTTGAGTGAGATTTCGCTATGATTTTCATTCAAAATTTACAAATTTTCCTGTCTCTGTGAATTTTTTCAAATTTTTCGGTCAATCATCGTCGAAACGTAGGGAGCGAAACGATCTGAATTTTGCACTTTTTTGACAATAACTCAAAAGCTGTGCATCGCAAAGTTCTAAAAAAAATTGCAACGATTTTTAAATTAGGTGTTCATTCAAATGACACCCCACTCGCTTGTGTCAAAAAGGGTTTTTTTTACCCTCTTTACCCCCGCCCCCTAAACACACAGAAATATATTTTGAAAAATTTTTAATTTTTGATTTTATTATAATTTTTGGAATTTTGAAAAAATTTCAATTTTTGATTTTGTAATAAATTTTGCAATATTTTTAGAATTTTGAAAAAAGTTTGAATTTTTAAGAAATTTCGGAATATTATCGGAATTTAGAAAAAGTTTCAATATTTGATTTTATTTCAATTTTTGGAATATTTTTGAAATTTTGAAAAAGTTTGAGTTAATTTAATTTCACAATATTTTGGGAATTTTGATTATAATTTTCCGGCAACGTATTGATGTTTCGTGTTAGTTTTGTAATAAATTTTTAAACAGAGATAAAAAATACTTGTACTTTAACAAAGAGTTATGTTTGATATACATCGCTGCCCAAAACTAAAAACCATGTCCTCATAAAAGTTTTTTGCCGAAAACTATATCAAAATCCTTAACCCAGGCCGAAGGCTTGATATCTCAGAGCTGTGAGATTTCAGCCCCTCCATATTTTTTGAATTACATTTATTTTAAGTTAAAAAAATTTACAAATTTATTGTTTAGTAATCAGAAGTTTAAAAAAAATATATAAAAAAAAAGTCGGGCAAGTGCGAATACAATTCGCTCGCTGAGGGTTCCTTGTATATAATATTTGAGAAAACAACAGTTTTTGTTAGCATAGTTTTACCTTGGGTTGCATTTTACCCAAAGCTGTTTATGGTGGCTAAAGAACGCTTCAATAACGCCAGCTTATAAATTATTTATATTGGAAAATATATTATCAATTGTTGTAGCTTCAAGCAATGTTGGTTCATGAATTTTCTTTATAAATTTGTAACGCCAGGACTATTTCAATTTTGTTTTATAAATAATAATTTTCATTTTCAATTATAATTTCATTAATTTTCTTAAAGGTCGCTACATTTTTGTATGCTACTGTTGAGATTTAGTTGCGTCACTCAATTTCAACAATAAACATGTTTGATTTAATGTTTTCTTGATACGTTGGAGAAATTGGTGATTGTTGGAAAGGGAAAACAGAAGCAGAAAATATGATATAAAAATAAGAATTTTGATAACCAAATAGATTAGTATAATTTTAAATTTGAAAAAATCATGATTCGAATTAAATTCAAATCAATTATATGTGATATAATTTTAAAGCATGGTATATATTTGAAATTAAAAAAATGTAAACAAAAATATTATAGTGCTATATGTACTAGAAAAAAATGAAAAATTTCATTTTAAAAGAAAAATTAAATTATTTGTTGTAAAGTTGAGTTTTTTAATTTGTTTACTTGTTTGTAATAAGTGAAAGAAAAGTTTCTACATTAATATTTTTCTTCTCAATTCTCACAGTGATTCAATACTGTACAAAATAAGAAACATAAACAACAAATCTAACCATGGTGGACGACGATATTTTTTTAAATGGAGTGACTTTCAACCAAGCAATTTGAAAGATTACAAGAAGATGAAGATCTAGTGGTTAGTAATCTTTGGTTTCCTTATTTCAAAGTTGGCAAATGGTTATTATAATTATTGGCAAATGGTTCACATTCAGTATTTTTTTGTGAGAAGTGCACATAAGTAACGGGAATTTGAAGGAGTTTATTAAAGCAGCGGAATCATTACAATCAAGAGATATTAAAACATGAAGAAGACAACAGAAGAGAAAAAAATTTAATGTAAGCTAATTTTTATTTCTATTTGCGTAATTTCATTTTTTTAATTAAATTATTATTTTACAATTCATTTTGTGATATAGGAGGTTTCCAAGTGATATTTGTTTGTTGTGTTAAAGTTCTGTGTTTTTCAGTTTCAAATAGTTTATTTTTGAGCTATCCGGTATAAATAAAAATTAAAGCTACAAATTTTACAGCATTACAAATTTTTTTGTAAAAAATAGATTAACAGAAAGTTTTGAGGTTTTTTATTGAAACCAACACTAAAGTCACCTATCACAATAGTTGGAGGAAAAAATGTCGTTAAATTATTGATTTGTCTACTGAACATTTGAGAGATCGATATACCAACAGGATTTGAACTTAAGCTAGTTTAACATTCACAGTGACTGCCAACAGAGGTAAAGCCGAAATTATTGTGGCTATTTTTGTGCACTAGTGGTGCGGTATCAGACAACCTCGATTTACTTGACTGTAACAATTTTCTAGTTCAACAGTAGCTCAATAATTCAAAAATTTTAAAAATGTTTGCATGGAGAGATCAGTTTTTATTGTTTTGAAATTTTTTTATTTTTGATCTACATAACTCAACATAACTCAAAATTTGCGCTTTTGAAAATTACAAAAAAAATTGTTTTAGACTAAAAAAAATTAACCTTTCATATGACACCCCACTCGACAAGATCAAAAATAATTTGTTTTAAAAAATAACATTTAAAATTATGAGCCGACCGCTATAGTTTTCGTTCAATCTTTACATCATTGCCCATAACCATGAATTTTTTCAAAATTTTTCTTGAGTAACGTTCGAAATTAAGGGGGAGGGGGTAAGGAAAAACAACACTCGTTTTGGCAATATCTAAGAAACAGAGCAGCAAAAAATCAATGAAATTTTTTTTTGAAATATTTTGATTTATTTTCGATGTTTCTAAACAAAACTCGATTCCTTACAAAAAACTTTTGTTTTACTATCTCCTTATCTATGTTCATAAAATATAGATGAAAACACATATTTGAATTTTTTTTTATCAATAGGCGTGGAAAACACATTTAAAAACTGTAGAAAATTTCTGTTTTAGAGCACTTATAGTTAGCGAGTAAATTGATTATGTAGAAATTCGGACGGACACCGAAGTCTCACCAATAGGGTACCGTTTTTACTTTTTTAAAGTACGGAACCCTAAAAACCCATGAGCTAGATGCTTGAGATCACCAGCATATTAGGTGCTTCATGTAAAAAAACGAATTCCGGCTATGAATTGTTGTAAGAACAATCGATCATGGATTTGCCTTCATCCTCTTTCTACCCCAACCTAATGAGAAAATTAAATTAAAAACTTAACAACAAAGGTCGATTAGCGGTTATGGAAATTAAAATATTTTAATTTAAAGTAAAATTTTACGTCGTATATGTGCAATAATTTAAATTCTCCCTATAGCTTAACAACAATTCAATGGTTGTCGGTGATCTTAATTGAAAAGTAGCGTGCGTGGCATTTTAAATACAAAAATTGGTAAACATTTCTTGAAAATATATAAAAATTTGTAACCAAGTTTCTTAATAAATTATAACGTTCTTTGATTCCTTTAAATTTTGGTCAAACTACCTCTTTAGCCGACCAACGTCACTATCGCATTACCGGTAATGACGTATGCATATAAATATTTTTTCGGTTGATTTTCATAAAAGAAAACAGAGTTGGAAAAAATTAAAATTCACACCAATTGTTCTTACATTTTTTGTTTATTCAGAATATTGATTTTTGACTTCTTTTGAAATAAAACGAACTCGAATACGGAGACAAAAGATATCAATAAATCTGGTCAAGAATTCTATTAGTATTTGAGGTCATAAGACGGTTATTTTTTTTAAACCAAAATTTTCTTCTTTGTACATTACTAATATAACTTGAATGTAATAAAAAAACTTACACTTTTTTATTTTTATTATTTACACTTAAAACTTTTAAATTTTGAAGAGCTTTTTTGTTTTATCCAAACTATTCTTAACTCACTTTGTTGCACAATTTTATTTTTTTTTAAACTTACTTTATATATTTTTTTTTCAATTTCTATTCTTTAAACATTTAATTTTTTTTTAAGATTTAACATAAAAAACTTTGAAGTAAACAATAACAAACACGAAATAATTTTAAATAATTTTATTATATTTAAAACTTTTTTTTTCTATAACATTTTCACCGATATAATTTTTTTTTCACACATAAAAACGAAAATAAAAAATTTCACTCCAGTCGAAATCGATTAAAATACTTGAAAGTAAATTCATTTTAAATTTAATGAAAGTAAATTAATTAAATTAAAAACACCGAATTGGAAAACAACATTAATATATTTTTTTAAAATTCAATAATTTTTAATTTTTTCTTATTGAAACATTTGGACAAAATTTTAATAAATTGAAATTTTTTGCTGCACCCTTAAACGTAGACTACTCGTAGGGCATAACGAGAAATAAGAGTTACGTTTTTTATTCTTTGTCGTGGATCTATTACGCAAGTGCCATTTGAAGAAAGTTATTGTATTTTTTTTCTTATAGATTTTGGTAATATTTATGTTAGAGAGTGGTTTGAAAGGAAAATTTTATGTGATACCGGATTTGAAGAATATGTGAGCTTTGATTTTCTGTCAAACTTATGTTTCAAAGCATATTTTATGGTGTCTCATGTCTCTGATTTAGTTGGATATTGGCATGGTCGCAGCAAACTTTTATATTCCAGTGAAGGTCACCACACAATCAGGTAATCACAATTATATTAGACCCTGCAAATCCCGGGATTGGTTGAGGGGAAAATCTTACTTAAACTCTGGTTACTACTACCAAACGCCTTCTGAGCGTGCAATGATACGAAAAGGGATTTTTGTTTTTCAAATTTTATAGCCAACCCGTCATAGATAAGTTGGCTATAAAAATCACAACATTCACTTACGAATTACGATGTGAAAGGCAGCAATTTTTAGCTGGCTACGGCTGCGCAGTAAATTTAACGAAGATTCGGCCCACGCAAATACAGTAGTTTGTAATGCGAGAATTATTGTTATCAATACCTGCAGTTAGCATCCAGAGAAAGCTCATCATCAAAGTATGTGTGAATAGGAGATAAAATTTCTAGAAATAACTCTAGATATCTATCTCCTGTGAAGAAACCATTTAAAAAAAATATAAAGGTTCATTTGATATGCAGAAGCGTTGCGTGTAAGACCTGCCTTTCCAGATACCCAAGCTATCTTAAGGGAATATACATACATATATTTATGAAATAGTCACTTTGAGTTAGAGAGAGCATAAAATACATGACAGTTATTGTTAAAATTGCCAAAAAATTCGTAAACTTACCTCCCTTGACGCTAGTGCGTTTCGTAAACAACTGTTCACGCCGTAGAAAAAGAAGTTTTCATCTGTTTTAACAAAATAAACAATTTTATCATTCCGACAATAATAAAGTTAGCTTTATTTTTTATTTTTTTACAACTTTGTACGTTATTATGCTTAACGCCGTTAATTTTATTGTGTTGTGCAAAGATTTTTGTATCAATGCAACTCAATACTAATTTATTCGTTTGTATTTTATAAGCATTTTGATTGTGTTTTAAAAAATGCAATAATATTTTCGTTCTCATTTAAAACAAAAAAAAACATTAAATTAAACCTACTGCGCATGTTCTTCTCTCGAATGATAAAAAGGAATAGTCAATTTGAATTAAATTTTCAATGTGTAAGCAATTAGTTTTTTATATGATTGTTTTTTAGTTTCTCATAAGTACAAAATTTGATGTCTTGCTGTTTAGGTTCTTTCATTTTCAAAATATCAATAGGTTGGTATTGAAATTGTATAAAATTTATTTAACTGTATTAATTGTACAATATCAAAAAGTTTATTGTGGTTAGTTCTGTTCGGTTGGTTTTTTTCTTTATGAATTTTAAAATTATTCAATTTAAATTAATAGATGTTACTCTGTCGGAAGTATACAATGTGGTATTGGGTTGGGTTCGTGTTTAATGAATTTTTTTGCTCGTAAGTTTATAATGCTTCCTTGTTTCTCGCTCGCATCTTGCAAATTTTTGCTCGAAAATAAAATAAATCATTAAACACTAACCCAATTAAATACTATTTAGGATGTGATAATATAAATTAAGATTAAGAATTAGAGAGAAGAATTATTTGAGAAAATTAAGTGACACCAAAATGCTTCCTTTCGTTTGAAATTTTCATGGTATATAAATTTCGTCGGGTAAAGAAACAATTTTCTGGATAATTAAAGTATTTGATCGGTAAAATTTTTGTCCTAATTATCGATTTGGTAAGATGAGCTGGCAAAAATAGGATCTCTTATTCATATGCATAAATCGTAGCATCTTCTCTTACCAATGTAAGAGCAGTCAATTCCTATGACTCTATTTATTACCCAAAAGTTGTACTAAATCAAAGTAAACCAATGAAAATAAATTTGTGAGGTTTGAATTTTTACTTACTTTTTTCGATTTCCCAGTTTTCATGTGATTAAATTTTTTCTGTGTTGCACATCTAACTCTGTGTGAAGCTCATAACCTAGCGAATTATACCAAAATTTGAACACAAGTTCAAATTAATTTGAAAAAACAAACTGAAAATCGTAAGACTGTGGTTTCTAAGGACCATTTTCTGATACGGTTGTTTTCTGAATCAAAAAATATTTTTTTCGGTTTTTGAATATTTGTGCATTGCAAACTTCCTTCTAAATTTAACTCCCCTTTTGAACGGCCTACAAGAATATTCCTACAATTATGACTTTACCGGCCAGTTTTGGACTTATCCACCTCGTACAAGTGGTATTTTACTATTCCGAAGTCTGAATTCCTGAGTAACCTAACCTACTATATGTCCTGTTTTTATACTTAGTGTTTTTAGAAGAACTGATTTAAACTCTAATTACCGATGATAAAACGTTTCAGAATGTCTCCAGATACGTTCCAGCTTAGCTTGATGTGACATGAAGTCAGATACAATTGTGATATTCAACAAATTTTGTACTAGTTGTAACAATAGACATTTTTGATAGACGGTTTTGTACCAAAAATATAATCAAGAAGCAAGTTGCTTCGTGTATTGCATTTTGCTATTTATTTTTTCTGTATCGTGTGGTGTACATTTCCATTACACACAAGAAAGGTTCCAATGTTTCACCTCTGAACATTCATTATTAGGTTAATAACATGAGCGATTTACCACCGTCAATGTGAAAGGGCGCCGTTATGAGTCAGAATTTATAATAATTGATTTCAAAGCTGGTATCATATCTATACCGTTGTAGCCGCAGGCACATATTTCACATTGCTGTTGTACAAACAAAAATTTACAGTTTTTAATCTTGAATTACAATCGGTTACCTACGGTACTTCATACAACAAAAATTCAGCAGCAAAGATTTACATTAAACATCTAGCTCATCTCTTTTATTTCGAGCGAAAACTGTATGGTCAGTTCGTTCCAGCGGTAGACGTTGACTTGCGGAAATTTTATCATGTTTAATTTTTAAATCCACAATTGTAACATCTAACTCATCAGCCGTGTCATATTGCTCAGACCGTTGTTATAGGCATTGAATATCATGGTCTGTTAGACAGCGGTACAAATATAAGCGTGTTAGGTGATGGTTCCGAAAGATATCTTGATTACAAGGGCATAAAAGTGCATAACCTCCCTTTGGTTCTTTGCGCACATCAATATGAAAACTGAGTGTGTCAATAAAAGTAACAGTATCCGATTTTATATAGCACAAAATTTGCAACATGCTTGACTTCGGGTGTGATTTTTGGACCAAATTTGGTATCCACCCTGTTATCGATTGTGAAATCAATAATTCTGAAGTTTATATCCAGAATTCAATTTCCCTCCAATAAGAAAACAAATCTACACCACCTTTCATGCGAAGAAAAACAGACATTGCTCAACCAAATTGGACTAGATAAGACCTTTTTTTTAACCCATTCAATTGATGTTGGTAATGCTTTACCAATCAAACAGAGACACTGTTTTGTTTTGCCTGTGGTTGAAGCTGAAATTTATGCATAACTAGAAAGAATGATATCCCTTGAAATAACCGAAGAAAGTCAAAGCGCATGGTTCTCGCCCATTGACAAACCCCTCTCGATTCAGAAACCGGTAAAAAAAACAGCTTTCACAATTTCCGGCTGACCGTTATACAAATTTGAGGTCATTTCTTTCGGGTTGTGTATTGCTCTGCAGACTATATCCCGACTTATGCATAAGTTAATCTCTTTTCATTTACTCGATCGGGTTTCAGCATATCTCGATGACGAATTGATTACATCGTCAACGTTTGCCAAACACCTTGCACTTTGATCTGACGTTGCTGATCGACGTTGTTTAACAAATTTGTCTATAAACGTTAAAAAGAGTAATTTCTGCATAAAGGAATAAAACACCACGAGTACATTGTAGGTGAAAGTGGTTTACGGGTTGATTAAATTCGCGGAATAAATTCGCTCAGATCGTGTTAAATGCATTAAAGGAAGCTCTGACTTTCGCACCTGTACTTTCAACTGCCAATTTTACGACACCATTTTTTGTAAAAGTGAGGCAAGCACAAGCGAAGTTGGATGTTTATTATTTCATTATACTAAAGAGGGTGACAAGCATCCTATCGCTTGCTTTTCAAAATAAACTCGGGCACAAAAAAAATTGAAAAAATTCAAAGCTTATCACGAAAGTCTGTCTTTTACTGTCATCACCGACCATGTGAGTTTGAAGTGACCAAAAAAATAGCGAAGTCTCTCCAGGCGCTTATCAAGATGCCGTTTAAAGCTTAAAGCGGTTAGTTGTACAATCGAACACCGAAAAAGAAGTCAAAATATTGTTCCTAATGCTATTTCTCGTATGCACGTGGATGTCATTGACAACAACGACAAAACGGTTCTTACAGATGTTACTAATCTCCCGTCACTCCACGTAGATCTCAGTGACTCTTCCATTGATGAACCAGAATATATAAAGCTACTTAAAAAAATTCCAAACAGCAAAAAAGGCAAAACAAATGTTCAAACCTTTGATGGACAGTTTTACATAAATTTGACTCTGGGACTATCATACTTAGATACAGATGTATCACCATGGAGGCTAATAGTTTCCCACAAATTGACGAAGGTTTTTATACAAAAGGCTCGTGATGCACTGTCATCAGGTTACCTAAGGGTAGTAAGAGTTCCTGATAGGATCAATCGACAGTATTTATGAAAAAATACGGCACTAGACGTAAAATTATATATTCAAAGCTGCGATATTTGTACAACATATTAAGTTACTAATTCTATAACTAAATCCCCCATGGGTAGCTTTATAGAAGTTTTGGGTCCATGTCAACGGATACACATCGACTAGTTCGGTCCATAACCGCGGTCTAGAAATAAGTTTACAATCATTACTGTTGTTCTAGATAAATTTTAGAATTTGTTTTTGTGAAGCCAATTTGACAAGCTACTGCAGAAGCTGTTTGCAGCATTCTTGAGCGAGGCGTATTTTTAAAGTTCTCTGTTTCAGGAGTTATTTTGGTCGAAAATGGAAAACAATTTGTTTCGCATATGCTTTCTTGTTTGCTTCCCAAGCATTCAGTTAAGCTTCTTCAGAAAGAATAAAATGCGCAATCCTTGAAAAACATATGGTTAGTCTTGGTTCAGATTATACTCTTTTTAGAGAGAAAAGTCATTTGGCTTTAAGAATTGGGCAGTCGCGAAAATTTTCAAAATTTTCTTTTACAAATTTGGTATCAATCGATCGGGCTCGGCCATCTCCCGAAAACTTTATGAGATTGGGGTGGTAGGTCCAATAATAAGGGGGGGTTGGGGGGGGGGGGTGTCGGTTATACAAAGTATAGAAATTATTGTCATTATTATCGATTTTTACATAATCGAGGATGCTGAGTTCAATAGTGATGGTAAAAATGTTGACCGGACTCAGGGTAGTTCAATAAGGGTGGGGGTTGAGGGTCGGTTATAAAAAATGTCGAAATTATCCTCATCATTATCAATTTTAACATAATCGGGGATGCTGCATTCAATTATGATAGTAAAATTGGGGCCGGACTCAGAGTAGTCCAATAATAGGTAGGGGTTGGGGGGTCGGTTACACAAAGTATCGAAATTATTGACATTATTTCGATTTTAACATAATCAAAGATGCTGAGTTCATTGTTGATGATAGATATGGAGACCAGATTCAGGGTAGTTCAATAAGGGGTGAGGGTTGGAGGTCTGGTCATGCATAGTATCAAAATTGTCGTCAATAGTGTTGATTTCAACATACTTGAGGACGCTGAATCCAACAGAGATGTTTAAATTGGGATTAAAAATATAAGGGTGTCACTAGAGGGTGGGAGTTTGGGGGTGAAAGCCCAAAATGTTCCCATATATATTATGAGTATTGATTTTGGATAAATCAAAGGCGCTGAGTTCAATGGTGATGCTGAAATTAGTATTTGGGCTCTAGGGAAGAAACTAGAGGATAAAAGTTTGGGTCTAAAATTGGGGTAATGTTCAAATATACATGATAAATATTGGTTTTTCTATGAATCGAGAATGCTGAATCTAATGGCGATGTTGAAATGCAGAACCACGTAATAAAAAATTTGTTCTATGAAAAACACTATGTATTACAAATTGAACGAAAATGTTTTGCTATTCATTTCGGTAATTGCTTGTTGATTGATTTCAAATTTCAATGATAATGCTATTCCATTTAAAAACTAATCAAGGAGTACTTTTTTTGGTTTGAGATCGAGTTCTACGTTTACTTGCGTTGTTTGTAATCGATTTTTTCAGTTCAATGAGTTGATTTTGTTAAGTTCTTTTATTTCTACTGCATCTCTTTGTCGTTTCTGGAGGCTTGATTTATTCTCATTTAGCATTAAATTTTGCATCTTCTGACCTTCTACGATATTTAGTCTTTTCATTTTTTTAAAACGCTTGGATAAGTTTGTAGAATCCATTTCATATTTTACTTGTTTTTCTTCTCTGAATTTAGAGAGTTGCGTTATTAATAGTTTTCAAGTTCAATTGACCATTTCAAATATTTCATTGAAGAATTGTTTTCTGCTATATTTTCCTCGACTTTCAATTCTGACTTATTCGATAAAATTTCTTAAGTTTCGGTTTGAAATGATGTATTTTCTTGCTTCTGAAAATTTAGAGAATCGATAGAGAGTAAATCTAGTTCTTCCAATATTTTTTTTCGATTATTTTGTGTTTCGTTCCGTATTCTCAATTCTTTCAAGATATTTATTGATACATTTTCAAGTTCAATTGAACACTTCAAATAGTTAATAGGACTTTTTTTTTGTAAACAAACATTTTTTGAATTTTGTGATATTATATTACTAGTTGTTGGAATTTGAGCTGGAATTTCATCTTCCAAAATTATAGGTAGTTTAGATCAACCATTATTTACTAGCATTTCCTGAATTTCTTGTAGTGTGTTTTCGATCGCTGTACAATCGTCTACTTCATCAGATAATTCATCCTTATTTCCAAGTTTTTGGATATTGATTCTCTCGATTTTATCAACCGCTGCACTATTCCTTTTATGTGGTTGGATTTAAGATATTCGTTTATGTACTATGTATAATTTATGTACTATACCGTATAATTGCGTTTTGACAGAGTTCGTAGCACTGATTCTGAAAAATTGTTTTGAATATTTTGTGTGTCTATTTACAAATGTGAAGTTTATAAAATAAAGAATAAATGACATTAAATATTTTATAAACAGATTTTTTTCCGTCTAGTTTACTCAATATGGTTTAAAGAAGAAGTTCAATTACTATTTATACAAGAAAATGATGAGCACTCAAATTGATACAGTCTAATTTTTGTGGCATTTTTTTGTATATTTCAATAACAAAAATATAAGATATATAAAGAATTTGCTATTTTAGTTTATTATTTTTCTTATTTAATAATTTTAAAATATTTTTCTGCCATGTTTCGACGATACATCAATTTGAAGATATAATTCAACTAATATTTAACCCACTTTTGAGGGGGTCCTTTGCTAAGTAGCTCTAGCCTTTGTGTATAACGTATATTTGAACATTTTTTTATTCTCCACCCCATCCTCTAGCTTCTGATTTCGCTCCTATGGTTGCTTGATTGCATATTCCAAGACAACCATTGGATTCAGTATTTTCGATTCATAGAAAAAAATAAAATTTATTATGTATATTTGAACATTTCTCTAATTTTAGACCCAAACTTTAATCCTCTAGTTTCTTTCCTGGACCCCAAATACTAATTTCAGTATCACCATTGCATTCAGTACCCTAAATTTATCCAAAATCGGTACCCATAATATATTTTCGGCTTTCAGCCCCCAACTCCCACCCTTTAGTGACACCCTTATATTTTTGATCCCAATTTAAACATCACTGTTGGATTCAGCGTCGGATTCATGTTGGATTCATGTTGAAATCAATAATAATGACGATAATTTTGATACTATTCATGACCAGACCCCCAACCCTCACCCCTTATTGAACTACCCTGAGTCCGGTCAACATTTTGCCATCACCATTGCACTCAGCATCCTCGATTATGTAAAAATCGATAAACATGACAACAATTTCGATACTTTGTATAACCGACCCCCCCCCCCCGCACCTATTATTGGACTACCCTGAGTCCGACCCCAATTTTTATTATGACGATAATTTCGAATTTTTTTATAATCGACCAGCCAACCTCCACCCCTTATTGGACTACCGCGAGTCCGGCCCCCATTTTTATCATCATCATTGAACTCAGCATCCCCGATCATATTGAAATCGACACCAAACATGACATGCAAAAAAAAATATTTTTTTCTACGATAAGGGATAAGATACCCCCTTGGGAGTAAAAACTGGTTATGTCACCGATCAGGGGGTAGTATGGGGGATTGTATTTGTTATGAAATTCTGATTCTAACGATACCGCACATGACATATTTTACTCATTTAATGTGTCAACCCCACCCATGGGGTTATTTAGGGGTCGAGGACTCCTGCAAACCAATTTTTGGACTCAAAAGTTGCGCCGGTCTGAACAAAAGATAATGGTGCTATTAAATTTTTTTATCTCTTCCCATATATTTTATATAGATTTTTATATGCTAAAACTTAAAGACGGTGTAAAGGGGTGGGGTGGGTCCTACCACCTCAATCTCATAAAGTTTTCGGGAGACGGTCAAGCCCGATCGATTGATCACAAAAATCACAAAATCGAGTCAAAAAAATTTCCAAAAACCACGTTTTCTGCCCGATTCTTAAAAAAAACGATAGTTAAGATGTTGATTATATTTTTAACTAATTAGTTAATCAGAAAAACAAATGTTTGTGTATAAATAAGTGAAAAAAATTTTCACGAGCCAAAATAATTGCATTGCGATTGCATTTTTAAGATTTCTTGTATCTTTTTTGTCTTGTCATCCTATTTTTGACAATAGAAATTCCAAACAGTTGATCGAAATTAAATTATAACTAAAGTTATACTATACTAAACTTGAACGAAATATACTGCTCCAACAACTGTAAATAATTTTTAGTTCGGTTGAAGCCAATTATTAACCAATAGAACCTGGTAGGACAACTGAATTTTGAAGTCAATGTGACAGCAATATTTGGTTGGCACAAATTGAGGTTGTGGTGAACGAGTTTTTCAGTGAATTTAAAACATGCGCATTATCAGAACATACCTAGGCATAACTTGCGCAGTCGTCCTCGTTAATTCGTGGTACAACAAGAAGTATTCATTCGGAATTTTACATAGAGCGATGCATTGAAGAAATTCTCCTCAAATTTTCTCCCAAATTTTAAAAAGCTAAAATTCGCATATGAGATGGAATACCTCGAAGGAAAAAGTTTAAGGTTTATCATGTAAGAGATATTAGATCTAACTCCCTTGAATTTCTAATTATGAAAAAATGTGATATATGAATTTTTTTGACCTGATTGTTATTAAATCTAATTAGATTGTTATTAAATCTAATTTAATAATACGCAACCTACGAATAACAAAATAATTACCAGTAAAACAAATGTATTGCAACAAAATTGTACTCTACTGTTAGTATTAAAATAATTCTAAACGATCTTTATTCCATCTATTTGTAAGCTCGAAAAACAAAAAACTTTTTATATATTTTCACCAAAAATAACAACAAAACAGCGCTATTAAAAATCCCTCCAATTTCTACGATTGTATTATCAATGTGTGTAGCAATTTTAATACTATCAAACAACCAACCCCTATGCAACATAGTGAAATTTTAGTGTATGAAAAGCGTTTCATATTGAATGAATTTTGTTTAAAATTTCTTCTTCAAGATGAGGGTCAGCTCAAAAGTAGTTAAGCCTTAAAAAATAGTGTGTTGATTTGTTTTGTAAAATAAAGTAACGACCCACTTGTTGACAGTAATTTATGTTTAACTCATTGTTTATTTTAATCAGGAAAAACAAAGATAGATCTAGGAAGGAAAAGGCTGTTGACATACCAACTGAGACCAGTATAAAATTTTACACGCAATCGTTTTTTTTACAAATGTGTGTTTGGTGTTCTTTTTCGCAATATCTGGGTTCTTTTCTTGGTTTTCTTGACATTATTCTCAAAGAATTAATACAAACAATTTGAAGAAAACTAATTGTGAATTGATTCACTTGGATATAATTTTTAATTTATTTTTTCTTGACAATATGTTACTCCAAATTTAATATTTGAACTAATTTTATGTAAATAAATTAAATTATTTAATAATTTGATAAGTTTTGTTACTGTTTTGTAAAAAAAAATATAGTTTATGTATATGTGGAACAAATTTGTGAAAACATTGGTGAACAAATTTTTTTTAGGTGTTTTAAAAGGATATTTTTTTAGTCCTTGTTTTTTTATTGGGTAAGAAATTTTTTGTTTGGAATTTAAACCTAATTTTTAGTTCAAAACATTATATGAGCTTATGGTGTGAGTGCTACTATAATGGAGTTTTTATTGTATTATGTGGGGGCTGGTGGTTTGTTTGTATATATGAGTTTTTGTTTATAAAATTTATTTACCTTTTTATTCATTGAAAGTTATTGTGGTGTTCTTCTTTCCATCAACAGATTTGGTATCAAAATAAATCGATTGATATTCTCCCTAAAAATCCTAGAAGAACGGAATATCATCTCAAAACTATTCTTTAAAAATGTTTTACGTTCTGTTGTGAATTACGTGTATTTATTTACATTTGTTTTCCCAGAATCAATAATTCTTTTAAATCAAATATTTATTGTTTTATTTGAGTGGTTTAGTGAATTATGTCGTCCTTGGTTAAGGTTATGCATTTAAACTTTTTTGTTTAAATTCTGGTTCATCAACTAATATCATATCTTAAACAGAGTAGCAAATTTAAAATTCAAATAACTTAACAGCAAACTTGTATAACAGAGCTAGGAGGCTTAGTAGTGAAGATTTAAGAAGAACTATTGCTAAATCTCAATAGTCCTGTGAAGTTTCATTGTGTATAACGATTGTTCTGTTATATTTGAGATGTCACCTAACTATCAAAACGTGAAACAGTGTGCGAACTAGCTATGGTAAATAATTGGTGAATTTTAAAAAACGGTAACGTCAGAGCTGCACCATAGGTAGCGTCAAGCGAGAGGAGAGTCAAAATGTTTAAGGAAACGTACAAGTTTAGTTAGTAATATCTCTCTCAATATTCCTGCGTGTATATATGTGAAACATATGGTAATCTTCAGTCTCACAGTCGTATTTGCTGCTATCTGTTGGACAAAATGTCGGTAGGAGTTAGATGAAAGAAAATGTTTAGTACTATGTGTTTTTATTCAAAATATAATTGAGTGGACTGTATCTATTGGTTTTTTTTTATTTTGTTTAAATGAAACAATTATTATCACTTTTAACTTAGTTTAATTATAACAATTAACATAGGTGATGTTTTCACGCTTACATTCGGATAATAACTGAAATTTACGTTCGATCTTGAACATTCTACTAAAAACTCTGTTGCCAAATTTATTTTATAGTTCTTACTACTCAATTTAAGGTGAGATACCGAACATGCCGGGCCTCTTGAAATAGCTTAGATTTAAACAAACTTAAAATTGTATGTATTAGTTAAAAAATTTAAAGTATTCATTAGTAATTCAATTAATTAAAGTTTACAAAAAAATAAAATTCGATTCCAAATTTACATAAATAAGCAAATAAAACCTTACTGTAAAGGTAGTTTGCAAATTTTTGAAATTGATCTTTTATATAATCCATTTTTTGTTTTAATATCTGCAACTCTTACATTGTTGTCAGATCCCTTATATATATTGGTCACCAATCCTAACAACCATTTTGAACTTGGTAGATTATCATCCACTATTAGGACAACATCATGTATATTAAGATTATTTCGTTCGATCTTCCATTTACCACGTTGCTGCAAAGTGTGCACGTATTCCAGAGAGAATCGTTTCCAAAAGTGCTGAGTAAGTTGTGTAACTCTTTGCCAATTTGACAAACGATTTGTAGAAATATCTGACAGTGATGGTTCCAAAATCGAAATTAATGGTTCTCCGGTTAAAAAGTGACCTGGGGTCAACGGTTCGGGATCATTTGGGTCGCTAGACATCACAGAAAGTGGTCTAGAATTCATTATACCTTCAATATTTATAATTAATGTAAGTAATTCTTCGTAATTTAGGATAGCATTAGCGGCAGTACGTTTCAAATGACCCTTGAGAATGTTTATCGAGGACTCCCACAATCCTCCAAAATTGGGCGACCTGGGTGGTATAAATTTCCAGCTAATTTGTTCGTTGGAACAGAATTCCTTTATATCTGGGAATTTGTCACGAAGAAACTTGTAAAATTCCTTTAATTGATTATTTGAGCCGACAAAATTAGACGCGTTGTCAGACCAAAGGGTTGAACATTTTCCTCTTCTATAAATGAATCGCTTTAGGCACGCAATAAATGAATCAGTTGTTAAGTCCGAGACTAATTCTAAGTGGACAGCCTTAGTCACGAAACAAACAAACAGTGCTATATATACCTTCTGATGAGGTGATTTTCGTTGAAATTTTACCTTGATTGAAAATGGACCACAGAAGTCCACACCGCTTGTTGAAAACGGTTTGTTTGGAGTAACTCTTTCTTTAGGTAAATTTCCCATAATTTGTTCTATGGTATGTGGTTTAACCTTAAAACATGTAACATAATTGTGAACTACATTTTTTGCTATCGCCTTCGCATTTATCGGCCAAAATCTTTGCCGTATTAATGAAATGAGTAGTTGAGGGCCTGCATGTAAGTTTTTCAAGTGCTCACTCCTGAATAAAAGTGTTGTTAAATGATGCCTTGCGGGCAGCAAGTATTGATGTTTTTTGTCATATTCAAAATCTGTATTAATTAATCTACCACCAACACGAATTAATCCATGTTGATCCAAAAATGGATTGAGAGACTTGATATGACTGGAATTTGAAACAATACCATTTATTCTCATAGTTTTTAATTCTGTATGAAATATTTGTTTTTGGGTTATTCTAATCAAAGTTCTAAGGGCATTTTGTAATTCTTCAGGTAACAGTGGCCCTGAAATCGTTTTTTTTAATACATATACATCAATAAATCTGTGACAATAAGCTGTAACACGAAGCAGTCGTGTGTAGGAACTAAATTTTTCGATTAAATTAAAATTGTTTTCCTCAATTGTGGTTAACGTTACATCGGGTAATTTGTATTCTAAACTATTAGAATTATCATTAAATATTTTGGGTATCTTGAAATCATAGTTGGTTGTAGTTAACAAAAATTTAGGACCTTGCCACCATAAGTTTTTATGTTGCAGCTCATGAGGCATAACACCTCTTGAAATAATATCAGCGGGGTTAAGTTCTGAGCTAATATGTTGCCATTCAAACTTTGTTGTCAGTTCTTGATTTTCTGCTACCCTGTTGGCAACGAATACATTTAATTTATGGGGCTCTGTGTGGATCCATGCTAGTGTGATTGTTGAATCACTCCAGAGAACTATTTTATCAAATTTGATATTTAAGGATGTGATGACTGTGGAAATTAATTGTGATAGTAGTAACGCGGCACACAATTCTAGTCTCGGTAGAGATATAGTTTTCAAGGGAGATACACGCGATTTACTGCAGACAAGCTGCACACTTGATTCCTTTTCAATATTTGTACTTTTAATATAAATACAAGCTCCATAAGCTTTCTCTGAGGCGTCGGCGAACCCGTGCAGCTCAGTAGTATATACGTCTGGAATATTGAACATTCTTTGCAATTTTATTGAATTTATAAAATGTAAGTTCTCTCGAAATTCATTCCAAACTAATTTTAGTTTTGAAGGTATTTCTTCATCCCAATTTAAGTTTGATTTCCACAACTGCTGTACAATTATTTTAGCAGTAACTATTATGGGTGCAAGCAGTCCCAAGGGATCATATAACTTAGATATATCTGATATGATTTGTCTTTTACTGATAATTGGGGAGTTGCTAGTTGGTGGTGCACAAAATGAAAAGTAGTCATTGGTTGGATGCCATTTTAAGCCTAAAGCCTTAATAGGTTTATCAACAATATCATCTATTTGTGATTTATCAATATCGGACGTTGAAATATTTTCTAAGAGTTGGGAGCTATTAGAGGACCATTTGTGTAGTTTAAATCCACCTTTATCCATCATTTCGATAAGTTCATTTTGTAATTTCAGAGCGTTTTCTATAGTGTCAGATCCTGTTAAAAGATCATCCACATAAAAGTCTTGAATCGTGACCCTTGAGGCAAGTGGATAAGATTCTTTTTCCTCAGTGGCGAGCTGGTTTAATACTCTAGTGGCTAAATAAGGTGCAGCCGCCGTTCCGTAAGTTACGGTCATAAGCTCATATGATTTAATTTCTTCATCGGGATTAAACCGCCAAACAATTTTTTGATATTTAGTCTGAGACTCATCTACATTGACTTGTCTATACATCTTCTGTATATCACAAGTAAAAACATATTTATATTTACGAAAGCGTAAAACTATGGATAGAATGCTGTTTTGAATAGTAGGACCTGTTAACAAAACGTCATTCAATGAAAGATTAGTAGATGATGGAGCAGAACCATCAAAAACCACCCGAAGTTTCGTTGTGGTACTCTCAGGTTTTATAACACAATGATGTGGCATAAAATATTCTTGTTTATCATTACAGTTTTGTTCAGGTTTCATATGACCAAGTTTTAAATATTCGTCAATGAAATCTATATATTGTGATTTAATATCTGGGTGTAATTCTAATTTTCGTTCCAAATATTTAAATCTTTTTAATGCTTGGGTTTTTGACTCACCTAAATTTTTATAATTGTCCTTAAAAGGTAAGCAAACGGTAAATCGGCCAGTTTTAGCATTTCTGGAATGGGTTTCCATGAAATGTTTTTCACATTCCTTTTCTTCGTTGGTAAGAAATGTTTTGTTTGGAATAGATTCAATTTCCCATAAAGTTTTTATATAATCATTTAAGTCGGGGTTATCTGAATTGTTAAAAGTACACGCAAATGCTTGTGTATTGCAATCTTCAATAACTGCACCGCCAACAATCCAACCCAACTCTGAGTCTTGAATAATTGGAAGATTATCTTGTAATTTTATCTTATCTGATTTCAAAATATCAAAAAATACTTCTGCACTTATAAGAACATCAATTGTTCCTGATAAGAAAAATGATGGATCCGCTAATTGTATATGTATATGAGATGGAATATGCCAAGTTGAGATATCAATGTTAACTTGTGGAAGAGAATTAGAAATAGTTGGAACTATTAAAAATTCCAATTCGGATTCATAATTGGAAGTTCTTGATTTTATTTTTGAATTCACTTTACGTGTCAAGTAAGTTTTTGACTGATTAATGCCTGAAACAATTCTTTTAGAATTTAAGAGTTCTCTTTTTAAAGATAATTTATCAACTAAATTCTCAGTCATAAAATTAGTTTGGCTGGCACTGTCTAGAAGTGCCCTACATTTATGAAAATTACCTTTATGATCTTGTATTAATATTAATGCTGTTGATAAGACAACATGTTTATATACATTATTTGTATTTACACTAACCGATGTGTTTTGAATTAAATGTCTATCCAATTCATTATTATTTGAAGTTTCTAAGGATTTGTTCACATTCTCCTGCATGTGCAATAATGAATTATGTCTTTCAAAACAAATTTTGCATGAATACGTAGACAAACATTTATCAACTGTATGTGATCTGAAACAATTTACTCATAAATTTAATTCTAATATTTTCTTTTGTCGTTCATTAACAGATAAGTTCAAAAACTTAAAACAATTATATATCAAATGTGATTGATTACAAAAAGCACAATTCTTTTTAACTGTGGAATGTTTAGAAACAATGTTCACATTATTAATCTTTGACGTTTCCTGAGAAACAAAAGCCTTTGATTGACTATTGACATTATTATGGCCTTTATTAGAATTATTTATTTTTAGGTTATTTTGAGAAAATTTATTAGTATTAGTATTAGAGTTTGACGATGTACTTGCATCAACAGTCTCTAAAATTTTACATTTTTGGTGTAGAAAAGATTTGAATTGATCCCAAGTTGGAGATTGATTATCAACAATTTCGTTTTCCCATTCCCTACGGGTAAACCTATCTAAATTTTTAGTAACAATGTGAATAATCATAATTTCCGACAAATTATTTATTGTTTGCTTGCACGCCTCGAGAGCAGAAACATGACAAATAGCTTGATTTAAAAGTTTTCTTAATTCAATTGAATTACATTTAGTGACATTAGGAAGGTTGAATAATCCATCTATATGATTTTCTATAATTGACTTGGGATTGTCATAACGAATAATTAAGTCTGACCATGCCTTTTCGTAGCCTATAGCTGTGAGTGTGACATGCCCTAAAGTGTCTCTTGCCTCACCTTTCAGTTTATTTAACAAATAAGTGAATTTCACAATCTCAGAAAGATTTTGATTTTCATGTACGACAGACGTAAATGTGTCCCTGAATGTCAACCATTCAGCAATTTTACCATCGAAAATTGGTATGTGTACGTCAGGTAGTTTGAGTTTTGGTTGATTTATTTTAGGAATATCACAACTAGAATTATCATGTTTTACGTTAATAATATTGCTTGAACGAAGTTCCAAAAGTTTCGACTTTAAGTTTGAAACCTCACTGTCAAATTTTTTAATTCGAATTTGAAGTTCGTCAAATTCCATGTCACTTACTATTTCGGATAAATTATCAATTATTTCATTAAATTTAATAATAATTTCATTTAAATTGTTTAACCTTACTTGAATTTCTTCATTTGAGAAAGGATTCTCCACATTAGAATCACTTACAAACTTTGCAATTAGTTCAATTTTGGATGTAATTGTATTTAAGTTGCGATACAGCGCGAATGATTTTAGTTTTGGTGCCATTTTTACAATAGTCAATTGACGTTTGTTTAATAGAATAATGGTAGGTTTATATGTGGTTGCTTTACTGATTTACTCAGTTGTTTGCTTAATAGTATTTTTGGCTGATGCAATGTTTGTTGATGTTGCAAATGTAAACTATTGCTGAATATGATGATTAATGATTATGTTGATGAAAATTATTCGATCAAATCTGTTCCACTGATGATTGGCTGCTTCAATTCTTGAATATTGATTTTTTGTTTGTACACTGCTGACAAAAATTTGTTCCAAGTGAATGAGTTTTGGTATATATGTATATATAAATGCTGCTTGGCATATGATGAAAATTTGTATATATATAAATGCTGCTTGGCATATGATTAAAATTTGCATCTGGAAAAATGCTGCTTGGCATATGATGAAAATTTGTATATATAAATGCTGCTTGGCATATGATGAAAATGCTGGTATATATCCGGCTCGAAGGACCAATGTTTTTATTCAAAATATAATTGAGTGGACTGTATCTATTGGTTTTTTTTTATTTTGTTTAAATGAAACAATTATTATCACTTTTAACTTAGTTTAATTATAACAATTAACATAGGTGATGTTTTCACGCTTACATTCGGATAATAACTGAAATTTACGTTCGATCTTGAAGATTCTACTAAAAACTCTGTTGTCAAATTTATTTTATAGTTCTTACTACTCAATTTAAGGTGAGATACCGAACACTATGGTGGGTACTGACTCCTTAGAATTCCGATTCGGTAGTGACACAATGAAATTAATCTCTTAACTAACATCAAGAGTTTCTGTTCGGTTTGTCGAAATATACTGCTCCAGTAGAAAACATGCTGCTCGAGTCTCCTCTTTCGTCGAATTGTACTGAGGCTCTTCAACAGTGCAAAACTGGGCTGAGTATACCAATGTGTTTACTATAAAAAATAAAGAAATCAGGAAGGCAAAGAGGAGCAGAAACTTCAATTTGCTTCAGAACCTTTTGTGATAATATCTCTGCAATGCCTATAATGGCTAGGCTGCATAAAACTTACGTGAAAGACAGTGTCGAAATTAAAACTTTGTTGAGTGGGCCGAGTGGGACGCATATGGAGGATGAGGAGCAGAGAACTGCTCTTCTTCTTGAAACACACTTACCAAGCAAGAATAAAAGTAAACGACCAATTTTAGAGGACTGGAGGGTGGTTGCTTCACTGTTTATGGAGGACCAAATTAAGTCGGCCATATGCACCTTTTAGTCATACAATGCCAGACCATATACCACACCTATGTAAAACGGCAATAGTGATATTTATTCCAAAAAGAGGTAAGAAATATGTCACTCAGTCGACGTCTCATAGACCCAACAGTTTAACATTTTTCCTGTGAAAAACGATGGAATAGGTGATCGAAAGTCACATACGAATTAATACCTTTGTGAGATCACCTTTGCAATATATGCAACACGCCTACAGTTCAATAGAAACAACGCTTTTTAGGTTGACAAAATAATGAGGGGAGGCAGTTGCTGGCGCAAAGGCACAAAGAAGTTGCTGTCTGTACCTTTCTAGACGTTGAAAAAGGTTTTGATAACACCTTACATGGAGTTGTCAAGAAGGTTCTAAGTAGGAAAAAGGTTGACAGCACCACAACACAAGGCACAACTGACTGGATGTATGAGATGCTGAGGACTAGAGTAGCGGAAACTAAGGCTGGTGTTTATAAATTTAGCCTTGGCACCACTTGAAGCTGTATGCAAGGTAGGGTCTTATCACCCCTCAAGGTGAAGTCTGGTGGTAGGTAAAATTCTAGCTGTATTGAGTAACCAGGGCATTAAATGTCTTGGTTAAGCAAATGAAATTCTCATTATCGGCAGAAGTCAGTTCGAAGAAATACTAGCTGTGATATTGGGATATTGTTTCTGTGGGACTAAAACTAAAAATCCGAGCAAAACTACGTTAGTCCCATTCACCAAGAAAAGAAACATAGCATCAAAACCCTCATGGTGATGGGACTCCATAATTGAATATGCACAGGAGACTAAATATCTGGGCGTAATTCTTGATAGCAAACTGTGGCAAACCACATGGAAGCCGTTGTAAATTAAGCCGTAAGAGCTCTGATTGGATGGAAAAATCTTGCGTGTAAAAAATGGAAGTGCAACCCAGGCATCCTATGGTGGATTTATATCATGATAGTAAGACCAGTCATTACTTACGGAGCAGACGCATGAAGCAAAAGATTCCAGATTGTTCTACCCCACTTGTAGGTTAAGAGCTTAGCCAGGGAAACCATACTGAGATTCAGCATGCAGGGTATGGGAAAGGGAAAGAAACATAGATCGCAGTTGTGTAAAAAAGCGGAGTGGAGCAGTGAATCCACTACGTACAACCTGAGTAACGATTTGATTGTAATCAAATGGTACGCGGATGATTCAAGACTCAATTGCGAAATATTATAACAAGGAATTTTATCTACAACTAGATAATATTTGTTTTTATAACACATGCACAAAATATGTTCAATTTTGTTCTAAGATTTTTAATCTATATATAGTAAAGTTTTTAGAGTAAAATTAGAGTAAAATTTTGGAGTACCAAATTGAAAATGAAAATAGCTTGCTTGAGTGTCTTTGAACCAACAATAGTGTGACATCATCAAGGAACATTTCGTAACCAAGACAGAGAGCCATCGTTGACTGAATAGAGTTCATGCGCCAGCATCCCTAAGATATCACCTTGGCTAGTGATATCTCACTGTTATTGACTGTAGTATGTGATATCTCACTATAACTCATATGTCAATACAAGAACTGTAGTATTGGGGTTGTCATACCCAACACCTGGGTCGACAAATTTTTAAGGGCGATTTATTTTAGAAAATATAACAAAATTTCTTTTTTAAATTTGAAACATATTTTGACCACTAGTCGACGACCAACATGGCGATAATAATTTGTTCCAAACTTCAAAGAATAAAATATACCATAACAATAACTATTTAAGGACAATGTTATCGTCTAACTTTTGCCTTAGCTAAATCAATTAGAAGTTCATCAAAGTCAATTGATATTGTCAAATTAGTACAAACAACTGCTAAGAAGTTATTTTGATCGTGTGTTATAGACGAAGGCAACTGTATATACGTATTGATGCATTTGAGCGCCAAAAATGATCGAAAGTAATATTCGGAAAAATGGTGCGAGACTCTTCTAGTCTTCTCTATTATCATTTTACATAATTCCATGGCAGTTATTGTTATTTTCAACCCTAGATTTTCGATCATTATATTTTTTTTTTATGTAAGTCTCTCTATAAAAGTTTCTCCCCTTTCTCCAGATTTTAGGGTTTTCAGCTTAATTTGCTGTCCAGAACGAGATCCAAGAGATTCACCTTGTTTTTGAAACCCAAACTGACTCCATTGAAACTTAACGAACCATGTCTAGGTGGTTTGTGCTTTAAGATAAGTGAACCAAGACATGCGACATGCTTAAATTTAAGCTTAATCGAATAGCGAGTTTAAGAATGCTAACAACGTTTGCAAAAATGTAGTAAAATGTAAATGTAGACATGATGATCGTTTAAATTTTTTCTGCTTATTTCACCTAATTTTGAGGATATGAATGTCCAGAACTTCTTTTCAGCATCTAATTAAAATCCACAATTGTCGATTTATTCAGTGAGGACGCAAAGGCTTCTTTGCATTAAACCTCTGTGAATACTAGAATATTTAACAAAGATTCCAAAATCAAAATAAAACGTATAAAATATCACCGTAAGCTTGGCAACAGTTCAACCGGCAACCATGTAGACTTAATTAGAGTCAAGAGATTTCTCAATTGAACGCATGAGTAAATGCAAAGCTGTTTCCACTGCCTACCTTGTAGTCTGGATGTTCACTGAAAGAAAAAACTTGATCATTTGGTTGGCACAATAATTTTGCGGCCACGGTGACATCACATTCGGTTGTTGTGTCCTTGAATTTGATTTTTGAAGATAATAATAATAATAATAATAATAATATTTATTGACAGAATTAGGTATTTTTTACATTATTGTACATGTATACGTGTTCTGAGTTGAGCACATCAAGCGGTTGGCTTTACTACAGAAAATATTGATTTAAAGCATTAATGTGTTTACCATCGCCTGGCGAGAGTTATACGTTTTTATATAATGAATTTTGTTTGTCAGCTTAAATTAGATAAAAAGTAAAACTAAGAACTAAATTTTAAAATCTAAACTTAATTCTAAAATCTTAAACCTAAACTAAACTACGGTATTAACTAGATTTATTTAAATAGATATGGTTAGGTTTTGGATCAATTCATTGTTTATGTTGGCTAGTTTAGATGAGTATTTTAAATTAATTTCTTGTATAATTTGCTTGATATAATTCATGTTGGTGTCTTGGTGAACGTTAATTGTGTGGTATCTAGTAGGTTTATTTATAATTATTTTTAAAAATTTGTTTTGCAGTATTTGAAGCTTTTGAAGGTGGGTGTTGGCTGTTTTCGACCAAATTGGGGTCCCATACAGTATTACAGGGAGGACCATTGCTTTGTATATCATTATTTTACTTTTGAGATTCAACTTGCTTTTTCTGTTTATAAGAGGGTATAGCATTTTTAGTAGATTGTTGCATTTGCGGATGATCTCGTTTATATGTGTTTTAAAGGT
The DNA here is from genome assembly GCA_963693315.1 of Diogma glabrata. NCBI lineage: Eukaryota > Metazoa > Arthropoda > Insecta > Diptera > Cylindrotomidae > Diogma > Diogma glabrata. The sequence goes on from OY856188.1 coordinate 34,136,525, forward strand.
TAGCTTTGAATCAAGGTGGACACCTAAGTAGCGCACACTTGTAGCCCAATTAAGGTCTACATTATTAATACGAATGTTATGGTTAGGGAGTTTACGAGTCACACGACATCTTGTAAAGTATATCGATTCACATTTGGAAACATTAAGACTTAGTTTCCATTTGTCAAAATATGATGATAGTATATTTAAGTATTCTTCTAAAGATTCCACTATGACCTGTCCTAGTTCGTGTGATTTATAAATAGCCATGTCGTCGGCAAATAAGGCAATATGGGCAAGATTTGACTTTGGAATGTCATTGATGTAAATATTAAAGAGAATTGGACTTAGTACAGCCCCTTGTGGTACTCCAGTTACTGCGTGTTTGGATAGAGACTGAGACTTTAGTAATTGTACATAAAATTGCCTGTTTTTAAGAAACGATTGTATAATTTTAATAATATATGTAGGAAAGTTGTAATACTTCATTTTGAAAATAAGTGCTTCAGGCCAGACCGTGTCAAAAGCGTTTTGAAGATCCAGCATTACCATACCCGTGGAGAGCTGAGTTTTTCGATTGTGTTTTATTTCATCTACGATTCTATGTATTTGATGGGTAGTCGAGTGTTGTTGTCTAAATCCAAATTGCTCAGGTATAATAATTTTAGAGTCATTTATGTGGTCGATCAAGCGATCTTTTAAGAGACGTTCAAACACTTTGCTTATAGAATTTAGAAGACTTATTGGTCTATAACTGCTGGGCAGAGATGGATCTTTTGTTTTTTTGGCAATTGGAACCACTTTTGCTTTTTTCCAGCTATCGGGAAAGTAAGCGATTAAGAGGCAGCTATTAAATATGTTTTTAATAAATGTAATAGTAGATATTGGTAAGTATTTTAGGAGAATGTTTGGGATACCATCATCCCCAGGGGCCTTGAAAGGGCGAAGATGTTTGAGAATTTGTTCGACTTCATTAGTTGTTACCCGTATGATCTCGGAATGGATTATTTGGGTAGTCAGTACATCATTATAAGTGTAGTTGACATCGTTTGTAATTGGTGAAGAGATAGTATTATTCGGTTGGTGAATCCTTTCGAAATTAACCGCCAATGCTTCAGATTTATCATCATTGGAGTGAATGATGTTACCGTTTATATTGAAAAAAGGAATCGGTTTAGGTCTATTTCGAAAGTATTTGGCAGTCTTCCAGTATTGCTTGGAGCAGTACTCTATATTCTCAAGTTTTTTTTGCCATTTTAAGTTGGAAAGTTCGTTTATAAGATTGCTGATTAATTTGTTCAGTTGATTTGTTTTAGTTTTAAAGTATTGTACTCTTTGTCTATTCCATTGTCGTCTGCAATAGTTTCGGTCTTTAATAAGTTGGAGGATATGTGGTGGAAGAATTATTCTTTCATAAGGGGTGACGTTTTTAAGGGGAACGTGCATCGATCTGGCTTCAAGTATTTTATGCGTTGTCATGTTTAAAGCTTCGTCAATTTCTTGAGGATATTTGAATTCAATGTTGTCATCGAAAGGTAGAAAGTGGTCATCCAGAAAGCTCTTATAGTTTGCCTGCCAGTTAGAATTGGTATAATCAAAATGTTTAGGCGGTTCGGCGAGTTCATACTGGGACCCAGAGATCACACAGAGCACGGGATAGTGGTCAGAGTTAAGTTCTTCGACAGTTGTTATTTTTTGAATACAAGAAGAGTTGGTGAGAAACAGGTCTAAGTAGCTTGGAGTACCGTAACGGCTATAATATGTTGGCTTATCTGGCCCAAAAATTGTAAGGTTATCCGAGATGGAACATATATTGTGAAGAATTCTACCACCTTTGTTTGACTTAAGGCAGTGCCAGGATTGGTGGCGGCTGTTTAAGTCCCCTCCAATTATAAATGGGGAGGAATCACGTGTCAGTCGAATTAAATCATTTCTATAATTGGGATCATTAGCATTTGGACAGTAGCAACAATGAATTTTAAGTGAACCAGTGGAATTTTTAAGTGAAATGCTAATTGATTCTATGTTTTGAAGCTGCAAGCTTGGAATAATAATGTGTTTTAGATGTTTTTTAACTAAGATAGCAACACCTCCACATCTAGCGTGCATTCTGTCATTACGATATAAATAGTAATTAGAAAAACTTACGGAAATATTTGGATTCAGGTGAGTTTCGGTGATTAACATGACGTCAATTTTATGTTTAGCGAGAAATGTTTCAAGTTCGATTTTTTTTCCTTTGATGCTTCTAGCATTCCAAGTCGCAATTATGTATTTATGGGAGCCCAACATATTTTAAAGCAATTTCTGCCACCACCTTCAGCTGCTCAAATTTATTATTACAGTGTTGAATTTTAGTTACAATTTCACTAAAAATATTTAAGAGTTCATTAGAGTTAAATAAGCTATGATTGTTACCTTGTAGAGTAGAAGCTGTAGAATTTAGTGCATCACGATAGTTTAACGTAGTAGTGTGGGGTGATGCATGAAAATTGTTAGTTAATGGTGGGAAGTTTCCATGAAGAAAATTTGTGTTCTGGTCTCTCCGAGTTGGTTGTTTTGAAGCTTTATCCTTGATAGATATGTTATGCCTGATGTTGATATATTCAGTTCGAGCTGGGCATCTTATATCATTTGCTGGGTGATTGTTGCCACAATTTGCGCAGCAATGTTTAGCTGTTTCTTCCCTGACTGGGCAATTATCCAGGTTGTGATCTAGAGAACAGTATCCACATTTTGTTTTCATGTGACAATTGGATGAGCCATGACCGTAAAGATAGCACTTATAGCATTGTGTAAGTTGATTTTGAGTGCGCCTGAAGCCCTCCCATTTACATAGGATGTGTGAAATATGTTTGATTGTTTTAAGCTGGCTAAGACTTAGAGACCCATGCTTAAATGAGACAATGTAAACGGCATTGTCATTATACTTTTGATGTTTTAGTTTTATAGGCGTAACGCTTATTGGTAGAAATCCATATGTTTTAATTTCATCAATTATTGTAGCTGGATCCATCTGAGGCAAACCATGAAGGACAAATTTAATTACTTTATTTTCATTCAGTGTAAATGAAAAAAATTGAGACGGCGTTGTACTTAGGTGGTCCAATACTTTTTTGTAATCCTTAATATTGTTTAACAAAAGTTTTATTCCCATGCGGGTAAATTTTAGGTTATAGTTTGATACCTGCAGATTCTTCAGTGAATTTTGAAGCTCTGCATGTTCGACTTTGACAAATATAGGAGGTATGTGAACTTTTGTTGTTACAGTTGGCGTTTTGCTGGGCTGGTACGTTGGTTTGAAGTGGTTGTTTGGATTATTGAGATTTACGTTGGTTAATCCAGAAAAAGTATTACTCAGCGGAATAGGTGATAACGGAGTGGTCGTGCTGGTTTGTGGATTTAACAAATCCATCCTGATATATTTACTATAGTTGTTGCTTGAGGTTGCAAATTCATTTGAGTCTAATTCATACGACTCACATGATCTTTTGAGGTTATTTTCTGCAGCAATAATGTGATTATTTTTTCACGTCACAATTAAATATTATAAATACCGTATGCACAATGTTGATTAATTAATAGAAAAAAAACAAGAATATTTAAAAAGAAAACACTTTTTAATAAATTTAATTTGATTTAAATTTTAATAAAACAAATGAAGAAAGAGTTGAATGTTACTCGACGAGAAAACAATTCGTAATGGATTTTTGAAGATAAAGCTTCTGAATTTGAGGTTATTGTGACAGGAAACATCCGGTTTCCACAAAGTGTTGACTTCAATTAATCTTGCCAGTGTTTTCAAGAGATTGATTCGGTTCATATTGCAGGCCTCCTTCTGACTGAAAATTACGGGATGATACCATCGGGTCTTGCAGATATAAGGACACTTATACATTTTAACAGCCCCCAAGAAGCACTCTAACAAAACTTCTTGCATTCTTGGTAAGTTATCTGGGTTATTTTTTGTCCAAAATAGAGAGTATAATTTGGCCTTCGGTTTGCTATGAGCACATATCCACAGAGCGTATTCTTTAAAAGAATCAGTCACTGTTTCTAACAATTTATCCAAAAAGCGCTTAGATTTGTAAGTGTTTGGAACTAGAACAAGAAGCAAGTAGCCCAGAATACTTGGAATGGTGTCCCTGGGTGACCGTTTCTGGTTTTCTTCAGCTTATTAAATTTTACATCAAGAGCTGCAGTTGCTTCCAAACGCAGTGAGGCAGTCTCACTTGAATAAATTTTAATGTATCGATCCACCTATCTACTCCCCACAGCCCAAGTACGAATAGTTTGGCAATTCAAAGACCATCATTGAACTGTTTGCTCCGTATCCGTGAAGCGTCATTATCAGTTACATCTTTATGAGGGTATGGTTTCTGTTGAGCTCAGAAAAAGATATTTTTAACCGATTAAGGTGGCATTTTTTAAGCAGTTACCTCATATTTTTAGTATACTGTCTGAGAAATCGTTATTATCAGCTAGTTGTGCTCAAGATTCCTTGTTGATAATAAAAATAACTGACTTGCCATCATTGTTAGCATCCTCAAGCTATCCACCAATTCGGAATAGCTGTATTTCTGCGTTTTAGGAATTTTCCTGGGATTTGCAGAGATTTAAGCACGATATCTCAGTCAACTTAATATATACTCTACCATTACCCAATTCTCGTTTGGTAGCAAGACTTCCAAGGATTCTGATCTCTCTCTATTAATCTCGGCGATCAGTGATTGGATTACAGTGTTAGACATCGCATTTCAGTTTGTAGTTTTGGATGGTGCCATTATCCTGAAGTATACCCATTACAGTCACTACTAGCTGATCTACAACTTGAACCTTTAGTCTTTTAAGGGCCTTTTAGAATTCTAACAGTGATCTTATCCTTTTGAAAACAGACGTCCCAGTAAGACCATCAAGCCTAAATATTGCGATATAGGAAAACTGAGGGAAGTTCTACCTCCATCCGTTTTTTGAGCTTGCTAGGCTTTTATTCTAGCCTTATATGTCATGTTAGTTAGATTAGAAAATTTAGGAAGACGCACCTTACTTGCGCATGTATTTCGATTGCCAAAGTTGTTAAGTTTGGACAGTTGCAGATTCTTAGCAGTCCAAAGTCTTAAAAGGAGCAATGTTTGTCTTATTTTCATTCATTTCTAATGAATACTGAACCTGGCTAGGAAACCCTTAGCGGGAACAAACGAGAAGGACTGTGTGCCTAGTGAGTTGTATCCGACAAGCTCTTGTCTCATATAGGTTCAAGTAAGAATATCCCCTCTTTTTCAGCATAAATAAATCGAAATGCACGCATAAAAGACGGAAAAAATGGATGGAAGCAAATTGAAAGAGAGAACCTAAAACCATCACATCCACACACAAAATAGATCTTTATTTTACATAAAATTATTAAGAATTACATGAGTGTCTCACTTAATGATTGTAGCAGCTCCTGTCCACCTTCTTTATTGCTAGTCTATTCCTAGATGATCCCAAAATATAATAAATCGTTGTATACAAAATCGGCAATAATCAGTTATAATCATAAATTTTTGATAAATCGATAGAATTGCTACGCCGAAATGCTAAGGCGATTGTTGAGTATTTATAAGATGTATGTGACTGGTGTAAGGGGGGAAAATGTTTGAACTAGAAGAAGTTAAATACTCAGTGTTGAATGCTGAGAAAAACAAATGAATGGCGGTAATTGTTGAAAATGTATAAAATTTATGAGGCAAAGAAAAAGAATGTCGGAAATTGTCGAACTTACTGGAATTATGTTAATTGATGTAATCCCACAAATGATAGAAATAACTAAAGCACCAATTACGGTTTTGACAACAGCCTCTTATATGCAATCATTTGGGTTAAAATTCACAACAAGCTCAATATAATTTACAAATACAAACAAGCAAACTTTTTTCTTCTTTCAATTTTTTTTAATTTAACGAACAATTTGAAAACCGATAAACTTTTGCATCTTATCCCAAAAACAAATCTTATACTTGAATAAACCATTAAATATTAAATCCCTTCGAGTATAATCACGCAACTGACCTAATATCAAAATATGTCGTACTAAATATGTTCTTCATTTTATGAGCCAGCAGCATTTTTAAAACGAGAGAGAATAATAAACACGTAGAACAGAATATATATCGACAAATTTCGATCAGTCGGATAGTGCACGTCGACTCATACATAAAAAGTTACGAATTTTTCTTGAAGAAAAATATGATTAAGACTTCGACTTACGCAAAGAGGATGGTTTTAAAATATATGCATTCTCAATTAATTAATTCCAAAAAAATATTGAGTCATGAATACGAAAATTCAGTAATCTAGAGAAATCTTATATTCTCGCGGAGGGGGGGGGGGACATTTTCGTAACATATATTAATATATTATTTAATGATTAATATTTTGACATTATAGCTCCCATGAGTAGTGGAGAAAACAAAGCAAATTCACGCAGAGTTTCGTGATGCGTTGGAACTTGGAAGCAAACTCACTAGCATAAACTTCTAAAATATAGATCTTTATTTACATAGATCTACATAGAATTATTAAAAATTACTTGAGTGTCTCACTTCATGATTGTAGCAGATCCAGCTCCTCTCCACCTTTTTTATTCCTAGTCTATTCCTAGATGATCCCAAAATATAATAAATCGTTGTATACAAAATCGGCAATAATCAGTTATAATCATAAATTTTTGATAAATCGATAGAATTGCTACGCCGAAATGCTAAGGCGATTGTTGAGTATTTATAAGATTTATGTGACTGATGTAAGGGGGAAAAATGTTTGAACTAGAAGAAGTTAAATACTCAGTGTTAAATGCTGAGAAAAACAAATGAATGGCGGCAATTATTGAAAATGTATATGATTTATGTTGACTGAGGTAAAGAAAATGAATGTCGGAAATTGTCGAACTTACTGGAATTATGTTGAATGATATAATCCTACAAATGACGGCAATAAATAAAGCATCAATTCTGGTTTTGACAACAGCCTCTTATATGCAATCATTTGGGTTAAAATTCACGAGAAGCTCAATATAATTTACAAATACAAACAAGCAAATTTTTTTCTTGTTTCAATTTTTTTTAATTTAACGAACAATTTGAAAACCGATAAACCTTTGCATCTTATTCCAACAAAAAATCTTATGTTTAAATAAACCATTAAATATTAAATCCCTTCGAGTATAATCACGCAACTGACTTCATATTAAAATATGTCGTACTAAATATGTTCTTTATTTCACGAGCCAGCAACATTTTTAAAACGAGAGAGAATAATAAACACGTAGAACAGAATATATATCGACAAATTTCGATCAGTTGGATTGTGCACGTCGACTCATACATAAAAAGTTACGAATTTTTCTTGAAGAAAAATATGATTAAGACGTCGACTTATGCAAAGAGGATGGTTTTAAAATACATGCATTCTCAATTAATTAATTCCAAAAAATCATGAATATGAAAATTCAGTAATCTAAAGAAATCTTATATTCTCGCGGAGGGGGACATTTTCGTAACATATTTTAATATTATTCTGACATTATAACTCCCATGAGTAGTGGAGAAAACAAAGCAAATTCACGCACAGTTTCGTGATGCGTTGGAACTTGGAAGCAAACTCACTAGCATAAACTTCTAAAATCACCTGGCAAATTGTAACTGAGCTTGGTGAATTGGCCTGTTTGCTGATTCATATAGGTAGTTGATTATGGTAGTAGCTAAAAAGAGGTCAACAAAAAAGCACCAGGCAGAAACAGGTTAAATTCGGACAACCCAAAATAACCCTAATAAAACACAACAAAAAAATGTGTTCCGTATTGAAAATTCAGAACCATTAATAAGTGAAGATGAATAACGATGTGGAGACCAAGAACGTAACGATGAAAATACAATATTGTTAAACAACACAAACAAGATTACAGATCAAGATGTGTTTTATCGGTCATATTTTCGTATATATGATAAGCCAATAGAGCATTGAAATCCGAATATTCGAGTATCCGAATAATTTGGGTACATTTTAAGTATTCGTTGTTCGAATATTTATACGCGAATTTTTGTTTTATCTCCCAAAATATAATGGCTTTCTATCCCTTCATTCCTTTTTCTAAATTCGAAACTTAGAAATTTCAATATTTTAAGGGATATAATATAAATAATTTTATTATGAAAAGTGCTTGACATACTAATTCCGCTTGCAATATCAAGCAAAGAACTTAGCGAAATAAATATCAACACTTATGACAGCCAAAGGCGTATGCAAATTTTTATTTAATTCTCCAACGGAAATGAACAGTTATTTAAGTAAAATCTTACCCAACGAAATTAGGAAACAAATGGATCAGAGAAGAAACAAAACCCTAACAACCTTTTTGCTATATCTTGACACTGGAGTTACACCACAATCGAACGAATATTTCGATTACATAACGAAAACTGCTTCGAAAACTTTCTCTCCTCCTCAACCTTCAAAGATGTACAAGATCGTAGAGATGAAAACAGTGATAACCAGTTGCAGGTTTCTTGTAATATACATGACGCACTTGCAGTCAACAATCAAAGTAAAAATATATTGCAACAAGAGCCGCAACCATCGGTTAGCTCAATTACCGATTCCACGGCAAGAGATACAGTAACAGTGATAATGAAAATCGCTGGTAATAACTAAAAAATATTTTTTTGTTATTTAAATTCATTCAAAAAAAGGACAGATAGATTACACAATTTGTATAATGCTCTGTTGACTATCAGCCCCACTTCAACAAAAACTGTAAGGGTTTCCTCATATCTAAAATAAGAAGTAGTCTAAAATTTTTGCTAATAATAAAATTGTTTGGTTTCTTTTGAAAAGTTTTCAAATTTTCGGCGTTCCATTGGTGATCTACTCAAAAGCTGCTTTGAGCAGCTATTTTGTTCCAAAAGAACGCATGTAATGTGAAAAAGGTTTTAGTAAACTTTGCAAATGTTCTATAAAAAGATTTTTGTTTGCTTTAATATTGTTTCTGGTACCGGCGTCATTTAAAATTGGAAACATGTCAAATAAATCCTTTTCTAAATTGGATATCCATAGCTCCAATTTTCTAATGAGCGCCGTGACTTTGTCTTTTTGAATCAGAGCATGCATTTGTGGACCTTGCATTGATTTATTTAAATCGCTTAATTTTTTAAAAATTTCAACTAAATAAACAGGTTTAAGAATAAAGTTATCGTTGCGAAAGGAAGATACCTCATCTTTGTGATTTTCAGCAAGAAAGATCGCAATTTCGTCTTTAAGTTCGAACATTCTTTGAATAAATTTTGAACGAGATAGCCAACGTATTTCACAATAGTACAAAAGTGATGTATATTCAGTGTTATGCCGCAATCTTACGTGTTATCTTACCAGTAGTATTTATAAGAGAGTCTACACCCCACTCCAGAACGAGTTCAGGTTCTGTGCTGGTGGATTGAAGAAAATGTTTGCTTTGGTAGTGAGATTTAAATATCAACGAACAGTCAGAGATGCGTTTCTTTCGATCGCCACACTGTTCTATTTTTTTCTCCCTTATAATATAACTACTTGATATTTCTTGGTATCAACATCCGCAAATATACATGACGTCAATATAAATTAGCACGACCCTCACAATTCGTATTGCTTAATTTCATAAACAAATTCTTCTACTTTAACTCTGTTATAAACAAACAAAAGTAAAACTCATATAGTTGTAATTTCATTTTTTTTATTTTTGTTGATACTATCAGATACAATCAGATATTGAAAATGTTTTAAATTGTGATGGTAGTGGTTATCATCTATTCATCTAAAATGTTAACGATTTTTCGTATTTCGTGGGCTATTGTCATTTCATTTTCTTTATATAATTTTTACTATCTGAAACAAAACAAACACAAATTATATGTAGTTGATTCTTCTTTTTTATAATTGAATGACGATCCCAGACTGTTTTTTATACTAAAAACGTTGAAATTCCTTTGTTTTGGAAGATGAGACGGTAACAGTAAGAAATATACAAGTTTTTGAATAATCATCTCCTTCACACCTTTTCGTTTAAATTATATTTATAGAATGCATTTTTGCATATTGAGTTAGTTCGATTACGATTTTCGAATCGTAAATTTAAAGTTCGATTTAAAAATTTCAAAAGAAACGATATCTTTTTCTCTAAATCCGTGAATATTTCAAACGAAAGTAAATTTTTAATGCTAATAGTAAAGTTCTATTTTTCGCGAAAACATTTTTACCGAGCCAAGTGAAAGTAATTGGGAGACGCGATCGGTGTGTTTTAGAGTTTTAGATAAGGATTGTGTTCGTGAGGTGTTAATTAGCTTCCACTTAGGAAGTTTGCAAAGAAATCCGGGATTTTTACTTACGGAAAATTGAAACAAAAATAAACAAAATGCCGCGATTGATGATTTTAAAAGAAAAAAAAAACGAAAATTCAACGGTAACGTTAAGCTGTGAAAACAAGTAACTTACTCAATAGCTTTTAATTTTTATGAAAAATTAAATTAGGAAATTGCTGTGCACTAAACTGTGTTTTGCTTTTTTATAATTAAAGATAATACTATATGAAGTTTTTGGTGATATGATGTGTTTTATTTTGGAATCCTGTTTTCCAAATTTATCATATTAAAAGTGCTTTATTTAAAAAAAAAAATATAAGAAGATAATTTATACAAAAAAAACCAACAATAATAAATAAATATAAAAATAAATCTACTACTGTGATCAAAAACAGTCGAAGAGACATATTGAGCAAGAGGGTTAAACGGCAACTAAATCAAAAGAAAAGGGTGAGTTGTTCCATATCACGTATTTTGATTATATTTTTGATTACACGAGGAATTTGGTGGGAGTTGATACGGGCGTCCGCACCTTGGCAGAAATTCATAATTGTTTTGAAGTAATTGCGTTATATCGTAGCTGGAAAAGTATCGAGGCTACAATTAATTCATTGATTATATCTGATCTCTTAAGCTGCAACTGTATTGTTTAACTGCAACGTGAAATAGTTGCGTTTGTGGCTTAAAACTGTTAAACACGTGGATTAGAAATTGAACGAAGCTGCAACTTTAATTAGCACTGAATTTTTTTTCTCATTGTACATTTCTAAACTTGTTGACTTTTTGCATGGTAGTTGTAGGATATCTTTTTTTGTTAATTGATTCTGGAAATTATGATTGAATAAATCCTTTATAATTAGAGATTTTTTCTTGGCTTCAGCCACACTGTGGATTTGTTTTTTTTCTATTATTGTTAAATACCCTTGGACCCTTGGAATAACGAGACATAGTTCCGTTACATCAGGTCCCATATCTTCACTCAACTTTCCAAATAATCTCGCTTTCAAAGGACTTTTTTTGATATAGTTTACAACTTTTTTCACAATATGAAATATGTTTATTATATATTATTATTATTAAATTAAAAACTTCACGACCCCCTTGAGGTTATTACGCGACCCCCCTGCGGGTCGCGACCCAAAGTTTGGAAACCACTGCCATAAAAGGTGTTATGCTATTTATTTTAATGAATAATATAGTATCCAGTAACTTTAAAAGTACCATCAAATAACGTAAAATAACAACAACATATAATGTAAAAACATACTTGAATCATGTTTGGAACGAAAAGATTTAAGTGGTGGGTAATGTTACGATTCCGATTTCATTTGTGAATGTTTAATCCTATTCACATAATTTCAACCAAGTTATAGTAAAAATCTATTTCTTCACTACACTGAAAAAATAAATGTCGATCGAATAAAATTTGTGAGACTTATTAGCCAAACTCTGACTTACTACCAATATCGTTATTCAATATATGACCTTGATTATAATTGTTCATTGTTTTTTATTATTTTGGTTCGCTATAATCCCACGCCACCAATTTAAATGTTATTATTTGAATTAAATAATATTACTTATTTGCGATATTAGCTTTTGCTCTTAGCACACATTTATTTCTACATCTTTACTTACTCCTACAAAAACAAGTTAGTCAAAATTAAAGCATTCATTAACCAGGCTATTATATTACGATACAACACAATCAACAAACTAAACATATTGGTATTGAATGGCGCAAAAAATGTTTGGTCTATATGCTATAATTCTGTTTATATTTCAAGTGCATCTACCTTTACTGAACAGTTGATTATATAATTTTACACAAAATAAACCATTAGTTGCCAGCTAATTTTTAGCGTTCAAGTTGTGACTTTCCGTTTTAATGTAATTTTTTTTTTGCATTTTATTGTTATTTTTCATTAATTTTATAATTTATCTGTTGTATTAATATTACAAAACAAAATTGTTCGGTTTCAAAGTCCACATTATGTTTAGTTAGAAAATAACGTTGTTGTTTGGAATTGTACCGGCTTTTAATTTTATTAACTAGACTTCGAAAAATGTGTAAACTTCAACAGTTTTGCATAACCAATCGTTCATAAATTAGGTTAGCTAGGTTTTATAAAAAAATAACCCCGCCCACATAAAATATGCAAATTTGATTATTTTTTTAATTTTTTACTCAATAAAACAACAACTCAACAATCTCAAGTTTAATTCTCATGATCTTGATAAAATATTTCTACCAATTGTTATTCTATTCTTTTAAAAATCTAAAACAAGTTTAAGTACAAAAAATTCTGTTGTTTCGCTTCTATTTTAAGATTTTTGTTGCCTATCTATGTGGAATGCATTTTAATTTTTATTTTTTGATCATCTTATGTATAAGTTTTTTCTAATGAATCAACGGAAGATTTAAGAAAATCGTACATACAATGACAACTATCACATATTACAAGTGTCCTTCAATCTAGACAAAAACACATGTTGATAACCATTATTATATATAGTGTATATTTATTGTGATAGGTTATGAAATAAAATATCTGATCAGGTCATATGCTATGTAGCATGCGTTTTTTAAACATGTTATTTCAAATATTCTTATTCAATGAAAAAGAATCCAATTTTAATGCATTCCAAAATAATATTTGTGAACTTGATCGAATGCCTGCAATTATTCTTAAAATATTTGTAATGGAGCTAGCACCAACCCTCACTTAAAGCTTTTGTATGTTATAAATAGTGTTTCGAACCCAGAAAAATTTAGGTGCAGGTTCAGGTTCGGGTTCAATACATTAAAACTTAGTGGGTTCAGGTTCGGTTTGGGTTTGGTCCAGGTTCAATTTTGTTACAAAAAAAAAACAATTTTTTCGAATTTTTTTTATGAATTCATTATTTTACTTCGGTCTGAAAGACCTAAGTATTACATTCATGAGCTCAAAGTGAAATTCTTACCCCCACTTTTTTTGACATTTCTCGACGTTTTAGGACCTCCTGATTCTAAAAAAGCAAAAAAAAAAATGTATGTCTGTCTGCCGGCCGGCCGGCCGTCTGGCCATCCGGCCGTCATTACCTACGCTCCAGGGAAAACCGCTGGAGGGATTTCAAAAATTTTTTCTAAAAATAGGTATACTCAAGGGACAGGTCCGAAAGGACGCTGTGTTCGATAACTGTACCGGAAGTGTGTCAAAAAAATCATTATGTGTGTCAAAAATAGCAAATTTTCATATTTTTGGCCTAAAAAACGTTCATTTTAAGTGATTACGAGTAGGAACATTAAATTTGGAGAAATCTTGATGATCGGGATTGGTATGTGAGATCAAAAACTAGATTATTGCATTATAAGTTTGTCAAAAAAAGTTGTCAAGTGTGTCAAAAGAAAGATTTTTATTTATTTTTTTACCTAATTTTTTGGAAAAAAAATAAAATTAATTGTTTATTTGAAATGAAGTTTTATTATTATTATTGAGATATGGCATTATAAGTTTGTCTAAAAAATGTTGTCAAGTGTGTCAAAAGATTTTTATTTAGTTTTTACCTAATTTTTTGCAAAAAAATAAAAGTGTTTGTTTGAAATGAAATTTTATTATTATTATTGAGAAATATTGCATTATAAGTTTGTCAAAAAATGTTGTCAAGTGTGTCAAAAGAAAGGTTTTATTTATTTTTTACCCAATTTTTTTAGAAAAAAATAAAATTAATAGTTCGTATGACATGATATTTTATTATTATTATAGAGAATTATGGCATTATAAGTTTGTCAAAAAATAATGTCAAGTGTGTCAAAAAATGATTTCATTTAATTTTTTAGCCAATTTTTTGGGAAAAAAAATGTAGCTGTTTTTATGACGTAAATGTAATTTAAAATGAAATTGGACATGGAAATTTTTGGATTTGTTATAGTTTTTGAAATATTTTTGTAATTTTGAAAAAGTTTGTATTTTTGATTTTGTAATATTTTTTGCAATATTTTTAGAATTTCGGCAAAAGTTTTAATTTTTGATTTTGTAAGAATTTTTGGAATATTTTTAGAATTTTGAAAAATTTTTAATTTTTGATATTATTATAATTTTTGGAATTTTGGAAAAAGTTTCAATTTTTGATTTTGTAATAATTTTTGGAATATTTTTAGAATTTTGGAAAAAGTTTGAATTTTTAAGAATTTTTGAAATATTATTGGAATTTAGAAAATATTTAAATATTTGATTTTATTCTAATATTTGGAATATTTTTGGAATTTTGAAAAAGTTTGATTTTATTTAATTTAACAATATTTTTGGAATTTTGATTATAATTTTCCGGCAACGTATTGATGTTTCGTGTTAGTTTTGTAATAAATTTTTAAACAGAGATAAAAAATACTTGTACTTTAATAAAGAGTTATTTTTGATGTACATCGCTGCCCAAAACTAAAAACCATGTCCTCATAAAAGTTTTTTGCCGAAAACTATTTCAAAATCCTTAACCCAGACCGAAGTCTTGATATCTCAGAGCTGTGAGATTTCAGCCCCTCCATATTTTTATGTTACATTACATTAAAGTAAGGGAAAAAGTTATTTAAACGTACAAATAGAATATTTCTTAATGACTCATCAGAGAGATGCACTCTTTATGGAGCTAAAATAAAATTAAGTGCAGAAAAAAATCTCTCAACACTGACTTGAGTTGTCGGGACAGCTAATATAACCTGAGCAGCTTCAAACAATAAGGATGTATCAAATTTTTTGTTCCCTTTTCTTTAGAAATTCTGAGATTGGTGTCATACACTTCGAATTGATTTTTTAGTGCAATAACAAGTGTGAATTCCTTGTTGACATATATTGATGACAAATTCTTTTCCTTGCTCTTCAGCAGCTCTTCTAGCATGTCTGATCCGTCATCATCATCGGACCTAGATATTAAATTTTTGTCGTTAGCATTTTCATTCGTAGGCTCTCCAGTTGTTTGTGATTCCGTATCAGGTTCTAAATGTAAATTATTATAAAACAAAATAAAATTTGCGAAATATGAAATTTCCTATATTAAAACTTGAACCTGAACCGCGTTTTTGATTGGGTTCGGGTTCGGGTTCACATAATTTGAAAAAAATCTTGCTCTGAAGCGGGTTAAGGGTTCGGGTTCGGTTCGGGTTCGAAACCCTGGTTGCAAACGAAAAGGATTTTTCTTGAAATATGGAATAAAGCAGTTGTACAAGCAAGGAACTGAACCTGCTTCCACAAATTATACACCAATGCTGTCAAATGTTGCTAAAATATTTGAAATATACATCAATATGTATATTACAAACTTAATAAGGTCTTCAAGACTGAGTAATTCTAGTAGTTGAGGTTGAAAGTAACATAAAGAATTCGCATAATTTTTTACCTAAAGTAGTAGTTCCACCATTGGTAGGCAGTCTAAAGAACTCCAGATTTGCGAAAACACTGCTAGTTTTTTCTTTCACTTATGCAAATAAACATCATGATGACCAAATAAAGTGCGCTTGCTCTTCAATTTAGAGGTAAACCATAGATTGAATCATTACCAGTGTATTTTTTAGATTTACAGATCCTTCCTCCACTTAGTTTCACCGCATTTTTTTTATAATGTTACAGCCCTTGGTCACTGTTTCAACGGTACTTTTAACAGTTTAAACAATCTTAATTTTTACATATTTAAACAAAAAGGCAACTAGACTTAGGTCTACAGACTCTGTTGGAACAGTCCAAAAAATTAAGTGAAGTATTCCCACAAAAAAGATTTTTATCTAATGAATTTTTCAGTAGAAGAATAAAGCCAATCCCATTACTTTAAATTTATGTAACATGCTTCCATTGCTTAAAACAAATATTTCAACCAACGGATTACAGAGCTGTATTTAATTTTCTCATCCTTTCGAAATCATTGAAGATCTTCTAACTCAAAACATTAATGGTTTTTATTAATATTGAACAACATTGATTTCCCAGATTCTGACTCTTTAGTTTATGTATAAATCTATGAGCTAATCGGTGTTGGGATGTATTTCGATAATTTTACTGATCAGCGGCTATATACGAGCTATGATTTTTTCGTCGGTACAGTTGGTTGTTTGTTATAATTTTATTGGTAAAATGCCCTTGGTTCCAACGTAAGTGTAATCTCCATTGTTGTATACAATCTTAATGAACATGATCAAATTATTCTAATGAAAAAAGGATATGTGATAAAATTACAGTCAATTCGTCTGCAGGGATAAAACCGATAGACATATTGTTGTCTAACACACCAATAATTATGTTAGTGAAAAATAACGCTCAAAAAACCAAACTTTTTACCAACACTGAAAGAAACGAATCGGTTACTAAAACCTAATTTGTGTCAACCGAATTTTCCCTGTCACTGCAATAGCCTCAAATACGGTCGTCTTATCTTCAAAAACCAAATCAATCAATCGTAACCTCAATCTTAGCTATAGAATAATCCTTGATGCTGGCATGCTGTTGCTTGCTTGAAGAAACTAGCCGTTATATAACTATATCTAGTCTTAAATCATTGAGGAAGATAGTGCAACACATAGTCAAGGATTATGGCAGTAGCTGGATTATGGGCAACCCAATTTTAGTTTTGTTCCAGCAAGTTTTTCAAACAAATTTGCTTTTTATCTCTCAAATTTATTTTGATTTTCTCTATTCTATCATAAAATACTGGCCTATTTCATATTTTATGTGTGATAGGATTTATTGTGTAGTTATCCATTATTTACCAAAAAATACAAAAAAAAAGATTTGCGTCCATTAACATCCCTAGAACGCATGTTGTTGTGGGACCTTGGCCTTAAAAGGTTTTTATGTGTTGTTGTGACAAATATTGCAATGCCTTTACTACACAACGAATTTTATTAAAAATAAAATTTATGTATATATATTAATAATAATTCTGACCCTCAGAAACAATATGCTCAATTTAAGGCAGAATACATCTGGCTCAGTCATATGGAAATCGTAGATAAAATTAACAAACTATTTTTGAATGATACCTGAAAAGGTATTACCTTTTACATCTTTAGGTAATGAAAAGAAATAGGACAACCACTTAGCTACGTATTATCTTTAATGGTTCAGCTAAAGTTATCATTGGAGGCTCAAAAATTTCAATACGAGATTTTAAGTTCGAAGTTGCTCTTTCTGGCGCTGAATTTGAACAAGCTGCTCACAAGATAGAAAATTAATTTATTTTTTTCACTGCGGTGAGAAACCAAGTACTTTCAATTTGAATAAGATGATTTTGTGTAAGATCCTATCGAAAGTCAAAGGCAATAACAACAAACGACCTCAAATTCTTCACAAATAGCATTTAGAGCACACAAAAAAAATTCAGAAAGATTATTGGTGGTGGAACATTCTCTAAAGAAACTGTGATGATTTCGGAAGAAAACTAGTTTACAATAGAAGTTTAAAATGTCATATACCTCGATTTCCAGACATTAAGAAATGCAAGACAGTTTTGCAATCGCTCAATTAGAGGAACACATTGTCTACTCTACGCTACGACAGTGCCGCAGTAGATGTCTATAGAGCAAAGAGATGTTTGGGGATAGTGGTTCATAAACTTCGTCAAATTAGTTTGTTTCTGGCTCAAAGTCAATGTTAGAGAAAGATTTATCGAAAAAGTTCATAACATGTTAGCAATATTATTACGATTATCAGATAGTTAATCTTTGTACTTTATGCTTGACGGGAAATCGTCAGATTTTTTTCCGTACGCATATCGTTAATGTACTCATTATAAAGCTCGTTTGATAGAGATGAGAAATCATTATACGCACTTATATATGCAGAGTAGCCCGTATCAGACTTTGCCCTTAAAAACTTTTTGCATTTGCGTTTTCTTAGACTTATAGAAATTAAAATAAAAGTTAACTTACATGGGTTTCAAAGCTATTGGCATCACTATTTAGGATGGCGTCGAAGTCAACTTAGCTTAATAATTCATTAAGTTTCACAAAATCTGCTTTACGAAAGTTAAAACGTAATGAGGTTTCACCAACCACATTATCCCCATCTTGCTCGTAGCAAAATGTTATAAGTAAGGAGGAATAATATCGGTGAAGGGTAGAGAGTATTAAGCCTGTTTCGGTAACTGCTGCGTTATTAACATCTGATGAAAACACGAAATCAAGTAGCCTATTTAAATTGTTTTTTACTACCGCTAGTTTGTAGGAGCCAAGAGTTTGACAGGTTATTGACAAATTTTATTACCTTTTGGGTACTTGCATTAGCAGTAACAAAATGTGTAAGATCATCAGAGTGCAGCAATGTTAGGTCGGGAAGATTAAAATCAACCAAGGATCAAAAGGTCATATTGGATATGGATGGAGTCCAGAAATAAATCTATAGCGCTAATAATGAGTTGGTCGATCGGACTAGTGGGATGCAGATAACGGCATACAACGAAGGTTTTCTTACTCGTACTTGCTTTGCTAATTTTAACCCTAAAAGGTTAATATTTATGTTGTTTTCAGTATTGGGAAGAGCCAATACCCATCGCCGTATTCCATATCCCGTTAATGGCTCCAAATGAGTTTGATATCAAAAGTCTTGTTAAATTAGTACAAAACTATGAACTCAAAAAGGTTCTTCAACAACTCAAAATTTATTCCACGGTGTCAACTTCAAACAAAATTTAAAATTTCTACCCATTTGTCGATGTTGGTGATGTATTGCATGCAAGAAATGGACTACAATTTTCAGACCTTAGATTTGATCAAGGTTTTCGAATTTTATATAAGTTATGGATCAACAAGAAAAATATGACGTAGTAACACCAAAAACTCGTCTGTTAGTCCCGTCTTTTGGGAGTTACTGCATTGAAACTAGGCAAAGTGGTACACACAAGGCAGTTTGGTGGAATAAAAACCTGGACAAACTAAGGCAATGATTGAAGATATTTCTGAACAGAGCCTTAAAAGTTCGTAAAGAAGCTGGCTATGTACAGTCAAGGAAGGAAACTTTTCTAAAGATTATTCGTAAATAAAAAAAAAAGGCTACCGAAAAGTAATGTGAGTCGATTGGGAACATCGCAGAGGTCACCGCATTGACTGCGGAAAATAGGGCAAAACCTTACCGATTGGACTGGATAATGCAAAAAGAGTTGTATCGTTCGATACTCTGTTTTGGGCTATCATTTCTTTGAGCCACAGAAATCTCCAGATCCCAACGGGATTCGGCCTATTTTGATACAACAGTCTTCGGAAATAATAGGGGATAGACTCTCAAGGCTTTGCTTTCTCAAGGCTATGCTTCAGAGACATGGAGAATTTTAGGAGTCGTCTCTATCTTAAAACCAGAGAAAGTTAACTACTGCGAGGCGAAAACTTTATACCGATCCGTCTTTCCTCATACTTTCTAAAGTTTTTTGGAGATTTTGATCGACTGTCACATTAGAAATGTCTGTCTGAAGAAAACTCCGCAAGGCAATTGACAACACAGTTATCAAGCGAAAAAAGTCTACGAACACAATACTTTCAGAGGTGGTCTCTGATATTGAAGAAACTTCCTCTAAAAATTAAACCATCCTTTGAACTTTAATAGAAGTTAAGAATAGAAGAAACAAAGCCACTTTTGAGTCTCTCTTAACGGAGCGGAAAAGTACGGTGTGAATAAAATGCTCCTTATATGGATTCAATAGGCGCTGGCAGATTATTATGTTTATTCACACGAAGGGCAATCCAGATAGGTGTGAAACCTGAATGTCCCCCAAGAGGGCGTTCTATCATTCAATTCCCAGGGCAGCTATTCAACAGTTGTTGTCGGAAGAATGGTTTAACTATCAATGCTTCTAAGACACAGTTCATTGCGTTTACCAACCGAAGGAATTTAAACAACTTCACTGTTCTTTTAACCGGTAATAACACATTAACACGCCAATATGTATAAATCTTGGCGTTACGGCAGTACAGGGAGGTTTTTGGCGGCAAATGGAGACTGACTCCGAAAATGGTTTAATAACTGTAAAAACTAGTTGTCAGACTCTGTGTCATCTATGAGTACCGTGGATGATTCTCGAAAACTTTTGTTGGGAATAAATAAAAAAAATGGAAGAGTTACAAAAGTATCACAAGTACTTTCATGACAACGAATCTGTAGGCCTTGTAAGAGCTTTCTCTCTTGCACGTATTTGTAAGAACTATGCCTCTTAAGGCAGCAAAAATACTTTAAATGCTGAAAACTACGAGGGATTTTGATTTTCAAATATTTTTGCATGCCAAATTGTAGGCACAGCACCACTAATAGTGCAACTACTGTCAGCGTTAAATGTCATCATTATGTAAATAAACCCAAGGTGCGGCTTGGAGCAGGAAACCCAACATGTTATTCTTGTCGTCGAAGAGCATGAAAAAATCCCTAACATTATCGGAGAATGTTTGGTTCACCCAGGGCTCTGAAGGCATGTTAGGATAAAACTTTCTAATGATAGAATATTTCTGCAAAGCACACCATTCAAGGCTATTGGTCTTTTTAAAAATCTCTTCACTTAGCAGTTTACATGTCAGGCTATAACATTGTCGTCTCTCCATTAAAAAAAAGTAATAAAACACTTGCGAAAACGTGCATTTGCGGTCGTTGAAATAAATTGCAGTAAAACCTTCTGCGTGATTCGTAAAATATGGTTTTTTCATACTGTAACGAGTCGTGATTTCCAATTAGCTGCTAAACTATTCTAAACTATTAAATCTAAATTTTATTTCATAAAAATTTTCCTGCATATTATACTCGTTTATCTTTGTTTTTTTTTTTCATAAATATACCAACATTTCTATTTCGTTTAAATACGTTTGAATGCAATGTCATATCAATGGTGTTACTGAGCATGCCATGTTTTATGTCATATCATACAACATGACGTATCCAGTAACACAAACACAAAATATTTACAAATTTTTTGTAGTATTTCGTTTGATGGGTGTGTTTGTTGATAAGAACTCACATGTAGTAATACATTCAACTTTTTGTTTTCGTTATAAAAAATAAATCGTAAAAAAAACTCGAACTGATAGTTTTTTGTTTTTAAATTTAGTTAGTTTAAAAGTCACTCGTTGTCGTTAGTTTGTAAATGCTTTTGAATGTGAGCAGATACAGTGGGAATATAGAATTTTAGAATTTTTTCTTAAATTTTTTTTTAAAGTGAAGACATACATTAAAACTATAACAGACTTCCGTGAGTTGTGAATTTTGTGGTTTAAAGTTAAAAAATTAAAAAAAATCTATACTAATACATAGGTTAGTTAGCGTTAAAGTGAAATATATTTCTTTTTTTTTTCGTTGTTTTTAAAAGTGAATTTTGGATAAAGTGAGTGGATTTTTGGATTATAATTCAAACGAGTTATAGTTTTATTACAATCAATATTAAAACATCAGTCTAAAATTAAAACTTACACATCTATCAGGGAACTGGTCTTACGGTTTATCTTAGTATATTAAACTTGGCTCATATATAGTTATATTGCGACCAGTTACCGACCAGTTTGTGTTTCTTCTAAAAAAGGAGAAGAGAGAAACATATATTATCTGGAATAGAATATTGAATTTACCTACCTTTAGTTTTTTATGCACTTTAACCTGAGATTAGAATGAACGAAAAAATGTTTAGATAAAAAATCAACTTTCTTATCGTTTCTTATAAATCGTTAATCCCAAATTAATTCAACAACCATATTATCAGTCTTTAAACTTAATCTTTAAAGTCGATGGTATAATGTCACCTAACTTAGCCCCGCCATTTCTAAGAAAATTAAAAACAAAGATTGTGCTGTATTGTGCTACAGTTGTGCTGGATGTGCTACTCAGAAAGAATGCCACATCACCAATGGAAAAAAGTTGGCACGCTGAAACAATTTTTCGAGCAGAAGTTAGCCCCGCCATTTTGAAAAATCAGAAAAACAAAGAATGTCCTGTATTGTCCTCGAGTTGTGCTGGTTGTGCTATTTAAAAAAAAATTTCATATCCCTAGTGAAAAAATTTTATAACACTAAAATCATTTTTTCGAGTAAAAGTTAGCCCCGCCATTTTGGAAAAAAAGAAAAACAAAGGGTCTGCTGTACGGTGTTAGAGTTGTGCTAGTTGTGCTATTCAGGAACAAATTTGTACCACCAGCAGAATAATTTAAACACGCTAAAACGATTTTTCGAGTTGAAGTTAGCCCCGCCATTTTGAAAAAAATTAAAAGCAAAGGTTGTGCTGTATTGTGCTAGGGTTGTGCTGGTTGTGCTACTCAGAAATAGTTCCATATTATCAATGAGAAAAAGTTGGCACGCTAAAATGACTTTTCGAGCAGAAGTTAGCCCCGCCATTTTGAAAAAAATGAAAACCAAAGGTTGTGCTGTATTGTGCTCGAGTTGTGCTGGTTGTGCTACTTAGACAAAAATTTCGTAACCCTAACAGAATTTTTTTACAAAGTTAGCATCATTTTTTTCGAATAGAAGTTAGCCCCGCCATTTTGGAAGAAATCAAAAACAAAAGAAGTGCTGTATTGTGTTATAGTTGTGCTGGTTGTGCTACTGAAAAAATATCGTATCACCAACAGAATAATTTAAACCACGCTAAAACGATTTTTCGAATGAAAGTTAGCCCCGCCATTTTGTAAAAATCAAAGAAGAAAGGTTGTGCTGTATTGTGCTACAGTTGTGCTGGATGTGCCACTCAAAAAGAATCCCATATCAACAATGAATAAAAGTTGGCACGCTAAAACAATTTTTCGAGCAGAAGGATATTTTCGAGCAGAAAGCATTCGAGCAGAAGATTGAGCAGAAGATTAAGCAGAAGTTAGCCCCGCCATTTTGAAAAAAATGAAAAACAAAGGTTGTTATGTATTGTACTCTAGTTGTGCTGGTTGTGCTACTCAGAAAGAAATTGCATATAAGCAATGAATAAAAGTTGGCAGACTAAACCGATTTTTCGAGCAGAAGTTAGCCACTTTGAAAAAAAATAAAAAACAAAGGTTGTACTGTATTGTGCCTGAGTTGTGCTAGTTGTTGTACTCAGACAAAAATTTCGTATTCCGAACAGAAAAATTTTATAACGCTAACATCATATCTTCAAATAGAAGTTAACCCCGCCATTTCAAAACAAATTCGTACACACCGACGGAAAAATTTACAATTTTTTTTAATATCGTATATTTTTGTGATTCCCTTATTTTATATATAAAAACAGGCAAGATTCATTTATGCTATCGGACACCAGGTGTCACTTACATTATTAGTACTTATAAATTAATGATTACGCTGATTCCTACAAGAATAAATGATGCTAGCGTAAACATATTTTTCATTGGGTATATATAATCTATCTCTAAGCAGCCAGCTCAAACAAAATTTCATACCACTACATATACAAAATTTTTGTTTTTCATTTTTTCGAAAACGACGGGGCTAACTTCTAATCAAAAAATTGTTCTTGCGTACCAAATTTTTGCATTGGTAGTATGGAATTTTTTTTGAGTAGCACAATTAGCACAGCAATAGAACAATACACCACAGCCTTTGTTTTTGTTTTTTTGCCAAATGGCGGAGCTAACTTCTGCTAAGCCTTCTGCTCGAATAATCATTTTAGCCTGACACCATTTATTCATTGGTGATATGGAATTTTTCTTGAGTAGCACATCTAGCACAACTATGGTACAATACAGCACAACATCCTTGTTTTATGTTTTGTTAAATGGTGGGGCTAACTTCTACTCGAAAGATCGTTTTAGCGTGTTTAAATTTTTCCGTTGGTGGGTACGAATTTGTTTTGAAGTAGCACAACTCGCACAACTTTAACACAACACAGCACTCAATTTAGTTTTTTTTCCAAAATGGCGGGGCTAACTTCTATTTGAAGAAATGTTGTTAGCGTTATAACATTTTTCTTTTAGGAATACGAAATTTTGTCTGAGTAGCACAACCAGCACAACTCAGGCACAATACAGTACAACCTTTGTTTTTTATTTTTTTATAGGTGGCGGGACTAACTTCTGCTCCAAAAATCGGTTTAGTCTGCTAACTTTCATTCATTGCTTATATGCAATTTCTTTCTGAGTAGCACAACCAGCACAACTAGAGTGCAATACATAACAACCTTTGTTTTTCATTTTTTTCAAAATGGCGGGGCTAACTTCTGCTTAATCTTCTGCTCAATCTTCTGCTCGAATGCTTTCTGCTCGAAAATATCCTTCTGCTCGAAAAATTGTTTTAGCGTGCCAACTTTTATTCATTGTTGATATGGGATTCTTTTTGAGTGGCACATCCAGCACAACTGTAGCACAATACAGCACAACCTTTCTTCTTTGATTTTTACAAAATGGCGGGGCTAACTTTCATTCGAAAAATCGTTTTAGCGTGGTTTAAATTATTCTGTTGGTGATACGATATTTTTTCAGTAGCACAACCAGCACAACTATAACACAATACAGCACTTCTTTTGTTTTTGATTTCTTCCAAAATGGCGGGGCTAACTTCTATTCGAAAAAAATGATGCTAGCTTTGTAAAAAAATTCTGTTAGGGTTACGAAATTTTTGTCTAAGTAGCACAACCAGCACAACTCGAGCACAACACAGCACAACCTTTGGTTTTCATTTTTTTCAAAATGGCGGGGCTAACTTCTGCTCGAAAAGTCATTTTAGCGTGCCAACTTTTTCTCATTGATAATATGGAACTATTTCTGAGTAGCACAACCAGCACAACCCTAGCACAATACAGCACAACCTTTGCTTTTAATTTTTTTCAAAATGGCGGGGCTAACTTCAACTCGAAAAATCGTTTTAGCGTGTTTAAATTATTCTGCTGGTGGTACAAATTTGTTCCTGAATAGCACAACTAGCACAACTCTAACACCGTACAGCAGACCCTTTGTTTTTCTTTTTTTCCAAAATGGCGGGGCTAACTTTTACTCGAAAAAATGATTTTAGTGTTATAAAATTTTTTCACTAGGGATATGAAATTTTTTTTTAAATAGCACAACCAGCACAACTCGAGGACAATACAGGACATTCTTTGTTTTTCTGATTTTTCAAAATGGCGGGGCTAACTTCTGCTCGAAAAATTATTTCAGCGTGCCAACTTTTTTCCATTGGTGATGTGGCATTCTTTCTGAGTAGCACATCCAGCACAACTGTAGCACAATACAGCACAATCTTTGTTTTTAATTTTCTTAAAAATGGCGGGGCTAAGTTAGGTGACATGATGGTATATTTCTTTTTTTTTTATAAATAGCAAACAAAGTAGATAATGGTTTTAGATTAGAATGTAATTGGGGCTTGCTTTAGTTTACCAATAGTTTAGTGGTAAAGTTTTTAATCATTATTTTTTTTTTGAATTACCTAAATGTAAGTAAATGTGGCATTTAATGTTTTCGGTTTATTTATAAGTTATAAATTCAAACCATACGACGTCGTACAGATAATCTAGAAAAAAAAAAACAAATACTCAAGCCTACAGTTGATATTTATTTCATATGCTATTTTGTTTTTTTTATTTATTTTTAAAAATTATCTTTTTTTAACTAACAATCAAAGTTCAAAATGAATTAAAACGATTTGATTTACAATAATAAAATAATTTTTATACATCACCGGTTTGTATGTATAAAATAATTGTGAATTTTAACAAGATAAAATAATTATTTGTGGGTCTTGACTCTTGATGTCTATTTGTTTGTTCTATTTGGAGTGCAATGTATCAAGTCGGGTATTACACTGAAAAAAATTGAAGTAATGACAACCTTATCTCGAAGTTGGCAGTTTATTATTCAAACAAAGAAAAACTATTTTCAAACAATTTCACCGTGATCAGGACAACTACACATTAACATTTTTTTGACAACAGAATGATGTTTATATTAAATATAAATTATTACATTCAATATAAAAGTAGTTGAATAAATTTAATAACTATTTCCATGAACAAAGTTTTCTTTGGTCTTATAGCAGTAGCCGTTAGACAGTAACGGGTATAAACTGCAAAAAATAATCTCATGTGTTAGATGTAGCTGCTGTAATGAAGAGCTTTGTCATTGGCGAACCAATGAAGCGGCATAGCAGGTCGCGTAGCTAGATTTGGTTATTTAAATGCTTTGGGCTAGTCACAGTACGGAGTTCGATTGGTAAACCCTGCTACTCCAATACAGTTAAGGTCATATTAGGAGGTCATATTAACATTATGCAAGTACATAAATTGATTTTCAGTGTTAGATCTTCAATTTGGTGTGCAAATTGGATTGATTTAGCCATGTTTTAAATTTTTGCAATTTTTGGTTTTTGTCAAAAATATAGGTCATTATGTAAGCCAGGTCATGATGTGTAATCCTAATTTTACCTGAATAGATTAGTTGGGTGTCCATACTACCTATTTCATTTCAAAACTCGTACACAAAGTTGCACATTTTTCGAAAAACTTGACCTAAAGTAGCCCCATATTGGTCATTTTTTGACATTTGAAGGTCAATTTCTCATGACCTATTGCTTCAATTGACCCCAAACTTTAAACTTAAGCTACCTGGACATGAATCTGTCACCTTGCAATAGCGTCTCAAGTTCCCCCTCAAGGGGGCTACTTCACCCCCCCGGGGGGTGAGGTCAAATATTTTGACATTTTTAGAATCCTTAAGCCACAAGGATTCCAAAAATATATACATGTTTAGGAAAACATCACCGGGTAATAAAGTTCCCAAATTTCCTATCCTAAAACACAGTGGTAGCGTCTCGCATATCTTCACCACAGGCATTCACGAACGCGCATCGACAGTACACATTCATACCTTTGATAAAAAAAAAGAAATAAGAAAAATAATTAAAAATCGCTCACCCCATGGTTATATCCGACAGGCCTCAATGTCCAAGTGTTCAGCAATCCATCATCTGTGGATCTTCCAGCAGGTAAAGTATTATAAGATGAATAGTTGTCTAATATCAATAGAACGTTGCGCCGCAATAACTAAGGCGATTGCTGATAAAATTGTATAAATATTGTGTAAATGTTGCGCCGCAATAACTAAGGCGATTGCTGGTAAATTGTATAAATAAGGTAAGACTGTTGCGCCGCAATAACTAAGGCGATCGCTGATAAAATTGTATAAATATGGTATAAATGTTGCGCCCCAAATACTAGGCGATTGCTGGTAATATATATAAATATTGCATAAATAAGGTAAAACTGTTGCGCCGCAATGACTAAGGCGATTGCTGATAAATTGTATAAACAATGTATAAATTTTGCGCCGCAATAACTAAGGCGATTGCTGGTATGATATATAAATAATGTATAAATATGTGAAACAATTAATCCAAAAATGTTGCACCACGAATAATAGGTGATTGTTGATAAACCGCATTGATAACTTGCATTGATAATAGAAAAAAAGTGTTGCACCACGAATAATATGATCTGTACTGCTGAAGAATAAAGCGAATTCGGCGGATGGCTGAACACATACACGGGACCATATAATTGCTCATATAACTTCGGTGGTATTTTATTAACACAAAGAAAAAAGACCGATGTTAACTTCTGGTCTACAACTTTTTACCAGATCAGCTGCACACTTTACGTATCTGAGTTAAAATGCCTGACGAGAAATAGACCCAAACATTTTTCTGTGATTTTCACTTTGTTTTCTTGAAAAATAACAGTACAATCAGGTGTTATGACGTCATTAATTTATTTATCAAAATAATAACCGGTACGCGATTTCACGTTACAAATTTTGTCGATTGACTAACACAATTCTATAGTTCTAGCATCAATTTTGCTACTTTTTATTGGAAACAAACCACTTTAAACTATTCATAAATAGATTAGATTAACAACTAAATAGTTAAACTTATTTACATAGAAATACATGCAACAATTCACCAGAACTGAGATTGTTCTATTTAATTTATTACTAGCAACTTAATTTATGTGACACGAATTAAAAAAGAACACTGTTAATCACTAGAGTTATTTTGAAATGGAACAATAAATCTATGTTGCACGATAGCCATTCACAAATCTTTCACCAATAACAATGAGCTTAATTGAATTAATTTTACTATTTTCATTTATTAACACACTAACGGTTAAAATTTTTATAGAATTTTTTTTTTTTTTTTTTTTTAATAAAATGTGTTGTGTAATAGGGTTTAGAATATGTGTCACAACAACACATAAATACCTTTTAAGACCTAGGTCTAGACCTGGGTCCCACAACAACTGGCGTTCTGAGGTGTAGATTAACGCTTTTTTTAAACATCTGTGGGTTGAAGCCACCTGAGACTAAGTGTTCCGGCAAACTATTCCATTTGTACGCAGTTCGGACAAAGAAGTCTCTCTGCGATCTGCCAGTATGACAGCGCGGGATCTTTACCGTTTCACTGGTTGCGGCAGCCGATTGCCGAGTGGAACGGGGGTAAGAATAAGTTTGAGGCATGATGCCGCTGATTTCATCTGAGCACTGCTGATGACGATATTTGTAAAAAACAACGAGGTCAGCAACAGTGCGACGATGTTGTAGGGAATCAAGTTGTGATGTCAAATTTCGATCACCTACAATTCGTATAGCTCGCTTTTGAACAGAGTCCAAGAGGGCCAAGATGGAAACAGAGGCAGCACCCCAAACTTGACAGCAGTACTCCATACAGGGACGAATATAGGACTTATAAACATGGAGCAATTGGTATGGAGTGAAACATTTTTTGCATCTATTTAGGAGGCCGAGTTTTTAGACGCGCTTTTTGCCATCGCCATTACATGATCGTTCCAGAGTAGGTCATTTGAAACTGTGACACCCAATAAACGAATGTTTTTACATTCACCTATTGGTTCATCACACATACTAAATAAAATATCTTTGGGGAACTCGGTCTTTAATCTGGAAACAATCAACAGCTGTGTTTTGGTGGAGTTGAAATTGACAAGGTTTTGGTCACCCCAGTCGGCGACTTTATTCAGGTCTTTGTTCACGTTTATGGCAGCGTCTCTCCGGGCAGGATTAATTCGTTCGTGCATTTTACCTTTTGAAGGAAGGGGCTCGAACGACTTATGCAGAGTACTATCATCTGCAAAACTATTTATTGGGTTGCTGGTGATTTTCAACAATTCGTTGATATAAATCAAAAATAGGGTTGGGGACAATACTGAGCCTTGAGGTACACCAGCGTTAATTAGTTTAGACTCAGAAGAATATCCGTCTAAGGTTACCGAAATGTATCGGCCGGATAGAAAATTTTGAATCAGCTTCACAACATTGGGATGAAAACCGTACGCAACGAGCTTGTTGATTAAGTTGGCATGCCAGACTCGATCGAATGCCTTGGAGATGTCTAAAGCGATAACGTATGTTTCACCACCTTTATCAAGTATGCTGTTCCAACAATGCGCTACATAGTTTAATAGATCGGTAGTTGATCTTTTGTTTCGAAAACCGTATTGGCTGTCGGATATTAAATGATTTTCTTCCAGAAATTTTGAAATATGTGTATTAATATAATGCTCATAGACTTTGGATAGGACCGATAGTAAAGCTATTGGCCTATAATTTGAGATATCGGATTTTGGTCCCTTTTTGGGGACGGGCTGGACATTTGCCAACTTCCAGCACGAGGGAAATATACCAGATTTGTAGGATTGGTAGAATATTTTAGTTAAAGTTGGTGCAAGTTCTTTGGAAAAGGTTTTTAAAATAATGGGTGGAATATTGTCCATTCCTGATGCTTTGTTGATGTTTAACCCCTTTAAAAGTTTAGCGACTATTTTGGGTTTGAAGTGAAGTTCATTCATATTAACTCCTGAAGACTGGATTTGGGGTATTTCTTTAGGAGTTTCCAAAACAGTGGAGTTCAGAGCAAAGCGTTCAGCGAACAAGTTAGCTTTTCTTGCGGGATCATTGACGATTAAATCACCATCAATAATAGGGGGAATAGAAAATTTTGTACCAGAATTTAAAGAATTAATGGCACTGTAGAAACTCTTGTCAGAAACAGACATAGACGTAAGTTTTGAGGCTTTCGCTCTGTCAATTTCGGACTTTTCGTTTGAGATAATCTGATTAGATATTTTGTTGGCCTTTAGATATTGGGATCGATTAGTGGGAGTTTTGTTATGAATCCAAATATTAAATGATCTACGTTTGTTTCTAAGTGCCGTTTTGGCAGCTTTCGAATACAAGTATTTTTGTTTGGGTTTTACTATGGAGAAAGGGACAAATTTATTTATAGCAAATTGGATGGTTTCTGTAAAGTTTTGAGCAGAAACATTTACATTGTCAGTGTAAAAACAATGACGGTCGAAAGGGAAACCATGGAAAAAATTTTGAAGACCACTCTTATCCATTCTTGAGTAGTGAAATATTTTACGGGGTTTGGGAGCTGTAGTTTTAAGTAAATCAGTTTTGATAACTGATGAGATTAAATAATGATCAGAATTTCCAATACTACCTTTCGCAACATCGACACTCGTAATATCTGGCATTGTGGTAAGATAGAGATCTAGTAGAAAACTATTATCACCGCCATTACGGGGAGTGAAAGTCGGGCTTTTTACAATTTGGAATAGGCCCTGAGACGCGGCAAAAATTTCTGCCAGTTTTCCACTATTGTCAACATCGTCGGTCGATTTGGAGAATTCCAACCATGATTTGTTGTGGACGTTGAAGTCACCGGTAACGATAACTTCACAATTAGGGGACTTTGCTCTAATCTCGTCCATAATTTTTGTCAGTATATTAAAAAAGTTTGGGTTACGTTTGTTGGGGGACCGGTATAAAGCTATTGTAAAAAAAGTCATTTCTGGAAGACAAATCTTTAAAACCATTGTATTGAAGCCGTCACCGTGTAGTTCAAAATTTGGAAAGCGCGTGTACGCAACACTCTCATGAATGAATGCGCATACGCCCTGATGGAGTTTGAAAGCTGATTCGAGCCTATATTTGGAATTAAGCGATTCTATAAAGAGAAAATTTTCAGAAACTTGTGTTTCTGTAAGGAATAGAATGTTCGGTTTGTCGTGCTCAAGATGATGTTGCACGTGGTCATGGTTAGCGTTCAATCCGCAGATGTTTTGAACATGGATTTTAAAATTTTTTATTGATTCATATATGTTTTGTCCCTGCAAATTCCGTGGACATGCCGCTTTATGGGCGGGTGGATTGCGCAAATTTGCTTTACCACTTGCAGACTTATTTTTTTTCGGTTGTACTGCCATATATATATCAAAATGTTTATTTTATTTTTTTGTGTTTTATTTTAAAATGCATAACTAAGTAAAAAATCCTATCATACTACAAAATATGACATATGCCAATATTTCATGATAAGATGAAGAAATAATAACAAAATAATAAGTGAAAAACAAATTGTGAGAAATTTGCAGAAAACAAAACAAAACTAAATGCCAATAATCCAGCTGATGCAGCGCACCCCAGACGCACCGCCCACCACTTCAATCGAGGCACAAAGCCCACACATAACTACGGGTTGGTTCGATTCCTCGGAAGAGCTAATGAGCGGTACCGCTACGGAACGCTGCCCAGCTAAGACTGAAAGTGCTGCCGTTGACTAATTAAAGTTCGTCCGCCAGCACCCTAAGATATCATCTTGGCTAATGACATCTCCTGCCATTGCCAGTGGTATGTGATATCTCACGCTAACTCATATGTCAATGGCAGGGACTGGAGTACGCAGGGTAGTCAGACCCGTAGATCAACATTGATCATAATCGATCAAAATCGATCCCTCCTGCGGCGAAGACAAAGCACACACATAAAAATAATTTTTCTTTTCTGGCCTTGTGCTCATATTTTCCCTTTAGATAATTTGGATTTTCTTTTGTTTTATTGGATCATGTATCAATGATCTAAGCCCCGAATTTTGGTTTTATTTTTTTTCACTCGCTCACCTTATTTACTGTTATAAATCTTTCCATCCCAAATATGGTAACCAACAACAATTTGACAGCTCAACAGGTAGACGTCCAAAAAAAAAACAAAAATGAATGCAATAGGAAATGAAATATCAGACTAAGAGAGAGAGAGAACTAGATGTTTTCATCTCTTATATAGGCAATCAATATCGAAAATTGAGCTACAAAGTTTTTCGAAAGTTTTAAATTTACAGAATATTGTTAGTACATTTTCCGTATCAAAACAAATACTGGTTGATATTTTGTAATAAACAAAAATGCAAGATAATTTAACGAAATATACTATTTACAACGCATTTGAAAGAAATAGTAATATATGCGATATTAGAATGGATTAAAACGTATGTGCTACCGTTTTTATGATGATTTCATATTACGAAATAGTAAATTACCACCGTTTTACAGTAGAATCTATACATATAGTGGAAAGAAGAATTGAAAAAAAGGAAAATATAAGACGTTTTGAAGACAATTTCAAAACTGATTGTAGGATAATAATTTTTAGATAAGAAGACGAATTGACAAATATGCACAGCTGTTTGAGGTTTGAAAATAGTTAGAGCAGTTATGATTATGATTAGAGTTAGATTAGAAACGTTGTCCGGAAACCTCAAATTCCTGCAGTATGACGAAGCAATGCTGGTGGAAACGCAGTGTGAACCAATAATAGGATATTGTAAAGAAAATATTATTGTTAATTGTTTTATGCTAAGAATAAATACGTGTAACGGAAACTATATATGAAAATATAACTATAGATTATGGATGAATGAGAAATGGTTATGAACTACGCGGGATACGTAAAATTGTGATATGTGAGGAAATAGAAACTACATGGATCGGTAACTGTACTGCACTACGTCATCATACTCCAGTCTATATAACACTGCTTCAATATATCGGCAATACAAATAAAATTGCTCTATGCTAGGGATGTCACTAGTCTCATCAGTCAAAACAGAAAATAATTTTTCAGATTTTAAATTGGCAACAATTGAGCGAATAACTATTTTGTTGCAAGCACTAACTATTTCGTTCTGAACTTATGGACTCCCTTAAGTTGAATTTTTTATTTGACCTTCCAGTAGGTTTAAGTTCCATCACTTTTTTTGTTTCATCATATATGCACGTAAATTCAATGTAAGCGTATATTAAAATTATTTTTTTCAACCATTCGCTGACAATAATATGGAAGCGTTTAAAACCTATCTTAAGATTTATTCTTAATTTTTTGTGTTTTTCTATATCCTGAGAAGACGAAAGTTTCTTTCATTATTCATAAAATTACGCATTTGTATTAGTTTTACAGTAAGTACCTGAACTTTTCATAGTATAGCCTACAATTTTATACAATCTGGATCAACATCTGCACTTTTTACTTCACCACAGTTTTAATTTTTTTTTTTTAATAAAATGTGTTGTGTAATAGGAATCACAATATGTGTTACAATAACACATAAAAACCCTTGTAAGACCAAGGTCCCACAACAACATACGTCCAAAGGTGTTGATGGACGTAAATCTTTCTTTTTTGTTTTTTTATATTTTTTGTTAAAGAATGGATAACTAAACAAAAAATCCTATCACTGACAAAATATGACATAGGCCAATATTTCATGATAGAATAGAAAAAATAAAAGTAAATTAAAAAGTAAATAGCAAATATTTACAAAAATTTGCTGAAACAAAACAAAAATGTAGTTGCCAATAATCCAGCCGGTTTCATATTCCTTGATCCTGTGACGCACTGTCTTTCTTGAAGATTAAGGCCCACATATAGTTATATGAAGGCTCGTTTCCTCAATGAAGCAATACCGTCTCATCATCAAGGATTATTTCACAGCTAAGATTGAGGGTTCTACCGTTGACTGAATACAGTTCATCCGCCACCACCCCTAAGATGTCACTTTAGCTAGTGATATCTCACTGTTATTGCCAGTGGTATGTGATATCTTACGTGTACTCGTATGCCAATAACAGGGACTGGAGTACGCGGGGTTGTCACACCCGTAAAATAACAAAAAATTTCAAAACAATGTGTGGATTGTGTGAACTAATGCAATCTATCGAGAAAAAAAATCCTACGTACCACAAACTACAAAGTTTTTTTCTTCTTTTGAGCTCGACCATCCTCTATCTAAATATAGCAAATAAAAATTTTGGTGTATTTCTGTGGGTGGGTGGTTTTTGTGACATTCCTGCATCATTCATTGATGAAACTTTGGCAAATCTGGATTCATTTCAAAATTGTACAAAATGGCCGGGGTCTCCCGAATACCTCGAAGTTTAAATCTTTAATAACTTTTACTCCCTGCTTTCGAGCTTATTGAACCTTTGTATATAAGGCTTTAACACTGTTTTCAATATTTATGCATACTAACTTCCGGCTTGCCATTTGCGAGTTTATCAGCATATAATCCAGTAAAATTGATAGCCATTTCCTCAGTGGTGTGTCGAATATCAGTTGTAAACTGGAAAATGCAATTAAGATGACGATCCTGACGGGGATTTATATCTGTTTTTGATGCGATTGATGTTACTAGAGGTTTTTGGTCTGTAAAAATAGTGGTCAGACGACCTTCTATGAAGCAACGGAAGTGTTTAATAGCTTGAAAAATAGACAATAATTCGCGATCAAAGGTGGAATATTTTTTCTGTGTGGGCGAGAGTTTTCAAGAAAAAACGCCTAAGGGCTTTCAACTTCCTTTGTTTAATTGTTCTATTATACTGCTCCTTGTAACGAATGGGCCAATAGTGTACAGTTTACATGCGCCAGTTTGACATTGCCAATGGCTGTACTGCATTGGAAGGGATAATAGTGTACAGTTTACATGCGCCACTTTGACATTGTCAATACTGCATTAGAGGGACATAACAAATTCTGACAAATGCTGAGCAATTAGCTCGGCTAAGTGGGGTATAAATCTATGGTAATAGTTTACCATTCCTACAAATCGCTGGATTTGGTGATCACTGATAAATCAGCGCATGTGTTAATAAGCAATTCAAGATTATTATCAAAGCACCTGACGAACTGACGGCTTGTTGTCTCTATCTCATAGTTTGCCGTATTAACGTTACGCATCTGGCAGCTTTCGTTCCGAAGGTTCGATGATACCACAAATGTTTTTCGACAAAGATGATCTGCTTCTAGGTCTAAAGTTGTTTCGTTGAAAGGCGAGTACCTAGATCATGATCAAGATCTTGACCTCTGGGCGTTATTTTCCCAGCTATCCAGAATATCCAGAATATGTGGTCAAGTTAGCCTCATCAGCGTCGCAAAATTTTTTTAAAAGGATCTAACCAATTACACTCGCTGATGTGTGCAACGCAAAGGTCCAACAATTATTCCCATCAGAGCCTTACGAAAGAATTTATTTAACAAAAAGAGGTTCCAAAAATAACAGCAAAATTGGGTGGCAAGAAACCATTCCTTTGTACCTTTTATGTTAACAGCTGGCAGCTGACTTACTTATGTTAAAAGTGAGATTTTTGTTTTGTTTTTTTCACAATCGTTTTTGTTTCTTTACAATTGCACTACAAACGAGCAAAACTTTAACTGATTTGATGGCTCTGTAATTCGTTCTCCTGATAAGTTACATCTGTCATCACCCTCTCTACATTATTTATATAAGCTCCCTTTACAATGGTAACTTAGTAATGGTTGTTGTGGCCACTTGTATTAACACAAGTTCAACAGGTTCATTTAATGTGGGTTTTGGGATCATACTCATACTCATTACTGTATTTCTAGATCAAAGATGGATGTAATAGAAGAGATAAACTATGCAACTCATTACGAAGAGGAATACCTGTCCTGTCTTGTCTGAGGAATACCTGGATGTCTTAATGATTGTTTAGTAAAGATCTCATTTCTCACCTACTGAAAAATATGTCTGGAACAGATCACATCAAAAATATTTAACTAATGGTAATTAGAAAAGTAATTAATTATTTAGATCTTAGATCGATGGTTGTAAGTTTTAAGTATTGGGTCGATGTGTAAGTCATAAGAACAAAGTTTTTGATCTAAAATGTAATATCTATGTTATAACTTTTAAGGTCTCCCGTCTAAGGTACAACATTTTAGGTCTAAATTCTATGATTTAGACTTTAGAGTCTTAGGCTGTATTCTAAACGACGATTTAATTGTACTAAACTGCTAAATCTAAATTTAATTTTACAAAATTACCGAATTTTAATTTAAAATAATATAATCAAGTTGTCAGGTATTGTTAACCGCATGAATTTCTTCCAAATTATTTAGATAAAAAATGTCAATTTAGTCAAATAAAATAGATGACTAGATTGATTTAGAACGTTTAGTACAATTTAGCATCAATTAGAACGCAGTCTTAGGCTAAAAATCTAAGGTGTCAGATCTTATGTTCAGGTTTATATTCTGAGATTCAATTTTTTAGGTCTGAAGCTTAAGGTCTTTGTTTCTAGCAATAAGGTCATAATATAAACCACCAAGGATAAACTCTAAGTTTTAAGCTCTGTAGACTGAAGTTCGTCCTTCCTTTCTTTGCTTTCGAACTATTGTCTTAAGACGCGCAGTATAAGTACTAAGACATAAGTCTAAGATTTTAAGTCTAAGGTTTGATGCTTAAAGTGTTAGGTATTCGATAACTTTTTTAAAACTATTAGTATGATGTATATGGCCTTATGTTAGGGACCTAAGATCGATAGCTTGAAATTTCAGTTTTAAGATAGAAGAATTATTGTTTTAGGTTTGAAATGTAAAGCTCTAGATTTAGACCCAACACTAAAGCCTAAGGTCTTAGATCTTAGGAACGAACTCTAAGACATATGATGCAAATTGTAAAGTCACAATTCTTAGGCTTAAGTTTTAAGGTCCCGTGAGAACTGGAGTCCACAAAGTCAATAAAAATTTTTTATTAATTTTGTGGACCATAAAGGGCCCTAGCAGCTTTTGAGCTCAATGCAAAAAAACGTAACTTTTGGATAGGTCAATAAAATTTGAGGTTTGAATTCCTTATCAAATATACGTAATTCTAATTTGACTCTTTTGCCTTAAATATATTTTGTCATCGGAGCAAGATTTAAGCTCTAAGATCGAAGGGATCAAGTCTTCTACGGTATAAGATCTAAAGTGTGAGATTTAATGTCTAAGGTAAAGATAAGGTCTAAGGTCTAGGTTTCAGGTCTAAGGTTATAAAAGTTTTTTTTGGTGGTTTACATATAAAGGGTGGGCCATCTGTTGGTCCTTTTTTCATTTGTAAATAAACCCATATTTTGTGATAGAAATTCAAACATTTTTATTGATAATGAAAAATAATTCTATGCCATTTAATGTATAAATAACAATATTATTCTTATGTCCACAGGCCTGCATCCGAAGATCAAAACTTTCGATGACTTTTCCCAATAAAAACTGATCAATGGCCTCAATTTCATCTCAAATGTTGGTTTTAAGTAGTTGAATTGTTTGTGGATGATTGGCATACACTTTACCTTTCAAATAGCTACAAAAAAAATAGTCCAAAGGTGTTAAATCGCAGCTTCTTGACGAAGGCCAAGGAACTTCAGAATTTCTTGAAATTATGCGATCACTAAATTTTGTTGCCAATAAGTGGAGTGTTTCATGGCTGGTGTGGCATATGGCTCCGTCTTGTTGAAACCAAAGATCATCGGCATCTAATTCATTCAATTTCAGCCACAAAAAACCAGTTAACATGCCACGATAATGAGCACCATTCACTGTGACAGCTTCTGTGACACTTTCACTAACAGCTGCTATTGCATCACGAGTACGAACTGGATGAACATGTTGATACGGTCTACGACCTTCCACTGAACCAATTTCTTCAGAATCAATAATTTTGCCAATTGCGCGCTCGGTCCATGTCGGTCGGTCCACGTCCATGTCGACCAAAAGCTTCACGTATTTTACGAAATGTTATCTTTTTTGAACGACAATTTTCATAATAAACTTGGACGATTAAAATGCGTTGTTGCGTTGTAAGCGACTCCATGATTAATAATGGCATGGTTTTGACTTTTCATATTTTAAACACATTTTTATATCAGACAACATTTAGTACTTACACTAATCGATTCAAAAAAGGACCAACAGATGGCCCACCCTTTATTTCAATCAAAGAAGTTTGCACATCGTAGATTGAATGACTCGTCTTCTTGATATATAGTAATTTTAATCTACGGTGTAACCCTTGTAAAGTAACTAGTAGCAGAGATCATATCGAAATCCTTAGCGGGCAGCAAATAGAAGAGTAATTAATTTCTCAGATCTTAGATCTATTTGTGTTTATGTGTAAACCGTAAACAAAAATTCTTCGGTCTAAGATCTAATACCTTAGTTATCAGTTTTAAGGTCTCAGATCTTATTTGTATCACAGTGACTTTTAGACTAAAAATTTATCGTCTGAGATCTTATGTTTAGGTTTATGTTCTGAGGTAGAAATTTTTTACCGTAGGCTCTCAAGCGTTAATTCTAAGTCTAACGCTATGTAGCCTAAGGATCGTACGTTTGGGATCTGGAGGTGTAAAATCTAAGCCCCAATGTCTAAGGAATATGGTATAAGGTCTAAGGTTTAAATTTAAGCTCTAATGTATATGGGTCAATTTCTAAGGTGTAAGGTCTTAACTCTAAAGCCTTAGGTTCAACGTCGAAGGTCTATGGTCTAAAGTCTTGTTTTAAAGTTAGAACAAAGGTTGTGTTAATTAATTAATTTTTATCTCATTAGTGAATTTGGTTTTGTGTAATTAAAAGTCGTCTTCGATTTGACTGAAGTAACTGAAACAACTGAAAAATTGAATGCAACTATTGTGGTTTTTCAGTTGTTTCAGTCAAATCGAACACACCTAATAATGTAATCTTCTATGATATCCATATACCCGGATCGATTTCGGACGTTGATTTCGGACATTTCTGGACCTTGTTTTTTTTTTTTAAATAAATCAATGATTAAGTCTCAATTTATAATATGCGTTTAGTTCTAATTTGTGCTGTGAGCTAAACAAGCTGTTAATGGTAGGCGTTATACTAAAGTAATAGTACGCGACTGCTAAATGAATTTTTTTTAAAGATTATAATTATTTATTACTTTCCATTCATAACTCAACCATAACCTTGTTATTATTATCTTAATAATTTCTGTTTATTTTTGTTTTCAGATGACGAAGGTCTTTTAAAGTTTTATTAAATAACATCAATTGAATAAAAAATTTAATTTTGTTTAAACAATTTTTTTAATTAACGAGAATAAGTGTTAACAAGTGTACTATCTATATCAGTGTAGCATAAAGATTAATTAATATGATTCGTCAAATTATATCATCTCCAGTGGTTAAAGAATTATTACGACAATCTGCTCAAACCTCTCAACGGGCATGCTTAAGTACAATACGACAAAGTAATTTACGTGAAGAATTTAATAATACCAACAACGAAACATATCCATTTCCGTACGAAGATGGTCCAATACAGCATTCACCATATGATCCGATTACAATCCCAAATTTACCACTTGATCAATATGTTTGGAAATCATTCAAAGATTGGGAGGACAAAACTGCTATTGTGAGTATTCAAATAAATAACCTATAAAAAATATATATTTAACCTCCAATTAACTGCAAACCTTTCATAATCAACATTTTTTTTTCTACTCAAGTTGATACAACAAATTTTTTTGAATCAAAAAATAACTAGATTACAGTCCAAAGTTCAATTTTCTTTTATATCATTTTATTTAAATTTCAGTTGTGTTTCAATATTAAATTAAATTTATTTTAAATTTATTTCTTTCATAATTTTCTGACGGTTTTAGATTAGATTTGTCATGCAATAATATTTAAAAATAGCATCTTAGAGGCTGGTATTGTTGATTTGTTTGATAAAATTACGAAATATTGGCACTGTTTCAAGGTCATACGAAATACGCATTTTATGTGAGATTTGCTCCGTATATTTACTATCTGGCATAACTTTTGAAATATTTTCTTTAGAGTACTGATTTTTATTACATCTGAATCAAATATCGTCACTTAACTTGTATTTATTCAAGAAGAAACGTTAACAATGTTCTTACAGTACCATAAAATTATAGTATTTCGTCGTCGGGTAATTTGTGTTATGATAACATGTGATACGCTATGTTATTCTTATCTCAGTGGGTGCACCATGTTTTTCTATAAAATAGTTTCTAAAGACTACATAAGCTTGCTTAGACTGTTGTACAGCTAGATTTATTTAAAGTAGCAGGATCATTTACTATTTTAAAATTCCATCAGACACCTGCTAAGCGGTCTAGAGTCACCAAGGTTCGGCAAAGTTCCGTATAATTTTTTCGAAGCTTTGAATTATTTTAAAATATTCAATTTTTAAAGGTGCAACTGTTAGCCATATTAATCGATGGTTTTTTGCATCATCATGAGTTGTTCATATTTGTGCATTCATAATGTTTTTAAACATGTTTGAATGATTATTTATAAATGCCAAAATTCAACGATTTTTAAAAATACAAAACAATCAAAGCAATTACGAAATGAACTTTGGATCTAGACTTTGAAGCCATTGTTAACATATAAATTTTTATTGTTAATATTAAATGAAGCATTAATTATTGATTTACATTGGTCGAATCGGATATTTTTTTCTGACACGAGGCACACCACACAAATCAATATTTATTTTAATTGATAAAAAAATGGTTAGCACCATTGGATTCAGCATGCTTGAATTAGAGTTTTTACCCGAGTGCTGACTATTCAAATAACATATTGATTAACAAGTAACCTCGGAAACGATTATCCTTTAAATAAAAGTTTACTTAACGTAAATTTATAAAGAATCGAAATCGATCCGGATATACGCATATCCTGGCAAAATTATATTTTTCTACTACTCAACATAAAAAATCTACTTTCAATGTGGGTTCATTGAATCGAAAACTTCTTTTTCGTCACCGGTGATAAAAAACCTATACGAATTACTTTCGTACCTAGTGACGAAAATAATTTTTTAAAAGCCATCTATTTTCTAATTTCTTAACTAGAATAAACCATCCTAGAATACCCGTTAAGACAATCAATTGATTGAATGAAATAATTTTGTTAGTGTTAATTTGTCTCTGTTTGGAGGATGATGTTAATTTATTTTTGAATTATTTACGGACAATTTACATTAAAATTGTAAAAATAACAATAGTGAAATATATAATATTCATATATTCATTTTAAATAGTATGATAAAAAACAGTTGGTGTTAAGATATTTTTAAAAAATATTATTTCACCTATTTATTTAACAAAAATGAAAAACAAAAATATTTATTTTACGTAAAATAATTTAGGTTGTGTTAAAATATATCAAGAATTTACGTAACGTCATACCCATTCAAAAACTAAATCAAAACTGATATTTTTATTTTAGAAATCTGATATCTGAATTTGATTTTGTTTATGACAAAGTACAAACCGCCTTTAGTTATAAGCCTACTAGACGCAAAATTCAAAAACAATAAACCTTCAAAGATGTATTATTTAATGATTTTAAGAACTTTATAGAGTAAATAGAATAATAATATAGGATTTTGTAGTGTAAATAGAATAAAAATATAACATCATATGTATGGATATGTAAAAAATTAACGAAAAAAACAATAAAGCTTGTAATTAAAGACAGCTATGTCTTTGACATAAAAATTGGATAATTTATTCATAATGAGTCATCTATTTTTTAATAGCAGAAATATAAATACACATATACAATTTTAATTTGTTACAGTGTATGTTTTAAAATGTGAATTGTATGTAATTATAAATGAAAATGTTTAAAAATTAATAATAATTTTTAAAAAAGTAGTAGAAAAAGTACAGTCTCCTACTCGCCGAAATTCATATTTTGAATCTCGCGACCATTACCAACCTCGGCTATCGCCTCGGCTGGTAAACTATCCTCTCGTTTCAAAATATGCTGTTTTCGGCATCGTTGAAGAATATACTCTTTTAATTACACAAAATCAAATTCACTAACTAGATAAAAATTAATTAAAAAGTTCAAGAATACTTCCTAGCATGCATTTATTTATGTTTGTATTGTCATATAGTTGTAATTATGTATAGATTACCTGAAACACAAAACTTCAAAAGGAATAAATCGATAAAAAAATTAATCGAGGTGGTCTGGTCTTAGACAAAATTTTGGATCTTGACCCAACTAACATTTAACTATTGTCAATATCTGAATGTTATTCTTTTGATGATGTTTACACATATGAATACATTAGCATATGAAACGAAAGTTTATAATCTAACCGCTAACAAAATATTTTGCCGTTTAAACAATTGTCAAATTTACGATTTTCGTACAACCGGATAATTTATGTCCAAATATATTAAGGTACTGAAGGTGTTGAGCCTTAAATCTGAGCTTCGATCAAAAATTTATTGTTCTTTAAACTTAATTGTCTTAAATATCCTTAGCTTGCTATGGAACGGGTAGTAAAAAAATGTCAGTCCTTGGTTTTTTGAGCCATTGTTAGACCATTTCTGTCCTCTGGTTATCGATCGAGGCACTCTTCCAAAATCACATTTGTTTATTAAATTAAGGTTATTTTACTAAAATATATTTTATGATGTTCAGCATATTTTGTTATACTATATGGGTTGTGGCGAACATCAAAACTAAAATCATTTCTCAAAAAAATTTAAAATTTAGCAGGCGATGATTTCGTTAACATTTATTAAAAAAAACAAAAAAACATATTTTTATTATTCGGATTTTGTTTTTTCCAAATAGTTTCGAGTTCTTAATTTTCGTGTTAAATTAAAAATGTAATTCTCTATGTAAATTATATTTCATCGCCTCGCCATCAATTTGATTAATACAATAAGACAAATTTCATGTAACTACTATAATCTATTTATAAATACAATTAAACTCTAAAATGTAATTGTGTTTTGAGAGAATTTAATTTATATTTGTGCTACTTAATAATGGTTCAAGACCATTAGTGAATGTGGAAGCTAGAGTACCTGAAGAAGTTTGGAAATAAATTTAATTCATGATATGGTTGTTGCAACAACATTTTATCTGCTGCCTTTTGTGTTTACTTTACGTGAACATTATAATTGTTAAATCATAATGAAGATTCAGCTTGATCAACGCATTCAAAGTAACTCATAAAATTGGATACAACATCTCGTATCATCATACTCATCTCCTGAATAATTCAACGCCACTAACAGCCAGCCTCTATATTAAAATCTACCTGCACTCAACGCAGTAACATCTAAAGGGTAAATGGCCAAATGCATAAGCCAATGACGCACAGATAACTCTTTTGTTGTAGTTATATCTATTTGTTTCGATGTTTTTTGTTAGCAATCAGCTCGATTATTCTTAGGCCACTATCCAAATAGTTTTCCCGTTTCATCATTTAAGTTTTTTAATTTTTTGTAAGATGACACTATGTTTTGTTAGTAGCTTTCTCGTTTAGATAACCTAGCTTACTAGGTAGGTATTAGAAGTTTCTGTTAAATA
Organism: Diogma glabrata; assembly: GCA_963693315.1. NCBI lineage: Eukaryota > Metazoa > Arthropoda > Insecta > Diptera > Cylindrotomidae > Diogma > Diogma glabrata. The sequence continues at coordinate 34,180,308 of OY856188.1, forward strand.
TTCTACTCACCAACAACCATTCGTGTACTTTTCAGAACGTAGTCTGAGGGTCTCCTACAGTATGTAGTTTGAGGGTCTTCTCCTTTCGTCCTATCCTGTAATGGTCAAGATCGTGTTCTGTGAATGTATAAAATTTTCGCTCATTATTTTCCTTTACCTTTCGACCACATCAATTAGATGTAACTCATGTATTCACCAAAGAACCTTTCATCTTGTTACTTGTATGAGCAGCAGATATCAAATAAAATACAATTAAATATTTCTTATGAAATTCAAAAATTTCTTTATCTTTGTTTGTATATTTATTTTATGTAATTCGACCAAGCATCAAATCAAAATTTACGAGTTTGCGAGCTTGTGCTGTGTTTTAGTCATGGGCAAATGACAATCATGATTCACTTTTATGACATATGATGATTTGTATAAAGTTTTGTTAGATCGATGTTTTTTTTTGTTTTAAACGATGAAAACCAAATGTTTCTGAACTGATATGCAAAAGGCCGTTGGTTTTGGGAAGATAGGTTGAGCTTCATGAAACAATTTCGCTATAGAATTTTAAAAGGGGCGACCAACTTCGTATCTTGTTTTGATGTTTTATCTTTAACGCAGTTGATGTTGATAACGGATTTCAGCACGTCGTTGCAAACCTGAAACTTTGTGCATATCTGTTTTACGTGGGTGGTGAACTTCAACATACCAGCCGGATACGTTTTGACTGAAGTAAATGAATTATCTGAAAAATTGTATGCAATTGTTGTTGTTATTTTCTGTAAACTCGACTATTTTAGTAAAATCGAACCAACCTACTGTCGAAGGCCTAGAATTACGTTATCCAACTGTTTGTGTTGTGTTGCCTTGTACTGTCTTTTAGTCAAGGGGATTATAGTAAGGAGATTATGAATTATGATCCATTTATAAGACATATGATGATTTGTTTAGAGTTTTGTTAGAGCGATATTTGTTTTGTTTTGCACGATGAAAACCGAATGTTTTTGAACTGATATGCAAAAGGCCGGGGGTTTTGGACAGTTGGGTTGCGCTAAATGAAATAATTTGACCATAGAATTCGCCTAATTTAAAATTTTATAGTGAAATTATTTCACCTTGTTTCATGTGTTGAAGTTTTCAACTTGATGTTGGTAACGGATTTCAGCACTTCATTGCAAACCTGAAGCTTTGTGCATATCTGTTTTACGTGGGTGGAGAACTTCAACATATCAGTCGGATTCGTTTTGACTGGAGTAAATGAATTATCTGAAAAATTGTGTGCAATTGTTGTTTTTTTTTCAGTAAATTTGGTTATTTCAGTAAAATCGAACCAACCTACTTTCGAAGGTGTTGCCTGTGATGCGAGTGTTGCGAGCATCGTGTTGCCTGCGATGAATGTTGCCTCGATGAAACTAGATGTGTCTCATTGATCTAATGATTCCATATCATGAAGATCATGATTTTTTTTTTGATAATCAGGATTCCAAATCATGGCTTGCTAATGATTGCAGTGGACAGTCTAGGTTGGTTCTTTTTCGGTGAGCCAGTTGTCGAACTTGAATAAGTATGTGTTTATATGGTCACACATCTCTCGAACAAAAACTCAAGTTTATGGTATTGTAACGTTGTCACGTCAGCAAAGGAGACTTATTTTATTTCTGCTGGTGGTTGTAGCATCCTTGAATTATAAAAATTTAAAATTAATTTAGATAAAATTTAACCCTGTGGTACTCTTGGTTTACCTTCTGGTATTTTGTTTTTAAAAATAACGTATATTTGGTAAATCCAACAAAAGTTTACAACAGGTGATATTGGATTCAGTTATTGTGCTGCGTCTCTTTCCGAAGCCCTGCTGGTGATTCACTGCCGTTAGATGTTTCTGAAGTGTTGGTAGTGTGAGTAGGCTTGCTAACCTTCCCATTTTGAACGAGATACACCCAGTTAATACTTGAAAGTCTCTTGTGTCTACGTTACTATGAACGGGATTTTATTAAAAACAACAATTAACAAATATAGGAAAAACTATGCAAAATTTAATTCTGATTGGCTAAAAAATATCTGAATATTTTGATGGAATTTGAATTATTCGAATGGTAAAATTAGAACCATAGCATCAAACTTGGATCTATTTTGTTAAGCGTGATACGCCCGTTAAAGATGAAACTTTGATATCATACTATCCTCCTACAGCATCATGAGATTCATAACAAAAATTTAATGATCAAAAAAACTCAAGAACGCAAGCGTAGATGATGTTTTGGCATTTGGTTATTGATTTTTTCATTGCGATTATTATTGCGATCTTTATCAACTGAGATAGAATGATATGTTGACTTTGATAGTTATATGACTGGAATGTCGTGCATTTTCGTGAAATGCCTTTTTGTCAATTTTTCTTTTGATATTTGTACATTAAGCTGTAAAATCTGAAACAGACTTGGATTTGGGTGTAATTTTTGGCTATATGTTGCGGTGGTTGACAAATTTCGGTGCTGAGAACTCCGAATTACAGCACTTACACTTATTAAATTTATCATTTTGTCCATTTGGCCTGAATGCTTTCAGACGAAATGCTTATGTTCCATAGTTTTATAAAAATCAAATAACAAAACTTTAAATTATTGAACTATTAAATAAAGGATTACTCCTAAGACTTGTCCCACCCTGTCCCAACTTTTTTGAAATAAGCTAAAATTGAATTAGCTAAAATTTTAGAATTAAGGAAAATTCCACAGAAATAAATTGAAATTAGCTTACTGTTTTTCGCAAATCCATCGTACACGAAAGCAAGTCGTCAGACATTTTTTTCTCAAACAGGTTTCATATAATTCAAAACGTCGGATAATGTCAAAAATTCTACTAAATCTAGTTCTTCTCATGCATCTTTTCGGTTTCATAATACTAAAACTGAATGAAAACCAATTTTTTGTTTGTTGCAAGCAAGCAACACACAGAAAAATCAAAAACTTCAAAACAGAATAATTTGTGTTAAATAGAGTATATCCAATAGTCCAATCAAAAATCATTAAATCTTTTTGTAAAGACGAATTTGGGCTAATTGACAATTAAATATTACATCTAACAATAATGTCAGGCACTGGTTGAGCAATCATATTTTTATTACGTGTTTGAAATTTTTTCTAAATACATGTTTTTGTATAAAAATTGATGGGAAAGTGTTTGTATAAAAAGTGTAATAGGAATTAAAATATGTGTCAGAAAAACACATAAAAACTTTTAGGATTTTGAGAAGTAGTTTGACTAAATTTCTACTACTACTAAATTTTGTAAGCCGGGTCACCCGGGTCTTTCCAGATCGGACAAATCTTTCGATTCTCGTGTTATATTCTCGCATTATGTATTGCCGTTATTGACATATAAAACTATCAGATTTCCCCGGTAGAAGTAGATAAATATCACTGGTTGATATCTTATGAGGGCTAGAGAACAAACTATAATTAGTCAATCGTATATAGGGTTCGTTTTCCTGAAATTTCTATAACCAAAAGTTTTATTACGTTTGCCAAAAATCATAACCCCGCAGCGGTAATTACAGCCCTCTTTCCTCCTGCTGTTCTTTAATAATAGTTTTTATAATGCCTGTAATGTTTCTGTTTCTATTCCTCTTCCTCTAACAACCGTGTAAAATCAATATATAAATTTACCGTGTAAAACAGGTTTGAGTATACGAAAAAGAACAAAATGTATAGTTGAAAAGATCAAAATAAATCTTTCAAAATCTTTCAAAAACGAAAATTACTGTTTTTCAAGATTTTATTATTGCGAGAATTCAAGTTTTTAGAATCATAGTTTAACATAAGTTTATGCATATTAATTAATTTACACAATTAATTCTATACAACAACCAGTTGAGAATATTCAATCTGTGAATATTAAAATTGTGTGGCTGGTTATATTTGAAATAGTTTCAAATTTTTTACGTTTCATTGGTGATATATTCAAAAGTAGCTAAGTTGTTCTACATGTACTTACTTCTTAGTTAAAATTTGTTCTGACGATATTGCATGCAATATCATAATAACACAATTTAAAGTTAATTTTAATTTTAATTATAACTTTAATTAAATTAAAATAACAAAAACAAACGAATAACAATGAACTGAAAAAAATTCATTTTTTTATGACTGTCTACAATTCAAAACTAAAATATGAAGGAGCTGAAATCTCAAGCTCTGAGATATCAAAACTTCGGTTTTGGTTAAGGATTTTGATATAATTTTCAGCATAAAACTTTTATGAAGACATCGTTTCTAGTTTTGGGCATGTATATCAAACATAACTCTTTGCTAGATACAATCAGCAAACTACACAAAAACGTCTCCATTTGGCGTTTCGAGAAAAGATTGCAAAATCACATTTTCATATTTCTTTCAAAATTCCAAAAATATTGTAAAAATTAAATAAAATCAAACTTTTTTCAAGATTCTAAAAATATTCCAAAAATTATTACAAAATCAAAAATTGAAACTGTTTTCAAAACTATTCCAAAACTTTGAATAAAATCAAATATTTAAACTTTTTCTAAATTCTCATAATATTCCAAAAATTCTTAAAAAATCAAAAAATTCAAACTTTTTCCATAATTCTAAAAATGTTGCAAAAATATCAAAAATTGAAACTTTTTGCAAAATTCCAAAAATTATAATAAAATTAAAAATTTAAAATTTTTCAAAATTCTAAAAATATTCCAAAAATTATTACAAAATCAGATATACAATACAATCTTTTGAATATACAATCTTTTTCAATATTCCAAAAATATTTCAAAAACTATAACAAATTCAAAAATTCCCATATCACATTTACGTCATACAAACAGCTAAATTTTTTTTTTCCAAAAAATTGGCTAAAAAAATAAATGAAATCATTTTTTTGACATACAAACTTGACAATTTTTGACAAACTTATAATACAATAAAATTTTCAATAATTCAGGATTTCGTGAGCAATTAAACTCAAGTAACTAAGAAATTAATTTGAATTTTTCCAAATCAAAGGTATGGTTGGAAATATCTTAGAAAAAAACTCTGTTTTTCTCTTTTACGTGTTTCGGTGGGGATTCGAACTCGAACCTCATCAGTGCCAACAACGAGTTCAATTCCTTTGTCAGACACGTTTAACCACTACGCCACCAAGGCGATGATATTTCTAAGTTGAAACTTCATCATCAGTTATCTTACTTAAGTTGAATTTCTCAATCTTCAGTTAGACATAATTTTTTATGGAAGTTTTTATTCATTTGGAATGAAGATTTTTGCATTGAATTTTTCTTAACAGTACTATACTCTCTAGACTTAAAATGTTGACTATAATAGAAATATTATACATTCTATGAATTCACACAATAGTGCAGTCAAGAATAATTCAATGCAAAAAATCTTCATGCTCAATAATAATAATATCATGTTCATTACATTTCATTTCATCCAAGTAACTAATTTATTATTTTCCAAAAATAAAAAATGAAAATCATTCTTTTGACACACTTTATTTATTGACATTATTTTTTTGACAAACTTATAATGCCACAATTCTCTGTAATAATAATAAAATTTCATATCATACAAATAATTAATTTTATTTTTTCCAAAAAATTAGGTAAAAAAATAAATAATCCGAAGTAAAATCTTTTTTTTTGACACACTTGACAACATTTTTTTACAAAATTATAATGCAATAATCTAGTTTTTGGTCTCACATTTAATCCCGACGATCAAGATTTCTTCAAATTCAATGTTTCTAATCGTAATTACTTAAAATGAACGTTTTTTAGCACTTGACGATTTTTTTGACACACTTCAGGTACAGTTATCGAACAAATCCTTTCGGCTCTTCCCATTGAGTATACCTATTTTTAGAAAAAAACATTTTTGAAATCCCCCTAGCGGTTTTCGACATTTCGACCTTTCGTCGGTTGTGACGGCCGACCGGCCGGCCGGCAGACAGATATACATTTTTTTTTTGCTTTTTTAGAATCACTAGGTCCTAAAACGCCAAAAAGTGGGGGTAAGAATTTCACTTTTGGCTCATGAATTCAATACTTCGGTTTTTTCAAAACCGAAGTAATAAACAAGAAAAATTAAATGGAGTAAAATAATATACTTTAATATCTTTCCGAATCCTATAACAATAAATTTATTTTTGTTTTTACAAAACTAATTGTGTGCGTTAGTAGTCTAGGCAGAATAAAATAAAACAGCTTTATTCTGTTTTGTTCTAAATCAGCGGACAGGAATAATACAAATTTATTTGAGGGTATTGAACTATGAAATAAATTTTGCTTGATAGTATTTTATAAATAATTTGATTATATTTTATAAATTAATCAACAAAAACATTTTTCCTCTCATTTAATTGAAAAAACAATAATTCACACTAATTCGCATGTTCCTCACTTAAATAATAAAAACTGCCGAGACTATTATCAATGTCACTTGCTTGAGGAATTTTCCAAAAAATTATGAGAATTTATTATCTGTCGAAGGAAATTCGTTTTGAATTTTTTTTTTCAAATATAACTAAATAATTGAAACAATTATCCTTTAATTAAATATTTTAAGGCATTTATTAATTTATACCTAAATAATGCTTTGTTAAAAAACAGCCAAAAAATCAATATAAATATAAATGCAAAAACCAATATATGAATAATCTTAAAAAATTGTATTTAACTATTCATTTCTTCACAAATATACGAAATCAATTGGTTCACGACCGTATTTTTTAATCTCAGTCGTTACATTATCCCAAAAATTATTTTATGTATACGTATGTTTATGAATTAAATTTATAATAAAACAACACTGTAAATAGAAGAAATAATTTTTTGTAACACGTGCACAAAAAATATTTAATTTTGTACTAGAATAACATAACAGAAAAATCTACTTTTCCATATAACTACAAAATATTTTGTATGCCTGGCATGCACGCCGCCTACATGTGAGATTTTTAGTTAAATATATTCTGAATGTATTATTTTTATAGTAATAAAATATCAAAATAATAATTTATATAACTTACTATATAGTAAAAATAACCTAAAAACAACCCAAAATCATTTGAATTGCAAGAAAAAACAATTATTTTGCATTTTCAAAAAAACGTTTTTAAAAAATCCAAATGGATTACTATGTTTATTTTTAGTAAATTTTAACAGTTTAGTACAATTTAGAAGCGAGCTAGTATAATTTAAAAACATTACAACGAAGATGGCGCACTTTAGTTATTTAAATATTTTAAATTTGTTTATTCTCTTCCATTTAATTATATCAACTTTATTTGTATGTTTTTTCGATAATAATAGTATGTATTATTGTATTGTTTTCGAACCTATAGCCTAATGAACTTAACCTATTGTCTAATGAAAATTTTCCTATAAAAAAATTATCATTATTCAATTGGTATGCTTCCAATTGGTTAAATTGTTTTGATTTCATTAAAATAAATTTTCAAATTATAATCACAATTGCTTTGATAAGTTTTGCTCAAAAATTAAATTTGAATTTAAATTCTCTGATTTCGTTTAGTTGAACTTGGTTGATTGTATGAGAAGGGCGTTTTTTATCATCAGGGTTTCTTTATTAAGAAATTTGATTTATTCGATTTCTCGCTCGTGCCTCGCTCAAATTTTAAACTTTTGCTTGAGAATAAACTACTTCATTATTCACTCATTGATTAAACTACTATTATAACTTTGTTAAATAAATGATTTAATTAACAATTAAATAAATATTTATAAATTTTATGCATTTGTTACAAAAAATAGTGTGTATTACTAGTGCAAATTCGTTTTCCAAACGCGAGTTATTGCAGCACTCCCTACGGTCGTGCTGCAAACTTACTTTTGTTTGGAAAACGCAATCGCACTAGTAAAACAATTTACTATTCTAACACATAATTAATTCATATTTAACTGGAAGCTATATTTGTTACGCTGATGCCTTCTTCTTAATTGTATCAATTTTTGTAATATCTGGGCATTGTGGGCATGTTTTTATCTCTCTCAATGATGTGCAAGAAAACTATTAAGGAATGTTGGTTGACAGTTTCTAGCTTCATATTTTACTCAGTCTGATTTCTGAATAAATGTATTTAAAACAGTTATATACATGTTGGCATGTTGACATTAATTCATATTCCTGTAAAACAATTTTGAATTTAAAATCTTATAACAAATAAAATATTCAAGATAATTGCGTGATAATTCCCAACCGGTCGAGAAGTGATTGAAGTTGCGAAGTGATTGAAATTCACTAATAACTCATGCATGTCTTTACTTTTTAACGGCAGTATTACATTTATGATTGTGTATAAAAAAGTTGTATAAAAATTATAATCAACACCTTTAAAAATAGATGTGAGCTTTAGTTAATTGCTGTGTTTTGATTCATACGATAAAGTTGTAATGTCTGATAATTCTATATATGTAAATTTCGAAGGCTTCTTTGTTATTTTTAAATGAATATTCTAAGCAAGGTCAGTTTGTAATCCGTATTGATTAACTTTCAGTAAAGTATCAAAAAAAATTACTTAAATACCTGTGTAAATTTGTAAAATGTAACAATTCGAAAAACAATTACTTTAATTGTCTTTAATATTACATGAACGAACAGTACATACTCAATTGATTAGCAATGGACATGTTGGATATTTAAATATGCTCTGTGGATGAAATACTTAAGCTACGTTTTACGGTTTTGAAGTACACGTGGGGTTCTGGGTTCAACTATTGGAATGAAAACCACCATGCGGTTCCTTCATCCTTCAAAAGCTGAAGCTATGATATTGTGACGCTAGGTAGTCCGCTTGCATAAACAACATCGATTACAAGTCCTTAGGTGTTTGCTTTTTTCAGTAAAACCAGTTTTATTTAATTTTTTAGTAATTGCTTTTTCTAAACCAATATCTAGAAAAATCTAAGGTAACGTTATTCATTGATTAATCATTAAAGATTAAATGTGTTTTAGCTTCGGTTAGTAGAATGGTATAAGTTTTAATTCTACTTCACTTTAAGATCTGATTGTCACGTTTGTCATTGCATCAGCGTTGCCAATATTTCAATAATATTCTTATTGAATTATTTTTAAGTAGAAATCTATTTTTAATGAGTAAATGATAGCTTGAACGTTAATATTAAAATAATTCGTTTGAATGTTTTATGGTTACGGTTTGTTAACAGATTATTATCTCCTAATAAATGAATAACGCAATTTGCAAAGTCACTTTATATAATTTATTTGTTTAAAGTATAATGGATGCACGATTAGGAACTGGGTTCTAATTCACTCATTTTTAGTAGATATTTAACCAAATATAGTAAGATGTCTGCTAATTATTAGACACACTGAAATCATTTTTTAGCTCTGAAAAGCACTCAAGCCTAACCGAGCCCACAAAAAATATTAAAGAAAAAGGGAAACCAAAACAACTTACACTCATTATACCGTCCGCAATACAAGGGAAACAAAATCATAGACGACGATACTTGGCGCTTGTTCAATCAATACCATTTTGATTTAAGTAGAGTGGCACCGTTTCATGTCTCCCACTAGAAATAATCTCCTCCGGAAATAAATGCTATGAGTTACATTTACAAAATTATCACAAACATAGATTAGAAACTTGCATATTGTTGTTTATTACACTGAAAAAATTCAAATTAATATAAACAGAAAATGTGGAATATTTGACAATAATGGGTCAACAATAAAACTCTTTAAACTATGTTTGTATACAGAACATCCGGTTGGCACAAAAGAGGTCATAATAAACGATTTTTTTTGAGTGGTTTATTGTAGATCGATTTTCTTTTGGCTTATTTTTGCTGTAAACAAAGTATTCTGGAATACATTATTGTTTCAATTTAAGCTGCTAATGGAATAAGGTTGAGCACTGGCGTAATCTGTAATCCTATTCTCAAGTTTATAGGCTAGTTACTTCTCTTAGGAATGTGTATCTTATTCGCGTTCGATTTAACTGAAGCAAATAAAACAACTGAAAAGTTGTAGGTAGTTGTTGTTGTTGTTTTGTCAGTTGTTTTAGTCAAATCAAACGCACCTATTATAAGTTTTTATTAGAATAATAATCACCCCATTAGTCGATTTCATTTATACCCTAATCAATATGATGGATATAGAATCGGACGATACTGAACTTTTGTTACATTTTATACTAGCTTGAAGCTCACTCGGGGTTTTTGGGGTTGACTTCTGGTTAATAACCTATGACATGTGTTCTTTCCAAATATATCATCAAAAATTATGAACAAAACTAAGTCACACAAACTCAAGAGCACGTCATCTTTTTTTATAAGATTAGTTTGCATAGCACTCAATTCTCTAAATAAGAAGAGGACAACATATGTTTATGTAATATAAACAGACAATATTTGGCAAGCAGACATCATCAATAAGTCTAACAGAGACACCCCTATTTGTCACCCAATACCTACTTGGTTCAATAATTATTTTTAGCATAGTTTCGGGCTTGAATAAGAATACGCTATCAGGATTAACTTTATTTGTATATCAAATAATCGAAATCTGATCCAAGTATCCCGATTAAAGCCAGATAGAGTAAAACCGACACACTTTTGATTAGGGGCCCATAGAACTATGCCAAATTTCTGCTCGAGTAAATGGTCAGCAGTCGTTTCGTAATGTGAAAAAAACATCTGGATAAACTCGAATTCACAACAGTCTTACTTTTCTATAGTTGCTATAGTCAAATTCTTGATTAATCTTCTGAAAATTTCATCAGTACAAGCAGACATAGTTCTCTATGTTTGTTCACATCACTGATAGAAAGTTGTTGCAAATTTGTGCATATACTGTTTCTATAAAAGGTTTAAGAACCATTGCTAACCAACTGGTTTTTATAACCTATTGACTTTCCAAAAACATTCGCTTGAGAAGTTCTTCATAAGCTTCCTGTTTACATGCTTTGAACACCACATGAACTCCATCGCTACGCCGATTCTAAAACGTTTGTCCTTAATGCAGGATAAATGTTTTACAGCAAACGCATTCGGAATTGAAATCGTTTTAATTGATAAGACCCCAGTAATTTTAAAATTTTGAACTATACAAGTATGAATTGAGTCATATAGCAATGGCACCAGTTTTTAAAAGTAGCTTTGACTGGATGTAGTATACATACATGATGATGATAGAGGTCTACCATTTAACTGTTCGTTTTTTCTTTGTTTTATGTTTAATAGAACACTGCAGATTTAAATGATAAAACATTGATAGAAATTGTTGATTAGTTTGGCAAAAAACTGATTAGTTTTTTTAATAATAAAGCATAGTGAGCAAGGAAACGAAACTTGGTTCATATACTAGTTGCAGTTGCAAATAAAAACAATTCTATCAACTTACTTCTAGTTTGTCAATTCCGGTTTATATTTTTTTCACTTATTTTTATCAGCAGCTAAATGTTGATCTAATGAGTAAATAATATCATGGACAGTTAGGCATGCTCTAATGATTATGTTAATATTTAAATAATTCGCTTTAATGACTCTATAGTTTTTGGTTGTTTACAGATTATTATCTGTTAATAAATATGGTCCGCAATTTTTCAAGTTCACTCATTTTTATCACAAACTAAACCCAAACAAACCCGTTGACGTTTGGCAATTGGCGCACATTCAATCAATATCTCTTAGATTTGAGAAAAATTGCATTATTTCACTCATTCCACTATAAATTCAAACAATTTCTCTCCGTTTTTTGTTTCTTTTTTAGATGCCTGATAGGCTATAGGATTGTCAGGGCGCATACAAGGGGGGAGGGGGTTTCGGGTCCGGACCCCCCCCTTAACCGATTATTTTTCACCATGTTTTTTTATTTAAAGTTAGGAATTGCTTAGTGTAACCATAATAAATTATAGATTAACGTCTCTGAATATCAGAAGGTACGATGCTAAGTACCGACCTAAGGTTTGTGAGCGTTGATCAATTTTTTAGGATTTTTTAACGCTTATTTTAATGTTTCGAGGATTAAAATTATCAGGGAAGACCCACGCCGGTAAGGACTTTCAGAGATGCCACACTCCGTGAAAAAAATTACTTTGAAAAACGACAGCTCTACATCTTGTTACTCGAACAGTGACAAGATGGTCTGCTATTGATGCTCTGATGTAATATGCGAAGTTTGCAGGCTCAAGCAAAATCGATTTTATCCAGACAGTCACTTATAATGTATATGTAAAATACCGTCAAATCAGCGACATACAAACAATCCAGCAAGTAATATTTAAATTGCCAATTAATTTAACAGCTCTTTGCTGTGTAGAATCAAGACACTTCAAATTAATTATGTATGCTGCATTTCCTCTGTGAGAACAATATTCCATGCAAGCTAAAACTATGAGAATTCCACTTCATATTATTTTTAACCTCAACTATTAGAAGTCTCACAGATTCTTTCTCTTCAAGATAAGTTTTTCTTCAAAAATCAAACTTTGATGAAAACTGATTAGGCGTTGATAACCTAGAAAAACAGCAAACTTTAGTTTTGCTCGTGTTGAATTCAACATTATTAGAAATACCCGAATACATACCTGTTTTTAAATCAATGTTTAATGACCCTATGAAATTTGACCTAGTGTCATTAAGCGCTACCGGTGAGTATAAATTAGTTGTTTCATGAGAAGCATGAAACGGGCTTTCATAAGCAAAACTATCTTTCATTGTCTTTCTTTAATTATTTTTGAAGACTTAAGAAGCTCATAATATTAAAATTAATGTTCTTCTCAAATATTTTAGCAACAACCGACAAGATTTATATGGGTTTGTAATTTGTTGGATCCGTTTTAGGCACCTTTTTGGAACTGGTTGTACAATACTAATTTTTTCAAAAAATCCCCATCTTATATGACAAATAGACAATTTTAGTAAGGATTGATGCTAATTTCTTAGCAAATGCTTTCAAAATAACTGAAGAAATACTATCTGGCCTAGATGCCTTATTAGTATTAATTTGTAAAAGCATTTTCTTAATAATATTTTTACGAAAAAAGACCCGCCCGATTTTGATAAAAACCACAGGAACTGGATTAAGTTGCAAATTAGGTTCCGCTAATACTAGGTCATTCAATAAGTCCGTAGGATGACACATAGATGGCGTTACTAGAATTTTTTCCATATGATTTTTATTTAGTACTAACCTTCAAACGATACGTGTATAAATTTGACAGCAATCTGACTATTTATTCGTGAGTTATAGCATTTTGTGTGAAGCAACTTTTGTTTTTGAAAAAAAATGGAAAAAAGTGAATTTCGAATTTTAATAAAGCATTGCTTTTTGATGAAAAAAAATACAGTGGAAACCAAACAATGGCTGGATAAACATTATCCAAACTCTGCTCCATCGAGACAAATGGTAGAGAAGTAGATGGCTGAATTTAAATGTGGTCGTACCAGCACAAAAGATGCAGAGCGCAGTGGACGCCCAAATGAGGCTGTTATTCCAGAAAACATAAAAAAAATCCACAAATTGGTTATGAACGATCGCAAATTGAAGGTGCACGAAATAGCTGACATTGTAAAGGTAGCAGATGGTAGTGTTTTTACCATTTTACATGAACATTTGGGTATGCGAAAGCTCTGTGCAAATTGGGTGCCGCGTGAGCTCACAGTCGACCAAAAACAACAACGAATCGATGCTTCGGAGGAGTCTTTGGCACTGTTAAACCGCAATAAAAGGGAATTCTATCGTAGATATGTGACAATGGATGAGACATGGCTTCACAATTACACACCAGAATCCAAAAGACAGTCAGCTGAGTGGACAGCAGTCGACGAACCGAATCCAAAGCGAGCAAAGACGCAACAGTCGGCCGGTAAGGTGATGGCGTCTGTATTTTGGGATACGAACGGAATAATATTCATCGACTATCTCCAAAAAGGAACCACCATCAACAGCGAGTATTACTGTGAACTTTTGGATCGATTGAAGGCTGAAATCGCAAAGAAACGGCCACATTTGCAAAAGAAAAAAGTGTTGTTTCACCAAGATAATGCACCGTGTCACAGATCGATGAAAACGATGGCAAAATTGAATGAATTGGGCTTTGAATTGCTTACCCACCCACCATATTCTCCAGATTTAGCCCCCAGCGACTTTTTCCTGTTTTCAGATCTCAAGAGAATGCTTGCTGGAAAGAAATTTAAGTCCAATGATAAAGTAATCGCTGAAACTGAGGCCTATTTTGACGAGAAAGAGAAATCGTACTATAAAAGTGGTATAGAAAAGTTGGAAAATCGCTATACTCGTTGTATCGCCCTCGAAGGCAACTATGTTGAATAAAAAAATCGAGTTTTGTCAAAATGTTGTTTTTTTCTTACTTATCCTACGGACTTATTGAACCACCTGTTAGCTTCTTAGAAATTACGTTTGGTGCTCAACAAAATTAGTAGCTTTTTCCGTAATAAAAAAATTTTTCTCTGCATCTATTAGTTTTCTACATAATATATTTTTTTCTATTCGGTTTTCATCAGTTCTAGTTTGGTTATACTTTCGAAAAGTATTTTTTAAATTAGATAGATTATTTATATTAACTCGAAACCCATAGATCAGCCTTCAAAAAGATCAATTGGAATAAACTTGCGCATATCCAGGTGTATTATTTCTGAAAAATTAGAAGCAGAAAAGTTTGAATTAAAGATATCTCTAAAGTCCCTGCCAATCTGCAGCTTTATAATCCCAAACAAGACCAGCAGCCAAATTCTGTAATTGTGAAGCGGTGAATTGATAAGTTTTTTAATGAAAAGAAACGAAGAAATTTTTATCACTTCACCGCTTCACAGTTACAGAATTTGGCTGCAGGATTAGTTTTAAATGGTTTAAGAACTTGTAAATCTAAATAGGTGGAAATCAAATTATGATCTGACCCACCTAAAGATTCTGATACCAACTAAAGATCATTTGTCAAAAACAATTCACTACTTTCGCCAGGAATGTTTATTTTTTATTTCTTTATTTTTACTCAGATAATATACCAACCTCCCAGAGTTCCTGTCTAGGTTGGTATATTATATGGATGAATAGAAATTTAAAATAATATAATAATATAATAAAAATTTTGTTTGAATAAAATGTTTTAGTATCAATAAGTTCGTTCCATTCACAATAATGAAACCCCAACAAAAATATTTGTTTTCAAAGCAGCCAGATTGGCTCTTAGAAATGAAGTTTTTACAATGCTATTAATCCTTTCAAGTCTGGTTCCAAATCTTCTATTTCTCCTATTAGTGACGCTGGTTTAATCGTCACTGACACAGCAAGAGAAGCAACATTTTTTGCGGAACGCTTTGCTTTGAACTCAATCGTTTTGGAAACACCTAGAGGAAAAAGCCAAATCCAGTTGTCAGGAGTTTGTATGAAAGGGGGTTAAGAGGGTTAAATACCAACAAAGCCCCCGGTCTGGACAACATTCCTCCTATTATTCTAAAAACATTTTCAAAAGAGCTTGCACTTACTCTTGCCAAAATTTTCTACAAATTCTATAAATCATGGTATTTTCATTTCATGCTTGTCTAGCCTGTCGCAAAAAAATGAACAAATTGAACTTTGTAACCCATCGTTGGAACAGCATACTTGATAAAGGTGGTGAAACGTACGTTATCGTATTAGATACCTCAAAAGCATTTGATCGAATCAGTCCTAAAGCTAATTAAAAATTTTCTCGCCGACTGATACATTCCGGTATCCATAGATGGCTTTTGTTTTGAGTCTAAATCAATTAACGCTGGTGTACCCCTCAGTAAGGCTCAGTTTCATTCCTTACTCTAGTTTTAATTTATACCAACAAACTCTAAAAATTCACCAGTAATCCGATAAATAGTTTTACAGATGATAGTAGACTGCACATGACATTTGCCCCCCTATCTTTAAAGAGTAAAATGCATAAACGAATAAAGTCTGCCGTGAGAGACGCTGCCATAAATGTAAACGTGAACAAAAAAAAAGTTGATTGGCGTGAAAAACATTTAGTCAATTTTAGTTCTATCAAAACACAGCTATTGATTGTTTTTCCAGATCTAAGAATTTGCCAATGATATTTCAATTAGTATACGTATGAATAAATTCAAACAATTTCTCTCCGTTTTTTGTTTTTGTTTCTTTTTTTAGATGCCTGATAGGCTATAGGATTGTAGATGGCCTATATCAATTTAGCTGCATCTTCTTGTTGATCCTTCTGCACTTTCTTTAGAGTTAGTATTACATCTATTCATAATACTAATAATATATTGCTGTATTAATTTTTTATGTATATCAAACAATACCCATTTATAAGGTATAAATACAAAATGATAAATATATATAATTCTTTATTGTCTTTTTCGATGATATACAAAAAATGATTTGTGTGTAATGTTTTTATCTTTATTAGCTAAACATTGATTTCAATTAAACTTATTATGTTTTTTTATTTTTATTGCCAATATTATCCTTAACACTCCTTAAGAAATATTCACTAACAAATTTCAGAATTATCTATTTCTTATGAAAATCAAAAATATTATCCCTTATGTTTTATCTAACACAAATAACAAGAAAAGGGAATAAATAATCAGTTCACCACTAAAAAAACAAACAATTTCTTATTACGTTACAAAATATAATATATTTTTTTAACTACTAATTTGAGAAATCGTTATTATTTACCCGAATACCCCAGTGAGAAGTAATTTTTCTCAAGCTAGGTCAATAATAATAACAAAACATTACCTAGGTTAATAATGACAAATTTTTTATTTTTAATTGAAATGAACAAAAAAACACAAACAAATAATAATTGCATTCCTTTATTTCGTTTTATCTATATGAAACTAAACTTCCAGGCTACTTGATATTTTAAGATATTTAAAAAATGAAATGGAAAATGACTAATATCGAAATCTAATCAAAGCAAATATGATAATTAATGTTAGTAGTTAAAATAATTCTATATATACCTCGGTTGAGAAGACTTATGTAGACCTCGAATATTATATCCCGAATATTATATCTAAAAGTTCTCGGTCAATAATAGCTTACTTCTCAACCTTGTTATATAATGTACTATTGTTTCTTATTGTTTAATAAAATATTATAGATATAAATTTAGTAATAATAATCCTTTATTGACTTTAAATTTTATAATACAGTTGTATAAATTTAATAATTTACTGAGATCAGCTTTTAATAGTAAGCTTTACAGCAGATGAAATTAATTATTATGAGTATTGCGAAAAAAAAAAATGAAAAAAGAATGTTTATATATACAAATGCAGTTCAGTCTGCTTAGTAACTAATAAAAAACTTATATTTACCTAACCTACTTAAATCTAAACTTAAAAGCTACGTTGCAAAAATTAAGCGGTAGTAAAGCTAATTGCGTTTATCAATTCGTTTTCAATATAATTCAATTTATTTATATATCTATCATTAGCTTCTCTAGCAACTACATTGACAAGCTCTATATTTAATTCGTTGTGCAGTCTTAAAGTGCTATTACGTCTAGGGCGTTTATATATAGTTTCTAGAAATTTGTTTTGAATTATTTGAAATTTCTTTTTATGACACAAGGCAATATCCCACCAAATTGGCGCACCATAAAGTATGATATTAAGAATCACACACTTGTAAATTAGTGTCTTATTATGACTATTCAGTTTACTATTTCTGTTGAGTAGAGGATATAGACTTTTAAACAGTGCATTACATTTTTGTTGTATTTGAGTGACGTGTGTCTTAAATGTTAATGATTTATCCAAATAAATTCCTAAATATTTAGTTGAAGGTTTCCATTCCAAAGAAGAATTTTGAATCAGAAAAGGTTGTTGTAGAAGTTTCCGGGATGCTCTGCACCTAGTAAAATAAATGGCTTCACATTTTGATATGTTAATACTAAGTTTCCAGTTTTTAAAAAATTCGAGAATTTTAGTGAGATACAATTGAAGCTTATTGATAATAGATACCGCCAGCTCATCTGACACAAATATTGCAGTGTCATCAGCAAATAATGATAATTTACATTCACTATCTCTTGGAATATCATTGATGAATAAACAAAAAAGCAAAGGACTCAATACGGCACCTTGAGGAACACCTGCTGGAATACTAAGTATAGAAGACATGGAATCAAAAATCTGGACAAAAAATGTTCTATCAGTTAAGAACGATTTTATGATTTTAATTAAAAATATTGGAAATCCATATATAAATAATTTATAGAAGACTGCGTCTTGCCAAACTTTATCAAAGGCTCGTTCAAGGTCTAATAATATCATTCCAGTAGATTTTAGCGAAGATCTATTAGATTTAATATGATTGACTACACGATGGATTTGATGAACTGTAGAGTGCCCAGATCTAAAACCAAATTGCTCGTTTATAATTATTTGATTGTCAGTTATGAACTCTTCCATTCTTCTTTTGATAATCTGTTCAGAGTTTTCCCAATGTACAAAGAAGACTAATAGGTCTGTAGCTTGTAGCAAGAGTGGGGTCTTTGCCAGGCTTTAAAACAGGAGTAATTTTTGCTTTTTTCCATTGAATTGGGAAATAGCCTAGGTTCAAGCAGCACTCAAATATTGTCTTAAGAAAATGGATTCCACTTTCAGGAAGATTTTTAAGTAAAATAAATGGAATATTATCTACACCTGGAGCTTTGAGCCTTGTAAGGAATTTCAAAATATCAGAAATTTCAGAAGGGTGAATTTCAGGAATTGTAGCATTGTTACCCAAATTATTGAAATTAGTGCAAAAGTCATTCACTTGTTCTTCAATTACAATATTGGAGTTTGGAATTTGATGAGCGTCAAGGAAGACATCAGCCAATACTTGTGCTTTTTCTGTGTTTATGAAAATTCGATTTCCAGTGTTGGGAGTAACTAATGGTGGAATGGACTTGCGATGGTTTTTAAAATGTTTAGTTGTTTTCCAGAAGTTTTTTGAACCATTATCCAAGCATTCAAGCTTAGTTTGCCATTTTTGATTATAAAGAATATTTATATGATATTTAATAATTCTATTTAGCAAGTTTATTGAGGTTTTAATGTGAGCAAGGCGACTTCTGAGGTAAGATCTTCTAAGCGAATTTCGGTGTCTGATAAAATTTAACACTTGATCAGATAATAACAATTTATCAGTTGGAAGAACAGGCACAAGCGGTACGGATAGCTCACGTGCTGAAGAAATAGATGCTGTCAAAAAATCGACTGCAACGTTGACATCTGAAATAGTATGAATTGAACTTAAATTGAAATTTTCAATTTCAGATGAAATATGATTCTGATAAATGCTCCAATTAGCATTTTTATAGTTAAAGTATTTACGATGGCAATGATCTACTTGATTATTAAATACTATTGAACAGAGGACTGGCAGATGATCGGAGCAGAGTGCTTGAATGGTGTTAACTTCGGATATCAACTGTGGGTTGTTTGTTAAAAATATATCAATAATACTAGGGACTCCAGCAGGACTATAGTGGGTAGGATCTTGGGGAGCGATAACAACACAATCAGAGTTAATAGAATAATCATATAAAGTTCGACCACCGCGGTTAGTTCTAGGACAAAACCAGTTAGGATGCTTACAATTTAAATCACCACTAATTAGGTAAGGAATATTACCACAACAAATTTTTATAAAATCATTTCTGAGATGCTCAGAATTCGAATATGAACAATATACAGAAAATATTTTAAGTTGATTATTATTACTACTTATTATATTAATACCCAGGGATTCTATACAATTTAATTTAAGGTCAGGAAGAAGGGAATGTTTAATGCAATCTTTTATAAGAATACCAACACCACCCCTGCGAAGATTTCCTCTATCATTACGATAAAAGCGAAAATTAGGAATCGAAAATGAAACAGAAGGCTTTAAATGCGTTTCACTAATAAGTAATATATCAATATTAAAATTATCTAAAAACTGAATTACCTCAAATTTTTTATTTTTTATACCGTACGCGTTCCACACACAAATTTTTAAAGAATTATGGATAACAGACATATTTAATAGCAATATTAGCCATAACATCAAATTGTTCTTCTTTGGAATGGCAACCCCGAAGTCCTGAAACAAGTTCTTTGAGAATTTGTAATAACTCATGTGGTGCAAACAAATCATTTGTGCTATCTGAATTAATATTAATTGAATTTTCATGATTGATTGCATTTGTTTGAACCACCGTACTGAACTGCATTTTTTTGTTAACAAAATTATTATTACAATTATTATTAAAATTTTTATTGTTGTTTTGATGAGGTATTGATTGAAGGAATAATAGGAAAATCCTGTTGTTGAAATGAAAACGTTGGTTGATTTGAAGGTCGACTCAACTTATTTTTTAGATTCAGATGATTTTTTATTTGAATGTATTTTTCTCTTTCTGGACAAATTATAGAGTTAGATGTATGATTTCCACTACAATTACAGCAAACATGTTTAGTAATATCGTTTTGTAAAGGACACTCCATGTCATCAATATGTTCATCTCCACCACAGAAATTACATTTTGGCTTCATGTAGCATGCGTTCGCTCCATGACCATACATTTTACATTTATAACATTGGGGAGGACCTTTGCTGGTGGATCGACAAATCTCCCATTTGCACACTGTGTTATTAACAAATCTAATATTTTTTAGTTGGTTCAGAGACATTGATCCCTTTTTGAAAGCAACAAAATAAAGGGCATCTTCACTGTTTCGACGATATTTTTTAAGAGTAGTTTTCCAAACATTAACTGGACTCAGGCCACTATTCTCGAGGCTTTTCTTAACTTCATTTGTATCCATATCATGGAGCCCACATAGTACAAATTTAACAAAACGATTTTCCTCAAGCGTATATGAGAACATACCATTGTCATGTTCTTTTAATTTAGTAAAAGTTTTGTTATAGTCTTATAGGCTATATGTAAGTATTTTTATGCCAATTGACATGATTTGTATATTATATTTTGAAATATTTAGTTCCTTCATAGTTTTATGAATCTCCGTTGAGGAAGATTTTGTAATTATTGGAGGAATATTTTCTACAGGTTTTCTAGAACTTTCACCAGACGGAGAACTAGTTTGCGATTTTTTTGCATATTTTGATAAATTAACGTTCGGTGGTAAACCTGCATACCTGTTTACTGTTGGGATATCGCTCATTTTAATGCCTTGACTCTGATCTGCTTAATGCTTCTGAGCGAGCTCCTAGGGAGGCTACGCATCTGGCGACTTATAGTTCTTTTATTTGTGAGCATCCACACACAATAATCACAAAACAATCAATTTATATTTCAAGGTTTAACTTTAATTTGATTTGAATTTATAACTAACAACAAATCCAAACAAAAAATAAAACACAGTTAGAAATTTTAATTTTAATATTGAAAAATTTGATTATAACTTGATAATTATTGATGTTTACTTCGCAAACACCGAATATCGAATGATATAAATTTAGCAATAATTTTTAGATTACAATGGTTTAATTAAAAGAACTTTAAAACATTTTTTTCCTAATTATTTTAGAGAACAATATGATATGCATTTTAAATGACTTTTTCTTTTTTTTAAACTGATATGGAACTTGTGGTGATTGCGTACTAAAGTAGGCTACAGACCTTCAATCAATTTGTCAATCAATTGAAAACGAAAATAAACGAAATCAAATTTAGAGGATTTTTACACTAAATTTTATTTCGTTTTCGAATTGATTGAAAATTGATTGAAGGTCTATTAAGCCTGCTTAACTACTCAAAAAAAGTACATTATGATGCTAGGACGTAAAGCTAAAGATTTTTGACGGATGTGGAGTTTGCAAATCGAGGCGCTAGCCGAGATTTGCACCCACATTAAGTCCAAAATAGCATACGTCCGTGCATCATATACTATTTTTTATTCGCCGCAAGCAAAATATTTTAAGAAAAGTTGTTTATTCTAAATTAAAATTATAAATTTTCATAAATTTTAAAATAAAAATATGTGGAACAAGTAACCTTTGGTAAAATATTTATTATTTTTTCCAAATTATTGTGTAGCTATGACAACAAATGATAACAACTATTTTAATTGGATAATGAAATTTTGAATTTGAGGGTTACTTTGAAAAAAATTTTTTTCGGCAAACGGCTGTAAAGTTTAACTTTACTGCCGCTAGAGAGTTAGCTAAAGTCTTAATTTTTAGCCTGACAGCAAAATTAACGTCTAGCGACAGCAAAAGTAACGCCATTTTTATTTTATATTACGGAGGCTGTAAAGTAGCATTTGTTATTTGTTAGTTTGTTATTTTTTCAAACATATTGTATAACCATGACAACAAAAAATAAGTTGATTCTCATATTATGAAATTTTGAAAAGGCTGCTTTGATAAAAAAATTTTATTCATACAAATTTAAATGTTTTTTTCTGTTTTTTGGAAGTAATTATGACGATACAAATTCATATTTATAAAAAGTTTGATGTATTAATTTCATATTTATAAAAAAATTTAAACGTTTGTCGAAAAAATAGTGTATTTAATTCGGAGCTAAAGTGATTTTTTGTGTTTCGTCTATAATTGTCGGCCTCCCTGCGGTCGGCCGTCAAACGATAGACTCAACACAAAAAGTATCACTTTAGCTCCTAATTAAATAATGTACTATTATTTTTCATAGAATTTAAACAAATACAAATGCTTTTTACTTTTTTGGACGTAGCTATGGACGTAGCTTTCAACAAAATAAATAGTTGAAAAGTGATACTTTAATGCCGCAAATCACAGTAATAAAGTAACACTTTAATATGTAGGCGAATAAAAATTTATATTTTCGATTTTGGTAAAATTTGTTTTTTTTTTTATTTTACTTACTCTAAGACCGATCTCATACGATGAGAAAAATCTTCATTATTTTATACTCCTTGTCAAACCAAAATTGTTATCATTTATCTTTGTTGCTGTTGACATTCACCACAAGGTAAAGTTCTTGTATTTGGGTCGATTTTCTAAATTGTAATTTTTATAACGCTATTACTTTACACTGATCGCTGTTTAGGCTATTTTTGTGGTGATGTACATGTGTAGGGGGGTGTAGGGGTGTAGGTATGTGTCAAATCCTATCTTAACAACAGATGGTCTGAATTAAAAGAAAGTGGTTACAGTTGATGTATCTTAACGTAATGTAGAGCTCAGTTGATTTTTAGTGGTTGTTTAGTGGTTTAAAAACTATCTTTTCCAACTATCATGTGAAAGAATAATATTACCAAGGTTATTGACCTTTCATTTTTTTAACAACATGACTATTTTAGTAAAATTTGCAGAGACAACTAATATCGTATATGTTCAGTTTTTTGCACAAATGTAAAAAATTAAGTGCATAATTGTTGTAATGCAGACACATTGGGATAAAACTTTGGTATGTATATGATATCCAAGTTCATATAAAAACAGGCAGTTGGGCTTTTTTTTTAAATTTCACCAAGAGTTCAAAGGAGGAGGAGTTACACAAACAACTGTTTATTTAACACTTTAAGAACTCTGATAAGCGATTTTGATGGAACTTGGTATTTGCGCTCTAGGAAAGAATGAAAACAGATCTGGCGACCCATTTCCGGTTTCCTACTTCCAATATACAACTTTTTTACTTTTTATATTCAATAATAAAATATTTGTCTGTTCGCTTTTATTCTATTTTTTTCTGATTAATTTTGAGTGCATAGATTGTAACGTTTAGCAGTGCAAGCTAGACCTCCAGATAGGAGCGAAGCTTGCACTTACTAAGGTTATAGAATTGTTTCCCTGACCGTTGTTCGATTCCCGCTCTATCGACTTGGCTCAGTCCGTATCCGTCGTGGGTTTGAATCGGCAGTAAGGAAACCCTGGAAGTGAGCGGATGCTAGATAGAGAAACGCAGACAGCCGTCCCTACTTACTTTCAACCCCTGTACCATGATCTCCACCCTCACCATGTTTTATGCGAACATGCAATTGCGTGGTCGGAGGGAACACCAACCACTTGTCGCCCATGCTGATCTCAAAATATTTACCCATCACATTAAATATAAATAAAAATAAAATAATAAACTATATAACTTAAACTCACCATAATCATTCCAGTAAATGGTTCAGTAGGATTCCTAGCGGATTAACCCAAATCTTTCAAGATATCCCAAGATATTTCCATATCTCCTTGTGCGTGAATAATGGTGACTGATGAGGTATTATTATTTTAATAAACACACCGGTTAGTTAAAACAAATCAATAATTTTATTTTCCACTAAATTTGAAGCAAAATTCTATTGATTATAATCGATTTCTTATTGAGCTTCAGTTAGAATTTAATTAAACAAAATAATTATTTTTGCTCTGATTCACTAATTTCTTTTACACTAAATTTCAAGCAAAATTCTCATTAAAAAAACTTCCAGCACAAGAAAATAAAAGATAAATTATACTAATAGACTAAGAGCCCGCGACGGCCAGACCTTCGTTATTTTATGAAAGCTGAAAGTTTCTCTGCGCATACCCCACACTCAGGTAGGAACAATTAACGACATATGAAGTTTGGATCAAAGTGGCTTTGGCAGGGAGCAGGTTCCAAAGGGGCCTCCAAAGTTTCGTGAAAGTATAAAAGCTAACTTTTTTATATATTACTCGGGATAGTATTAGAAGTCACGTCACCCAATGCTAGACACTTACTATCGTGGAAACCTCCTGCCAGACACCCTTAAACTTTAAAGTTTAAGGGTGTCTGGCAGGCGGTTTCCACGATAGTAAGTGTCTGGCATTGGGTGACATGACTTCTAATACTATACCGAATAATAAATAAAAAAATTAGCTTTTATACTTTCACGAATTTTTGGAGGCCCCTTTGGAACCTGCTCCCTGCCAAAGCCACTATGATCTAAACTTCATATGTCGCTTATCGTTCCTACCTGAGTAGGGGGTATGCGCAGAGAAACTTTCAGCTTTTATAAAATAACGAAGGTCTGACCGTCGCGGGCTCTCAGTCTATAATAAAATTTAATAACAACTTCAATAAAATATACAAAAACAAAATAAACCTACCACAACAAAATAAAACAAACAAACAATGACCATTATTTATTTCTTTCTTTGTTAACCGTCTTAATCCACGTCTCGAAACTTAGTCCCCTTCGAAGACCATCTCATCACCTCGGTGACATCCTAGCTTATTGTTAAAATGCTCTTAATCGACAAAAAAAAAATTCCAGAAAATTAAAAAGACGGTGTGAATTAAAAAAACAAGAATTAACTTAAGTGAAATTTGATTAACACTTAAGTTAAGTTAAGTTAAGGAGTATTTTAACATTAACTATGTTTAGCATAATTTGCAAAACCGAAACATGGGAAAATGTGTTGAAATAGATAAGATGTCATAAGACATCGAAAATAACAAAATAAAAATTTCTGGAATAACAAGAACTTGCGACGAAGAGAGTATAATAAGTCTTTGACACGAAGGTAGTGTGTCTGGGATTCCCTACGTCACAAGATATCCAGAACTTACTTCCAGCATATTTCATTCATTTCTTCTGGAAGATTTATATTTTGTTTTATTTAAATTTTGATACGATAATTACCAATGATAATTAAAAATAATATTCGAATTTTTTTTTTAAATATTTGTTTACTTTATATATCTTATCAAAACAAAAACATTTCTACCCGTAAACGCAAAAACGTTAAATACAAACTTTGAATTCCATATTTAGATTTTATCACTTTCGATTTTACGTATTAAACATTGACTGAGATTGTTTTATTTAAACTTGTCTTGACAAAAATAAAATTATTAATTAACAAATAAGATTTGCACTTTAGAATTAATTTTATCTTGTTAATACAAAAACATATTTTTACAAAATGAATTTTTCGGTACTTTTAACAATTTTGAAGCTATTTAACTGACAGTATGCAATAAAAAGTTATAAGTAAATAAAATTTATAATTTAATCTTGTTGATGCACAATGTCAAAACAATATCACATTACTTTCAAGTAAATCATTTTTATCATTTTTCGTGATTTGCCAGTCACATGTTTTTTAAAAATTTATTTTTATTTGAAATACTAAGACCTGCATTCTCTCTTTTACTTACTGCCTTCACTGGATGCTTTATTTTTTCCACTCCTCTTTCTCACTGTCTCTGAATGCGCTCACTGTTACTTTAATCCTTGGTTTTACTTGAGCAGTATTTCACCGCTTTCTTATCTGACTCACCTAGACCGTTTGTCTTTTTTTATTTAATTTAAAAATGTTAAGGCTGGATCCTGTTAAAAGTCTGTAAGAATAATGGCCATAGGATAATGGATACCATCCTTACCAAAAATTTACCTTCTTCGATTTCAGGCGGTCATTAAAGCTCCGACGTAAGCTCAGGGTTAGGGTGTGAGTATTTCTTGAAATCAAAAGTAGGTCTAGATAGACCGCAAGATCTTAGGAAAGGGGAGACGACAAGCGAAAATCCGAAATTCTACGTCCACGCCGTGCTACCTGGGTAACGCTAACAGAATTAGGTTGGTGTAGTTGAGAGGGGCAGAGTAAATACTGCTTATACTCAATGATTCTGCACCATGGCGAGTCATTGGCGCCATAAAACCAATGCAACTCAAGCGTCTGTTCTCCATGTTAGGGGCGGCTTGGAGCGGGCGTCTGTCTTGGATCAAGCGGCTCGCTATATAAATGTGTAGAAAGCGTCTGTTCTCCATGTTAGGGGCGGCTTGCAGCGGGCGTCTGACTTGGATCAAGCGGCTCGCTATATAAACGTGTAAAAAGGTTGTTTCTGGTGACCTTAAGATGCAGAACGAACCCATTCACGAAAATTTGGGTTGGGCGAAGGGCTAACACCCCATTTCCGTAAAAAAATTATTGTCATGAATTCTGTACACAGGCCTCGGAATATCTCGGAATCATTATTGGAACGACCTCGGAAACTGTACCCGGACTACGATTTAAAAATGGGAACCTGGAACGTGCTAAGCCTCAGAAGACCAGGAGATCTCCTAAAACTCACACAACAAGTCGAGAGCTACACACTAGATATAGTGGCATTACAAGAGCTAAGATGGCCAGGTAGTGGAATCCATGAAACAGCGAAAGGATACACTCTTTATTATTGCGGTCATCAAAACGGAGGAGAATTTGGAGTTGGCTTTCTTATACACCGTCGCGTGAATCAGCATGTTATCGACTTCTGCCCAATTAATATGCGGTTATGCACACTGAGAATCCGCACGCAAAAATTCAATGTAACGATCGTCAATGTTCATGCACCTACTGAAGATAAAGCAGATGATATTAAAGACCTGTTCTTCCTAGAACTCGAAGAAGTCATCAATAAAATCCCGCGGCACGGTATAAAAATCGTGGTAGGTGACTTTAATGCTCAAATCGGTAGGATTGCAGAACTTAAAACACATATCGGCCCTAACAGCTTGCATCATACCAGCAACAATAACGGTTTTCGCGCAGCCGAGCTGGCTATGATGTATGATCTAGTAATTTCCAGCACTTTCTTCCCTCACAAGAGAATCCACAAGGCAACGTGGAAATCAAATGACGGAAGAACGGAAAATCAAATCGATCACGTCATGATTTCTAAGAGACACTCCACAAGTGTAACTGACGTTCGATCATACAGAGGTGCTGATATGGACACTGATCATATGCTTGTCATCTTTAAATACAAGTGCAAATTATCATCTACATTTAATAGACAAGCAAAAAAGACCGTGCGCTGGAACGTCGATGCATTTAAACATCCGGAAACGCTGAACAGATATCAGGAAATTGTAACGCAAAGCATAGAAGAGCATGACATCTCTTCTGAGATGCCATTTAACATACAAGAAGAATGGCAAACGCTTCAATCAACCATTATAGCCGCAGCACAAACTACAATCGGAAAGCGGCCACCGAAATCACACAACGAATGGTTCGACGACGAGTGCCGCCAATCCGTTGAACATAAACAAAAACTGCGAGAAAAATGGTTAACAAGGAACACCCGAAGCTCCCAATCTGATTATCTATGCGCCAGGAAAGTCTCAGCAAAACTTCTACGTAAAAAGAAACGCGAACACATGAAGAGCTGCATTGAAGACATCAACCAACATGCGGCCAGCGGAAATTCAAAAGAGTGCTTTGCCAATGCAAGGAATCTGACAAAAGATTTCCACCCAAGATCTACAGCCATCAAAAATGAAAATAATGAACTTACAACAAGTGAACGTGATGTGCTGGCAGTGTGGCGATCCCACTTTCAAGACCTATTGAATAGGACGAATGAAGTTCATCCTATTCGAGCAACTGCTCCATCAACTGAGGAGATTTTTGTCCCTTACCCAGCAATAGAGGAAGTGGAAGCTGCAATTAAAAAACTGAAAAATGGCAAATCACCAGGTTTCGATGGAATTCCCGCTGAACTTTTGAAAAATGGAGGAGCAGCTCTGGTCTCACGTATATACGATCTGATTCTTGCAATCTGGGACCAAGAAGAACTACCTGCTGGATGGAAAACAGCTCTCATTGTTCCGCTACATAAGAAAGGTGACCGTCTAAAGTGTGAAAATTATCGTGGCATCGCACTGTTGAACACTGCATATAAAATACTAGCTAATGTTGTACTTGCTCGACTCATCCCGTTCGCCGAATCTATCATCGGTGACTATCAGTGTGGTTTTCGTCCCAACCGCTCAACCACAGATCAATGTTTTACATTAAGGATGATTCTGGAAAAATGTTGGGAGTACAACATCAGCATTCACCAGCTCTACGTTGATTTCAGGCAAGCATATGATAGTATCATCCGCGACAACCTCTGGTCCGCACTCATATGCCTTGGTATCCCAGAGAAACTTGTTTCTCTGTGCAAACTCACAACATCGGGATCAAATTGTAGAATAGTAATCGAAGGGTCAGTTTCTGATCCTTTCGATATAACATCAGGTGTTCGACAAGGTGATGCACTCGCGCCTGTACTGTTTAATTTGGCGCTAGAGTACGCGATAAGAAAAAGCCGAATTGAGACGCAAAACTGCATATATAATAAATCTAGTCAAGTTCTTGGCTACGCAGATGATATTGTGCTTCTCGGACGTAGAACGAGCGATATTAAAGATAGTCTCTCTCAGCTTGAAAGAAATGCTAAACGACTTGGATTATGCATCAACACCGGCAAGACTAAAGTGCTAACAACATCTAAGAACATACCTCCCGGAAATCTGGATACTGGCGACTACGAAGTGGAACGCGTGGAAAACTTCAAATACCTCGGGTCTGTAATAACATCGTCAAATGACATGCAGGCAGATATCAAAGCCCGTGTCTCTGCCGCATACAGAGTTTTCTACGCATACTCAAAACTTCTGCGATCAAAACATCTTTCGCGGTCGTGTAAACTCACACTTTACAAAACATTAATTCGACCTGTGCTTACATTTGGAAGTGAAAGCTGGACACTGACTTCCTCCGATTGTAGAATTTTATCAACATTCGAGAGGAAGGTCATACGAACAATTTATGGTCCATGTAAAGTTGCTGAAAATCAGTATAGAATCCGAATGAATCACGAAATCAGACAGCTTCTTGGAGGCTGCGATGTAATCGGATTCATTAAATCTAACCGGATCAGATGGTTTGGTCATGTAGAAAGGGCTCCATTAGAAAGAATGATAAAAAAAGCGTCCCAACAACAACCAGCTGGTGTTCGTCGAAGAGGAAGACCTAGACAACGCTGGCGTGATGACATCATCCAAGACCTTCGTGATATAGGATGTCGAAACTGGGGTCAACTGGTCATGGAACGAGATGATTGGAAGCTGGTGGCACAGACGGCAAAATCCCTTCATGGGATGTAAACGCCAGAGAGAGAGAGAGAGAGACGACAAGCTGGTACCATCATACATACCTACCTTAGTAACCTTACCTTGCTTTGGTGATTGAATTTCTGAAGCTTCAAGTAAACATTCACGCTATTCATTATCATTTGTTGCAATACCTCGAGCTCCACATGCTGCAACAAAAGTCGGGTACTCAACACCTTCATACATACGTAGATCAGTAAAAGATTTTGGTCCACGAACATGCAACAGAAATAAACACATTTGAAACAATTCTATATCTTTTGAAGAAACCATATTTAATCGAGCAACAACTTTATCAGCCCCACGTTGTCTTCTCTTCCACGATTTACTTTGATCATGCCAAACATAATGTAATGGTAATTCTGTGTACAAAAACTCATCAATGGTATTCAAATGGAAAATGCTAACAATTTTGTTCTTGATACATTTGCGACTGCACCAGCCACATTACTATTCCTGATATAAACATTTTGTTTATTAGGCAAATGACAATCAAGACGAATAATTGTATGAGATTGAAAATGCATTGGAAATTTAAATATGCGTTAAGCAGCTTCAGTCGAACCAACATACCGTAAATTCAACAAATCTTGAATTTCATTTCCCACAATGGCATCATCATTATTCACTGCATTCTCTCCATTCACTCTCAATTCAACATTGGCAGAATCATAGCCTTTATATACATACTTGTAAACATATTTCACACTTTTAACAGTCGTACATATTTCCACGTTAATATGACAATTGAATTTTGCAAGAAGATAAGAATTATATGGAACAACATATCTATTATCAAGAGATGCACCACGTACATCAACACTCATACCATTATCACGTCGACGATACAAAGGATAACCATTCAAAGATTCTTTAGAATTTTCAGAAAAAGGTTTTGGAAAATTCTTACTACATTTACCATCTCTCATACAAACAGAATTGGGATTTAGAGCACCACATGGTCCATGCATCGTATGACGTTTCACATATTCATGCTGACAAATTTAACAAAATATGAGCATGCGGAAGACCATGCTTTTGAAATTCAATGGAATATATAAATGCTTTGACAGAACCGAAAATCTTTTTTTTCATTAAACAATCTATGTTCGACGACTCGATTTTAGTTTGTAAGGGAAGTCCGCTATATAAAGAAGTAAATTTAATTCGTCTATAACTTTTTTATTTGTGTGAAAAATCTTTAAAATCTAAGTTACACTAATATCAGTTAGCAGTGAAAATTTGAAATGAATCCATCCGCAAATAAAAAAGCCTTAGGCTCCATTAAATCTTCGTTAGCGTATTAATATATAAGATAAATAATTGAAGACGCTGTAGGCACTTGGCGAAACATTTTAATATTATTTTAAATTTTTTTATTTTACTTGTTATAACATCATCTAACTGATCGACAATTAGACTGTTTTCTCCAAATACTTAATAGCAAATGTATTTCAATTAAATTTACTATTGAGAAAGAAACAGAAACTATTAATTTCCTTGATATTAGTATCAACCATGTTAACCATAATTTTGATATTTATAGAAAGCCCACTTGTACAGATACAATTATAAATTCTAACTCCAATCACTCTAGAAATGCTAAACATTCAGCTTTATATTCGCTAATTGACAGATTAATTAAAATCCCACTTTCTTCTTTTAATTTTTACAAAGAACTAAATACAATTTTAACCATATCAAACACCAATGGTTTTAATCCTGATTTAGTTTATAAAATTCTACACAAGAAGCTCAAACATCTATATCCAAATTTATCCAGTTTCACCACCTATTCTAAAACATTATTGTAAAATTAATTATCATGATAAAATAAGTCCAAAACTAGGAAACATTATTACTAAACATACAAATTTAAGTTGTTTTTTTTTTTATCTTTCTTTCGGTTAACAATAAATTTAATCAGCAAAATAGATTTACAAATAGTGGAGTTTACCAATTGTCCTATGATGATTGTAATGTAATCTATATCGGACAAACTGGTTGTAGTTTTTCTGAACGTTCATCAGAACATTTTTGAGCCTTAAGAATAGGACATTCTAATTCCACGTTTGCTAATCATTTAATATCGGAAAACCATAATAGTACATTTAGTAATAATAGGAATCTAAAAATTCTTCAGTTTGAAAACAAAGGTTTAAGACTAAATATTTTGGATTCTTTTGAAATTAGGAAAGCTCAGTTTTATAATAAAAATATATTGAACGCTCAAACTGATATAATTTATTCACCGTTAACTTGCCCAGAATTGTTTATTTAATTTAAAATTTCCCATGTTTTAACGTTTTTTCAAAAATTTTTATAAACTTTATTTACACAGTGGTATTGCCTTCATTAGGTATTTTGATACTAATTTTTATAAAGATTTTTTCTAATTTGAATTTTAATTGTTTATTGTTTAATTCTTATTTGTTCATTGAATTATCTTATGTTTAATTTTTTCGAATTTGAGTAGCTTCAAAAACTGTTTTGTTTTATATTTTTGTTAATCATTTTTCTTTAGTATATATTTTTCAAGCTCTTGATAATAACAACCGAAATTAATTGGGCAAAAATATAAATATACATATATATTATGTTTAAATAAAATTAAAAATAAAATAATAATTATAATTTGTATTTATTGCGAAATTTATAACAAGTAAAATAATAGTACATTATATAACAAGGTTGAGAAGTAGGCTATTATTGACCGAGAACTTTTAGATCCTGAGGCGCATAGCGTTATAATGCGATATAATGTTTGAGGTCTATATAAGTCTTCTCAACCGAGGTATAAATAGAATTTTTTTAACTACTAACCCTAATTATCATTTTTGCTTTGATTAGATTTTGATATTAGTCATTTTCCATTTCATTTTTTAAATATCTTAAAACATCAAGTTTTGAAAGTTTTGTTTCATACAAATAAAACGAAACAAAGCAATGAAATTATTATTTGTTTGTGTTTTTTTTTTTGTTAATTTCAATAAAAATAAAAGAAAATTTGTCATTATTAACCTAGGTAATTGTTTGTTATTATTATTGACCTAGCTTGAGAAAAATTACTACTGATTGGGGCATTCGAGTAAATAATGACGATTTCTCAAGTTAGTAGTTAAAAAAAAAAATTAAAATAATATTAAGTCCTATTATTACCTATGTAATGGTGCCCCTATATGGAAACTATATAGAAATAGTTTTTTGTATTACATTTGATCAATTTTTTTTTTGTACTTTGATCAATACATATTTTAAATTCCGAACTTCGATTATGCAAATAATTAAATATTGGAGGCCGGAAAACTTAAAATTCCCATACAAATTTGTAAAGAAATATCGACAGCTTTGAACAAAATAAAATGTATGAGATATTTTAATTTTTATAAAATCATGTAAAAAAACTATTTTGGCGTAATTTTTTTTCTATAATGAATGAGATAACGTGATCCTAGGATTCGTTACCCTTACGGCGGAATATTTTTGTTCGGTTTTTCATTACAAAACGTAATTTTTATAAATATTTTTAGAAACACCGAAAACTAGACCGCAAAAGAATTCGTCTATGATCTATGATCTTAGTCAATATACTTTAAAGATAATATGTTAACTGGGCATAAATTTATATAAAGTGCCAGGTTTGTTTTCGTCTAATTTGTGCCAAATAGATAGAAACTATTTGTACTAACATAATGGAGACAGTGTTTTATCTGTGCACGCAACCCTAAACCAAGAGCTTAATAGCATCAAATAAAACCATATTTTTTGCCCAAATATTATTTTCAATTTCTTCTAATTTTCGGATAACCAATCTCTCACTGTAATTTTTTAAAAATATTTTCCATTGTTCGAACATGAGATGTCATACTTGTTATACGAAAAATTCTAGCGATATTTTTTTTAACTTTTTAACTAGTTATTTTGGGTGTCCGATGTGTCCAATTCATTATGTACTATTCAAAAACGGCTTCGTTCATCCCAGCACTTCTATTCAATTTATAATTTACGTGCAAACTTAGATGATCTCGTCTGTTTAATAAAACCTAATAATTTAAAATTATAATTCCAAATTAATCGAATATTGTGGGTATTTTTTTTTTTAACAAAATGTGTTGTAGGAATTAAAATATGTGTCACAATAACACGTAAAAACCTTTTAAGACCAAGGTCCCACAACAACATACGTTCAAAGGTTGGATTATTGGCAACCACATTTTTTCTTTTGTTTCAGCAAATTTTTGTAAAAATTTGCTATTTACTTTTTAATTTACTTTTATTTTCTCTATTCTATCATAAAATATTGGCCTATGTCATATTTTGTCAGTGATAGGATTTTTTGTTTAGTTATCCATTCTTTAACAAGAAATATAAAAAAACAAAAAAAGAAAGATTTACGTCCATCAACACCTTGGAACGTATGTTGTTGTGGGACCTTGGTCTTAAAAGGTTTTTATGTGTTATTGTGACACATATTGTAATTCCTACTACACAACACATTTTATTAAAAAAAAAAAAAAAGAAAAAACGGTGTTGATGGACGTAACTCTTTCTTTTTTTGTTTTTTTTATATTTTTTGTTGAAGAATGGATAGCTAAACAATAAATCCTATCACTGACAAAATATGACATAGGCCAATATTTCATGATAGAATAGAGAAAATAAAAGTAAATTAAAAAGTAAATAGCAAATTTTTACAAAAATTTGCTGAAACAAAACAAAAATGTAGCTGCCAATAATCCAGCCGGTTGCATATTCCTTGATCCTATGACGCACTGTCTTTCTTAAAGATTAAAGCCCTTACATAATTAAATGAAGGCTTGTTTCTTCAAGGAAGCAATAGCGTCTCATCATCAAGGATTATTTCACAGCTAAAATTGATTGTGCTGCCGTTGACTGAATACAGTTCATCCGCCACCACCCGTAAGATGTCACTTTGGCTAGTGATATCTCACTGCTATTGCCAGTGGTATGTGATATCTCACGTTAACTCGTATGTCAATAGCAGGGACTGGAGTATGCGGGGTTGTCACACCCGTAGATGAAAAATAAAAGAAAAATTTTTCAAAACAATAAAAGCTGCTCCATGCTACAACTAGGGCTGGGCGATATTAAAAGGTATAGAACATATCGATATAACCAATATAAACGGATAAAACCGATGTATCAATTGTCGATAACTATTGATATGCATCAAATTATAACGATAAGTATCGATACGATACATCAACATTTACCATACCAATATATCAAAATATCGTTATTTATCGATATATAGATATATAATGATATTTCGATATATCTATACTTATCGATGTATCGATATTCATCTATAACTTTTTCGATAACTTTTCTAATATCGCCCAGCTCAAGTTAAAACAAAAGAAGCATAATTAAACTTGCGACATAAATAGATTACAAGTAAAAACTATTGTGTAAAGAAATTGTTATTTGAGCTCGAGCGCAAATACACAAGTTTAAGTAATGCTAAACTGATTGCATATTCATTTTAATGCAATCTAATTGTACTTACGTTCACTTAATGGTTTAAATAAAAGTACAATCTTTCGGTTGAACAAAATAAAAAATAAAACTCAGATAAAACCTTGTGTTTAAATAGACAATTGTTATATTTTGAATACTCAAATGATTAAATCTAAATAATCTGAATACTAATTCAATATAAATATTTGTACATAGATTTATTGTTTAGTTTACAGCTGTTCTAAATCATGAAACCGAGGCCAGGTTGATTAGATACTATAAACTGATTTTCGATAGTTAAAACCCGTATTAATTTGAACGTGCATGGGACTATCTGGACTCGAGATAATAGCTTCAGCCTCATTGCCCATTGAATTAGTTAATTTAAGTCGTTATGAAAGAAAAATAATATGAGTTACTAATATAAAGAAAAATAATAATAATGGAGTGGGTCCGGAGAAAGACCGCATTCTGTAATGAACACTATGCATATTCCTGCTAGTGGTATTACTATCAGGAACCTCAGAGGGCTGTGTGCCTTAAGATGACTCCGACTAACTTCAGTCTGTGAATTCGATTATACTATTCCTCAGCCCAGTAAATAAAATAGAATTTTTTTAAAAAAATCTGAAAAGCTGCGCCAATAGTTCCAGCAATTGTTGAATAATATCACTATTCAAGTACAATAATCAAATAGTTGCGCCAAGGGTCTCGGCTATTGCTGAACAATATTGAACATTAATACAGTACAATACTAAAAAATTCAGGCAATCCCCCAAGTACTTTTTTTCTAATGGATGATAAAAAAAATTGCAAGTTGAAAGATTAAAACAAATATTCATTAAGTCGTTCCAGATAATTCAAAATTGTCAGGATCAAATACAGCTAAATTTACAAAGCTAAATTATATAAAATGGCAATACAAAAATGTCGGCACAAAATTCAAACGTAGAATTTTTAAATTTTGAAATATATTGCTTGAATTATTTTAAATTTACTACTAACTTTACTACTAAAATTCCAAAAGTTGACTTTACTTGGCATTTTTATAATAAGCTTTTTCTTTACAAATAACATTTATCAAAATACGCTTTTCAAAATCTTGTAAATTGAATTTCTAAAATAATTCGTCTTTTTTTTTAATTTAAGGTATGCGGTGTAACAGATCGTTCATATACGTATGGCAAATTGAGAGATCATTCAGCCGCATTTGCAGTACGACTTCAAACAAAATTACATGTAAAATTTGGAGAAACGGTTGCCATTGTATTACCAAACTCTCCAGAATTTGCCATCGCAGGATTGGGTACAATAGAGGCTGGTTGTGTTGTAACAACTATTAATCCAGTTTATACCTCAGGTATGTACTTTTTACATGTTTTTAAACTTTAAATTATTGTAACGACCCTGCATTGGTTCTTTTCGATTATTGAGCAAATACGACAGTAAAAAGACGGATCTTTGGTTAACAAAATCTCAAACTTTATTTATCAACAAATTACAGCAGCTTCCGATTTTAATTACAATAAATTCTAGGGTCTCCAATTTGTGTACGATAAATTGCACCGCTCTTCCATGTTTCACACCCATATAGCAGTACTGACTTGACACATGCATTGAACATTCGTAGCTTTGTTTTTCTTGACAGGACGGATGCATTCCAGATCTTTTGAAGCATATTAAATGTATTTCTGTCTTTGTTAATGCGTTGAATGATATCTTCTTCAGTCCCGCCTGTCTTTGCTACAGTACAACCAAGGTATACAAATTAATCAAATTCACTTGTGTATTATTGATGGTAATTGGTGTTATCATTTTGGTGTCCAATCTAATAGCCTTTGTTTTTCTGATGTTGATGTGGAGACCATCTTCATGTGCAAGAGTTGATAGCTTCTGTATTTTCTGTTGCATGTCCGTTTGTGTGTGTAAGCAGGCGGATGTCATTTGCGTAGTCTAGATCAATAAACCGTCTTGTTGAGTTTCATTGGATTCCATTTGGACTAGCATGATCGAGCTTTCGCTAGAAACTATCTAGTACTATTAGAAATAGTAGCGGGGATAGTACACAACCTTGTCTCACTCCTCAGTTGCCGTGGTATTTATCACTTTGCTGTCCTTTGTATTGTATTCTGTTTCCAGCACCCTGATACATTTCTTTGATTAGATTTTTTTTGTACGGCACCCTCTCATTTCGTGTGAATACCCATAAAAATATTATTTGCAAAATCTGATATCAATCGGTCGATTCTAAGACGTGCTTCCGGCCACTTAAAGTTGAGACATTTTGTTCTCGACCTTAAAAAAAACTTTTTTA
Source organism: Diogma glabrata (assembly GCA_963693315.1). Lineage (NCBI taxonomy): Eukaryota > Metazoa > Arthropoda > Insecta > Diptera > Cylindrotomidae > Diogma > Diogma glabrata. Next base: position 34,217,981 of record OY856188.1, read on the forward strand.
TTTTTTGTGCGACACCCTCTCATTTCAGGTCAATACCCATACAACAATTATGTGGAAAAATTGAAATCAATCGTTCAACTCTAAGGGGTGCCCCCGACCACTTAAAGATGAGAGGTCTTGTTGTTGCCATTAAAAATAAAAATTTTAATTTTTTGTACGACACCCTCCTATTTCATGTCAATGCCCGTAAAAAATTATTTGAAAATTTTGAAATCAATTCTAAGACGTGCCCCCGGCCACTTAAAGTTGAGAAATTTTGTTATGGACCTTAAAAAAAAAAAAATTATTTTTTGTGCAACACCCTCCCATTTCGTGTCAATACCCATAAAATAAATATGTGTAAAATTTGTATCAATCGTTCAACTCTAAGGCGTGCCCACGGCCACTTAAACTTGTAAGGTTTTGTTCTGGCCATTACAAAGAAAAATTTGAATTGAGTTGAGTTGAGAAATATTGTTCTGGAACTTAAAAAAAACTTTTTTATTTTTTGTGCGACACCCTCTTATGCGACACCCAATTATGTGTAAAAATTGAAATCATTCGTTCAACTCTAAGGGGTGCCCCCGGCCACTTAAAGTTGAAGGCTTTGTTGTGGCCATTACAAAGAAAAATTCAAATTTTTGTACGACACCCTCCTATTTGGTGTCAATATCCATAAAAATATTATCTGTAAAACTTGACATCAATCGGTCTACTCTAAGGGTTGCCCCCGGCCATTTAAAGTTGAGGGGTTTAGTTGTGGCCAATATAAAGAAAAATTTTAATTTTTTGTACGACAACCTCCTATTTCATTTCAATACCCGCAAAAATATTATGTGTAAAATTTGAATTCAATAGGTCAATTCGAAGACGTGCCTCCGGCCACTTAAAGTTGAGATATTTTGTTCTGGACCTTGAAAAAATCTTTTTTTGTTTTTTGTGCGACACCCTCTCATTTCGTGTCAATACCCATAAAAAAATTATGTGTAATAATTGAAATCAATCGTTCACCTCTAAGGGGTGCCCCCGGCCACTTAAAGTTGAGAGGTTTGGTGTGGCCATTACAAAAAAAATTTAAATTTTTTGTACGACACCCTCCCATTTGGTAATACCCATAAAAATATTATGTGTAAAATTTGAAATCAACCGGTCAACTCTAAGGGGTGCCTCGGCCACTTAAAGTTGAAGGTTTTGTTATGGCCATTATGTAGAAATATTTAATTTTTTTGTACGACATCCACCCATTTCATGTCAATACCCGTAAAATATTATTTGCAAAATTTGGAATCAATCGGTCAGTTTTAAGACGTGCCTCCGGCCACTTAAATTTGAGAAATTTTGTTCTGTACCTTAAAAAATATTTTTTTATTTTTTGTGTGACACCCTCCCATTTCGTGTCAATACCCATACAAAAATTTTGTGTAAGATTTGAAATCAATCGTTCAACTCTCTAGCGTGCCCCGGCCACTTAAACTTGAAAGGTTTTTTTCTGGCCATTACAAAGAAATTTTAATTTTTTGTACGACACCCTCCCATTTCGTTTGAATACCCTTGAAAATGTAATTTGCAAAATTTAAAATCAATCGTTCAACACTAAGGGGTTCCCCCGGCCACTTAAAGTTGAGAGGTTTTGCTCTGGCCATTACAAACCAAAATTTGTTAATACAATGTCAATACCCGTAAAAATATTATTTGCAAAATTTGAAATCAATCGGTCAATTCCAAGACGTGCCTCCGGCCACTTAAAATTGAGAAATTTTGTTCTGGACCTTAAAAAAAATTTTTATATTTTGTGCGACACCCTCCCATTTTATGTCAATACCCATAAAAAGATTATGTGTAAAATTTGATATCAATCGCCCCTGGTACGCCTTAGAGTTGAACGATTGATTTCAAATTTTGTAAATAATATTTTAATGGGTATTGACACCAAATGGGAGGGTGTCGTACAAAAAATTTAAATTTTTCTTTTTAATGGCCACAACAAAACCTATCAATTTTAAATGGCCGGGGGCACTACTTAGAGTTGAACGATTGATTTCAAATTCTAAACATAATATTTTTATGGGTATTGACACCAAAAGGGAGGACGTCGTACAAAAAATTTAAATTTTTCTTTTTAATGGCCACAACAAAACCTTCAACTTTAAGTGGCCGGGGGCACCCCTTAGAGTTGAACGATTGATTTCAAATTTTGTAAAGAATATTTTTATTGGTATTGACACCAAATGGGAGGGTGTCGGACAAAACATTTAAAATTTTCTTTATATTGGCCACAACAAAACCTATCAACATTAAGTGACCGGGGGCACCCCTTAGAATTGACCGATTGAATTCAAATTTTACACATAATATTTCTATGGGTATTGACACGAAATGGGAGGATGTCGAACAAAAAATTTAAATTTTTCTTTTTAATGGCCACAACAAAACCTCTCAACTTTAAGTGGCTGGGGGCACACCTTAGGGTTGACCGATTGAATTTAAATTTTACACATAATATTTTTATAGGCATTGACACCAAATTAGAGGGTGTCGTACAAAAAATTTAAATTTGTCTATGTTATGGCAACAACAAAACCTTCAACTTTAAGTGGCCGGGGGCACCCCTTAGAGTTGAACGATTGATTTTAAATTTTGCAAATAATATTTTTATGGGTATTGACACCAAATGGGAGGATGTCGTACAAAAAATTTAAATTTTTCTTATAATGGCCACAACAAAACCTATCAACTTTAAGTGGCTGGGGGCACCCCTTAGGGTTGAACGGTTGATTTCAAATTTTACACATAATATTTTTATGGGTATTGACACCAAATGGGAGGGTGTCGTACAAAAATTTAAATTTCTCTTTGTAATGGCCACAATTGAACCTCTCAACTTTAAGTGGCCGAGGGCACCCCTTAGAGTTGAACGATTGATTTCAATTCTTACACATAATTTTTTATGGGTATTGACACGAAATGAGAAGGTGTCGCACAAAAAATAAAAAAGTTTTTTTATAAGGTCCAGAACAAAATTTCTCAATTTTAAGTGGCCGGAGGGAGGCACGTCTTAGAATTGACCGATTGATTTTAGATTTTGCAAAAAATATTTTTATAGGTACACGAAATGGCAGGTTGCCGCAAACTGTACAATGAAAAAAAAAAAATTCTAGTGTAATCTAAGGGCCACCCTATTATACACTCTTTCCATTTGGTTGTTATTTGACCTCTGTTCCATACATCAGATAATAGTGGTGTTAGAGCTTCCGCTATTGTAGTTACAACTTCTTTAAGTAATCCTGCTGATACATTATTGGTACCAGCAGATTTGTTATTCTTGAGTTTCTTTATGACATCTCTGAATTTCCGTTCCGTTGGTGGATGGGTGTTGATGGTTTCGTTATAGTTGCCATCCGGAGACTGCACGTTATATTCATGTTGCTGGCAGTTGTCTTCAAAGTATTCTTTCAGTCTATTTAGCTGTTGTTCATGTGTTGTGAGGGTTTGACCGGATTCATCCTTCATTGGTGGAATGTTTTTTTATCTGTTAGTAAAGTTGCTTTCTCACGTATTAGTTGCTTTGTCACGCATTTGTGTAGCGTACGCATATTTCTATTAGCTGCTGCTGTTTCTGCAGTGTTGAGGATGTTTTCAGTGTGTCTTCTGCGATCCTTCCTTGTCATCTTTTTCACTTGTTTCGCTGTACTCTTCAATTTTCTTCCATGTATCATCACTGATACATAGTTTCCGCGATTTGTCTACGTATCCAAGCACATCTGTAGCAATTTTGACGTAAGCTTCTTTAACTTGCTCCCATTTTTCATCAAACCTGGTGGTTTCCTTTTTTACTACATTGAGCTGGAGCGGTTCTTTGAAGATATTATTTTTTTTTTTTTCGCTCAATCTATTGATGTTAAATTTCCTCTGACACATTTCATATGCCGGTGTAATTGACTATCAAAAACGTTTCCCCTGCTTGGTACAATCTTTAAGCTTTTAAAACCGGAAGATATCGATACTATCGCTCCATTTAACTATTTAACTTTTATTTCTTATGGTTAACCCGCGCATCAATCATTAGAGATGTATAACGTTAATAATTAACCCGAACTATAAAAAACTGGTTTGTTTCTTACCAGACTTAAGTTTTAAGGTGTAAACGCACATAATATGAATTGATCGATCTCAACAGGATGAACATCGGGGATTTGCATTACTTTTTGAGAATAGTTTCTAAAAGGGTAGTGCCACAACAAAATTTCTTTTCATGGTAAAGGTACCGGCAGCTTCTGTCAATGCCTCTTTCTTATGACAGTCAGTCTAGACTAACCTACTTAGACATCGCTGTTCTTCCTTATTTATGCGTGATCGATTTTATCACACTCAAAAGTCCTATCACTTTGAAATCACCAAGGTAAAAAAAGTCGTCCAGTCTATCTAATAATGAGTCTAAAAAATTAATTCGTTGAACTTTCTTCCATTCCCAACTACATGTGTTTCTTCGTAAATTTTCATATATTTTTCTACGTTGTTTTTTTCGTTAATATTTTTCTACATACTCTACATCAACAGCAGCAACAGCAAAAAATTCTTCCAGTTTAACTAATATATAAAAATCTTTAAGAATTAATCCTCAATTTTGTACTTATTTTAGAAAAATGTGTTTTTTTTTTCGTATATTTTTCTACGTTGTTTTCTTCGTTAATATGTTTCTCCATACTCTACATCAAATAATGTAGATTTTTTTTTAAATAGAATATTATCACAATTAAAAGTTCTATCATTTTGAAATTTGCCACAGTGAAGAGTTAATCCTCAATTTTGTACATATTTTAGAAAAATGTGTTTCTTTTGTATAGTATATACGTATACAGAATATACGAACAGTATATTGTTCTAGTGTTTTCCTTGGTAATATTTTTCTGCATCAAATAATGTAGAATATTTTTTTATGGAATAGAATTTTATCACAATTAAAAACCTTATCACTTTGAAATTTACCACAGTAAAAAAAGTCGTTCAGTCCAACATATATCTAAAAATCTTTAAGAATTAACCTTTAATTTTGTACTTATTTTAGAAAAAAGTGTTTTTTCGTAAATGTTTGTAAATTTTTCCGTGTTTTTTACGTTAATATTTTTCTACATACTATACATCAAAAAATGTAGAATATTTTTTTATGGAATAGGCTTTCAATTAATTTGATTCTAACATTTAATTAAATTGTGAAAAAACAACTAAAAATTAACAATAGTAGAATAACTAAGTACTAAAAAAATAAACGAAAAATATTATTTGAAAAAGAATGTTGCCATTTGTATACCCATTGTCCAAATAAGCTTAAACTTCAGCAGGGAACATGATTTGGTCTCTCTTTTTAATTGATAAGCCATTTGTGAAGATTTGTGACAACTCATTTCTATGGATTTTAAAAAGCATAGGTTCTTGCCTAATTTCCAAGTTTGTCGATATTTTTTTAAAAAAATTTTTGCAAAAATACGCTGGAAAGAAGCTCTGAATATCCATGGAATCAAAATTAATCAACATACGGCGATTACGACAGAAAACGTGCAATAAATCAGCGAGGCTCCAGTAATCGTGATTTTTTTTATACAAATCGAAAATATCCACTAGATGTGCTGCGATGCCTAGATCTGTTCGTTTCAGTGCCGTTTGTTCACATTGTTTATGAAACTCTCAACCTCAACCTCTCAATCCTCAACTCCTACACTTTGTGTCACAGTTCACCTCTAACCTAGGGTACTCCAATAACCCACCTACCTTTCTGGTTTCTCTCAAAATACCAACAAATATCCTACAACATACAACTACAATCAGTAAGTTTAAATATTTTGTTCAAAGTTTTAGTTCAAGTTTTCTGTTTTGTTAACTGGTTTAACTGCAAACTGATTACGTTTTCCATCAAATTAGAACAAGAAAATATGATGTTTGAATAATGTATAGAAGATAATGCGTTATCTTATCTTAATTTAATTTCGGATCACTTTCAGTAATCTTCATTTGCTTTGTTTTATTTAATCTATAACTCGAGATAATATTTACGACCATGTGTAAATTGACGTTGTGGTGTGGAACGACTTCAATTATCTATTTACTATGTGTTATTATTAAACAATTAATAAAACTAATTTCTAATCTAAATAAATCAGAAACCAATAACATTAATATATTACAGATAACAAATTTTTTAAAAAGTTATATGTGACGAATAAAGTAATTCTTTTTATTTTTAGAGGAAATTGCCAGACAGCTTATAAGCAGTGACACAAAGTTAATAATTGGATCCTGTAAAAACTATCAAACATTATTGGATGCTATAAAACTAGCAAAATTGGATATCAAAGTGATAGCTATACGACTCGAAGCAGATGATGTGCTACCTTCTGGTGCTATCAATTTTTATGAATTAATCGACACCCAAAATGTTGATTACAGTTCCTTAAAACATTACAATATCAAACCAGAAGATGTTGTATTTTTACCCTACTCATCGGGCACAACAGGATTACCAAAAGGAGTAGAATTGACTCATAATAATATAGCATCAAATTGTGAACAATTACAAGCAAAAACCAACAACATTCCTCTGATCTTCCCAACAACGGACACATATCAAGACGTTATACCGTGCGTGTTGCCATTCTTTCATATATATGGATGGACAGTTTTAATGGCTTCGAAACTGGCATTAGGTACCAAACTTGTTACACTTCCAAAATTTCAAGAGGTCTCATTTTTAAATGCATTAGAAAATCACAAAGCTACTATTTTACAAGTAGTTCCACCAATTAGTAAGGAACTCATTTTAATTTAATTTATTTATGATTGTGACAAACATTTTTTTTTTCAGTTCTTTTTCTTGGACATTGTGATAAACTTACTCCAAAACACACGGAAAATATACGAGTTGCTATGTCTGGGGCAGCTCCTATTGGACAACCAGATGCTGAAAGGTTTTTAGCAAGGTAATTTTTTTTTATTTGATTTAATAATCTTTCAGTGCTACTATAAAGTGATGGAACAAGAGCTAATGGAACAAGATTAAGTTTGATATAAACTGTCGGTTATTGTCACCAATAAACTAAAAGATCGTTAGTTTTTTTATTAAGAAAATTATTTGTTTAAATATTAATTTGTTTATCTCTACACAACCCCCTCGTAAATGCAGATCCTGTGATTCGGTATCAGCCCTGAAAAAAAAGTGGTCCCAATTTTCTAGCGACTTTGGGATAAATACTTCTTTCTGTTAGTTTGGTCGTGTTGTTCATAGACATAGAATTTTGCGTGTAAACACATTGGATATTTTTTTACTGTAACCTTAAATAGTGATGGGTATCGGTAGGATGGTTTATTCGGTACATCAGTTTTTGAACTTTGTTCTCTGATTGGTTTTGATATCCATTGGAACACGGTCTGCCAAAGCTGGCCATAAATTGACAAAACTCCAGCAATCGCAAATTATTTTTATTTTACTAAATATGCATCCATTCCTAGACCCATTTCTTGATTAGGCTCAAACTTCAGCATGGAGCTTGTTTTGGTTTCACCTTTCAGTTTTTATGTCATTTGGCCCAACTCAGGTTTTTCCATATCAAAACGCCTAGGCTTACCCTTTGCCTATTTTGCAAAGTTTTTATCCAAAAAAAAATTGAAAAAATATCCTGGAAGAAAGGTCTGGATCTCCATGCAATCAAAATCAGTCAAAATTAGACGATTATGAAACAAAGCTGGTCATAAATCGACAAAGCTCTATCAATCGCAATCATACAAAACGAAAACGTCCACTAAATATACAGCCATTCCTAGAACCGTTGCTCGATTAAGCTCCAGCACGGAGCTTGTCTCATCTTTCAGTTTTTATGTCCTTCGCCAAGATTTGTTCATAAACATTGTGGTTATGGTTTGTGTGAAAGATGCACCCACAACAAAATATCGAAAGTATATTATTGGCGAATAGATTACGAGAAGCTCTCAATCAAAACTAAAGTATTTAATTTTAGCATCTAAGGGCCTTTCGCTAAAAAGCCCACTAGTCCAACGGTAATGTTAGATCCATTCGTAGTGAAATTAAATACAAAATCGTATGGCCATTAATTTTTTTCTTGTGAACGCAGAATACAATTAACTGTAATCATGTGGTCCAATAATTCAATGTTGGGGTCACAAACGCATTTGGAACTCTTGTAATATGACACGTTAAAAAATTTGTCGATATTTGAAAAAAAAAATTTAATTGTTGGAAGGAAGCTCATGTACTGAAAATTACTCAAAATAAAACGATTGCTACATAAATTTGCTCATAATTTTGGGCATGGTTCGCACCTGAAGCGACCGTATTTGATATCGAAAATGATTGTTACAGAGACCTCCCTAAAATACATTGCTACGATTCGTAGAGAATTGTTTAATTTGTCGAAATTCAATAATATTAAAATCATGACATACTACAACTTCTTTTTAAACGTAGACAAAAGGACAAAATCATAAATCGATCAAGGTCAACAACAAAAAATTACAAAAAACGCAAATCATCCATAAACCAGGTAGGTTAAGCTGCAATGCAAAACAGGTCCGAATTGTGATACTATAGATTCTCATTCTCCTACTCGAACCATTTAAAGCCTTTGATGAAGCTAAATAGTAAATTGTTTTTAAAACTACTTAGGTTAGTGAAATTTGTAAAAGTGCTCGTTCCAAAAGGAGGTTGCCTAATAGAGGTCAATGCTGAGCATGAATAAAGTGTTTCATCTACTTGGTTCATGCTCAGCATTGACTGTTTCTTGTTTCTCCTCAGTTTACAGCTTCTCTAATTGACGTGAATGCCAAATCTTTATGCGTGCTCTTCGAAGATCAAGTTACTATTGGTGACTCTTACCAATTAACCAATATCTTGCTCTCTGATGGAAATCAGTTCTTCAGAGGGCTGCATGTCTAGTCTGGAACAGATTTACCTGCTTATTTTATGTTTGTGTCCTCCATATAATATAGCAAACTGCTGGGCTAGCTCATAAGTGTAGCTTTTGACATCGGTGCTATTTCTCCTAGTGATTTCCATACAGCTTGGCTGTCAACAACTATTTAAGGCTTTATTTATTGCGGCGACTTCCATCTGATGTACACTGAATTGAATCGGGCGAAGAAAATGGATGTCAACTGTTCAGATAAAAATCCTGCATCCACTCTACCTACGAGTTTGGAGCCATTTGTAAAAATTTCCACTACCTCCTACGTATCGTTTAACACAGGCAGGCCATTCTTTGCACTTTTTCTACTATTTCAGTTTTCTTGCATTGGACAGTGCAGTCCACCATTTGATCACACCGTACGTTAAGATCAGTCTGATTACAGATGTGTAAGGCCAAAGAATATTTAAGATGCTAAGCTTATACATAAGTATCGCACTAACGTTGCTATTTCTGATCTTTCCCTGATATTTGGTTTACAGCTACAGGTATTTTGTTTGTTTTGTAAGTACCAGATTGCTTTTTCCAGAATAATGAATCTGATACCAAAGAGCCTGTGTTTATTAGTGAAAATAACCAATTCTGTTTTTGGATTAATTCCTAACCGACATTTTTTGGCCCATATCAATGTTATTTCAAGGGCAGTTTGCCTAGCCTCTAACGTAGTCGAGCATTTACCCGATACGAAAATTGTGACCTCATTGGCGTTGGCAATTACTTTGCAAACCTCATTCTCAAGCTCTGTAATCTAGCTGTTAGTTGCCGCGAATGATGATTCTTTTGTAATTGAACTCCCCAAGCACCATGTTGATATTCCTCCAGAGGAAAGTGCGCTCGATTAATCCTACCAAGGACTCCTCCATATCCTTCAAAAATTGTTTTCAAGGATTTTTCTGAGCCTAAATTTTTCATTCCAATAAGAAAAATGCCTTAAACTTTTATCAACTATTTCATGCATTGGGTGCAGTTTCGCTTGTTTGGTTCAAGTTTAGATAATTTCTTTTAAGTCTATTCTAAATTTTCTCCTTCTGTTTCTAAAATTATATTTTTAGTTTTATTTGTTAATGTGTTTTTTTGTTTAATTTTAGAGCACCAAATTGTGAGTTCCTTCAAGGATACGGATTAACAGAATGTGGACCTGTAGTTCTAGTAAGTGCTCGAGGTAGTAAAAAGTACGATGCAACTGGTCACCCAACACCAACAACCCAAGCCAAGGTTGTTGGTATTAATGATCCCACATTTAAAGCTCTCGGAGCGAATATGGAGGGTGAAGTACTTGTACGTGGACCACAAATAATGAAAGGCTACCGAAATAATCAAAAAGCTACAGAAGAAATGCTTATTGATAACGGTTGGTTACGTACTGGGGACATAGGATATTATGATAATGATGGTGAATTTTACATCACTGATCGTGTGAAAGAGTTGATTAAAGTCAAAGGATTTCAAGTTCCTCCAGCTGAATTAGAAGTATTATTAAGAGATCATAGTGAAATTTTAGATGCAGCTGTAATTGGTGTTAAGGATCCTATCAGCGGAGAACTTCCACGAGCCTACGTGGTAAAAAAGCCAAATTCCAAAATACAGGATACTGATATCAAAAACTTTATTAAAAGCAAAGTTGCGTTTTATAAACGATTAGAGGGTGGTGTTGAGTTTGTTTCAGAGATTCCAAAAAATGCAACTGGAAAAATTTTACGTAAGGAATTAAGAGACAGATATGCAGCTTCATCATCTTAAATAATTTTTTTACATTAAGACATTTTAAAAATAAGATTATATATTTTTGACTGTATGAGAGGATGTGTGAGATTTCTTTTTCAGAATACGATTACATGTAATAGTTTTATTAACATTCCTATTGTTGTGGTTAAATATTGTTAAAGCTATTTTTGTTTGAAGACTTTTTTATGTGTATTTAAAAGGAAATAATCTAGAACTGTTTTGGAAAGCTAAAAAAATATGTAAATATTAATATTAAGCATAATATAAAACTATTTTATAAAATATAAAAAAAGTGTCAGTTTTCTTAGAGACTATAGTTTGAAATCTAGAAACATTGCTTAATTCATTTGTTCGAGGAACAAATATAATTACCTTCGTATCAAAGAGATAACACTTATTTATAGATACTAAGTTTCTTTTAATACAATCAACTCTACTGTTTGGAAAAAGTAACGTAGCAAAAAATAAATAGAACATATCTGATTGGAAAGGTTGTTGGTGTCGTACTAAACTTGCAGTTTAAAAATTTTTTTTGAAGAACCAGTCAGTTGAGAAATATTTACACTATGAAATGAATACCAATTATTTAGTAATAATTTGTTATGTTTTAGTACACTTTAGAACAAGTTTGTGTCTTGGATAAAATATATTTATTTGACAACAAATATAAAAATGTAATAGTTTTGGTTTCAATTCTCGAATAAACTAATTTTAAAGCTCCTAAGTTTAAATCATGAAATTTAAAAAATTTAAGTTTTCAATAATTTTAATTTAAAAGAATAAATATTTTGTAGCTCGAACATCTGGATATACTCGTATTACTAAGAGTTGACAGGAAGCTCTGGACATCCATATTACCAAAATTATTCAAAATAAGACGATTACTATAGAAAAATGACCATAAATCGAAAAAGCTCAAGCGATCGCTATTTTCCAATACAAATCGAAAATATCCACTAAACATCCTGGAATTCTTAGACCGGTCACTCGATTAAGGCCAAAATTCATCACGGTGCATGTATTAGTCTCCTCTTTCAGTTTATATGTCATTCGTCAAGATTCGAGACAACTCGATTTTTTGGGATTTATAAAGCAATTATGTACTTTTATTTACTTACTAAAAATCGTAGCCGAGTTACAAAAAGACAATTATTTCAACTGAAAACATTTGTAGCATCGCATATATTTGAATTTGAATTTAAACAATTAATGAATAACTTTGTACGTAGGGTAAAATCAAAATGAATAGCTGATCAAAATGAATAGGTGTATAGGGAATTAAATTTAATAGAAAACAATAAAAAGATGGAGGCACTTCCGTTTTAGATTTGAAATGAAATGTTGTGTAAAAAGTTGTCTGTATATTATAAATAAAAACACATTTATTGTTAATAAATAAAACAAGTATATTTAAAATAAAAATATTCAGTGTTTTCACATTTTAGGTAAGGTATTCCAACTTCCGACGACAAACAAATACATAATTCGGTGGTGTAGTGGTTAAGTTGTTACTACATCTTCCAGTTGTTGTTTGCCTGTTACTTAGTCGATTTTTGCTTATAAATTGAAAATTTCAAAAACCTTCAAATGAAAATAAATAAAAACTACTGAAGATATTCAACTAAAACTTGCTGTGGAGGCATTATCGTAACATTAGCTTTTATTTAAGGCATATATAAACGGAATCGTAGAGATGTAAAATCTGGTTTCTAACACCGCTGTTTCAATTGGACTGAAACTGATTAAAATTATAGCTCTAATGGACCGGAGTACACACAGCAAGTTTGAGTTGAATTGCTCAAACAGTTTTTGTTTTATTCGCGTTTGAAAAATTTGGAACACTTTTTTGAAAAAAAAAAAAAAGAAAAATTTAAATCATGTAACAGGCAAACAAAAACTAGAAGATGTATTATAAATCGGAAAAGTTTCTGACCCTGGATAAAATAAATTGGGACCCCGGATAAAATAAATTGGGACTCGGATAAATTAGAAATTGTGGCCCGGCTAAATTAAATGAAATTTTTAATACTTTCCGGAAGCGTAATTAGTTGTCTAATATACGAAAAAATAAAATAAATAAATAGAACAATTAAATTATTTTAAGTTTCTTCATTTTTTTCTTTTCAAATTTTCCAGTTTAATTTGCAATTTTCTTAATTTTTCTATATATATCGAAAAACTTTAATATTTTTGAAGAAAAAACCTTTGACTTTAGCCGGGATCGAGCCCGCACCCTCAAAGTCGGCATCGTAACCACTACTTCGCCATTTCATTTGTTTTTTAATGTTGGATGTTTCTCAAACATTACCAAGGATATTTTTAAATTGAAATAATATTTAAATATATTCCCCCCTAAATGTCATATATATATATATATTATATTTTTTACTCCAACCTTATTCAATTGATTAAAAAAAAAGAATATCTAGATGAGTAATCGAACCACGGACCTTCAAGTTCATAGACCGACATCACATATACTACACCACGACCCCACTTTTTAGAATGATTAAGTCATACTTAGCTTAACTAATTTTTTTTAAATTAAAAAATAATATTTCAAATTCAACGTTTGTGAGATTCAAATATAAATTATTTTGTAACAAATTTACCACAATATAAATAAAACAATTATAATTTTTGTATAAATTAAAATATTTAATCATTAAATATATAGTTTTCTAAGTTTATATAATATTATAAATAATAAATTTTGTAGATGAAAATGATTGTAAGATGATGCAAGCTGGTCTTGAGTTTCCATGATAGCTTTAAATATTGTCTCGGTTCTGTAATAAAAATAAAATAAATAAATTAGTATGAAACAAATATAAATGAATTAAATTTATTTTGGTAAAGATTATATTTTCTATTCGCGGCTTAAAATTCTGACAATTGTGATTAGTTTTATTGGATTTTTTACTCCAGGAATCTATTTCATACAAAATGAAAATAGCCACTAGATATGCTAACCGTCGTAGATTTACATGCGTTATTAATGTACGAAAATCTGAAAGGTACGTAATCGTGTTTTACTTATTTCCACTAAATTCTTTATAAAGTCTATACAGGCAGAAATTTGGAGTAGGGTTTTGGTTAGGTTAATTTTATATTTTGACAGAATTTTACTGCATAGAAAAAATTAATCGTGGTTGGTATGATCATAAAAAGTTTATCGTAGATGTTAAACTTTAAGTTCGATTAGTTGAGATACAGATGGGAAATAGTAACCTTAAAATTGGCTGTCAACTATTTGGAATGCCTTCATGTTTGCCTCTGGAGAGTGAGGCTTCTCAAGATGGAAGGGTCACATCCCAATAGCACTCGGAACCCAGTTCCGATCAAAGACCAAAACACAAAAATTTCGACGAAAGGTGCAAATTCGTCGCTCCATTTTTTTGGTAAAGAAGCATCACTGCTTCAAACACTCTTCGTCATGGCTGATATTGCTTATGAGCCTTGAGTTTAGGGTAGCAAACGGAGTATTTTGACAAATTTTCATTAAATGGATATCTATAGCCTCCTGCAAAATATGCAAGTGTGCATGCCATTTTTTTAATCGAGAATAATGAGCTGTCGTAAATCTTGGCGAGGGCCATATAAACTGAAAGGTGACCCCAAAACATGGACCGTGCTGAAGTTTGAGCTTAATCGAGGCAATGGGTTTGGGAATGGCACAAAATTTTCGTTTTGAATGTAAAATTTGTGATTTTCGATTTATGGCCAGTTATTTATGTCTTTTTTAAATGTTTTACAAAATTTTTTATGAAAAAAAACCGCTGGCCGGAGGCTCTGGAGATCCGTTTCACCAAAATCAGTCCAAATAAGACGATTACTTTACAAAACTGGGCCATAAATCGAGAAAGCTCAAGCGATCTCTATTTTCCCATACAAATCAAAAATATCCACTAAACATGCTCGAATTTTTAAACCGGTCACTCGATTAAGCTCAAACTTCATCATGGTCCATGGATTGGTCTCCTCTTTCAGTTTATATGTCATTCGTCAAGATTCGAGACATCTTGATGTTTTGGGATTTAAAAAATCCCAGCGGCAGGTATATCCGCTAGAAAAAGGTAGATTTCGGGGTCAGACGGTTTTGTGTCCAAATAAAATTAGATAAGTCAGATTAGTTTAAATAAAAAATATAAGTAGAAACAGAATAATTCAAAAAAATTATCGAACCAAATTAAATACATAATCCGAACTAACTCCATCAATACAATTTCGAAACAGTTTTATTTAAGTTGGTTTAAACTACTTTTAATAACATATTAAATCCACCAAAGATCAAATGAACTACGTCACAACTACAATTATACCATCACACATAATTTATGATCAAACATTATCAAACAATTTTATTTCAAAATCATCTTTTGTTGTTGTGTTTTTTTGTTCTTATTTAATCTTTTTTCAAACGGTTACTTAGTAAAAAAAAATAAAAACAAAAGAGATTTTGATAAATTTTCTATAGTATTAAATGGGTTGATATTTTTCTTGTAAGGGTTGCATTATAATGCTTATAAAAATGGAACCTTTTAGGTTAGAAAGCTGAAATTTTTTGAGGCTATAGTTGGAAAGTATGTTTAAAAGTTGAGATGAATTTAAATAACATAAACTGAAACATGATGAAAGCATTGCCTTTTGCGTTTGTTTTCATTTCAACAGCCCTAGGGTCTCAACCGTTAGACTTAAACTATTATTTTTGAAAATTTTGGAAAGATTTATATTTAAAATACGTGAAAAAAAGTTTTCAAATATGAGCTTGGTCATTTCAGCTAGATCAAGGGCAGCAAAGTTTAGCAAATTTTTAAAACAGCTGATTTTTGAGGAACCTTTAGCGTTGCAGGTTCCTCAAAAATCAGCTGTTTTAAAAATTTGCTAAACTTTGCTGCCCTTGATCTAGCTGAAATGACCAAGCTCATATTTGAAAACTTTTTTTCACGTATTTAAAATATAAATCTTTCCAAAATTTTCAAAAATAATAGTTTAAGTCTAACGGTTGAGACCCTAGGGCTGTTGAAATGAAAACAAACGCAAAAGGCAATGCTCCAGTTGTCATCTGGATACAAATGATAAAAAAAGGTTCAAATATTCAATATTTTTAAATTTTATTAAAATATTATTATTCAAACGGAAGTTATAGCGCCCTAGATTATTCGACTTTTTAGGCTCTAGCCGCTTAGCCGGTAGCCGAATATGGCCAGTTCACGAACTTGTCCAAGACATTATTTGCCGAACCATACACAGAAAATTATTTTGCTGTAGGTCGAAAAATGCGACCGTGAGAGTGCCGCTAAATTCCGTTATACCTCATATCGTTATATATATATATATATATATATATATATATATATATATATATATATATATATATATATATATATATATATATATATATATATATATATATATATATATATATATATATATATATATATATATATATATATATATATATATATATATATGAAAAAAGTTAAGGGGGACTGTCAAATGATGTCAAATAAACTTGTTGGTCAAATAAACTAATAAAATTATAATTATAATTAAAAATAGTTCCACAAATTGAATTAGTGATTAATACATTATAAATAGCTGTGCTAATTGGTATTTGGATTGATAAAAATATTTTTTCTTTGTTTTTTAAATAATTATTTGTTTTGTTATATAATTTGTAAACATTTCAATTTGAGGTTAAGTTAAAAGATGATAAATAAATTGAAAGATTAATAATAATAATATTGAAAATGAGAATGAAGATATCACATTACCTCCAGTTACTATAAATATATTAATGGAATTTTTGAAAGAAAAAGAACAACGTGAAAAGTTTGAAAAACAAAGAATTTCATCAAAAGATATTACAGAGGAAATTGGTTTTGAAGAAAATTGGCATGAAGATTACAGTGAAGCAAACAAAAGCAAATAGTAACTAATTTGTACATTACTTGGAGTATATAATGGGATCAAACCCAAACACTATTACGGAGTACTTTACGCCTCAGTCATCGCGTGCAAGATCTATTTTGTCCCCGGAAAATTTGGTGATGGATTCGGAAGCAACAAAGATAGGAGATCTGTCACTCAAATCATTTAATACTTTTATGACTGATTTGTTGGAGAGTAAGCTTGCGGGTGTTGCAACAAAAGCGGATGTCACCCATTTGGAGCACAGAATTGAATCGATAATAAAAGAAAAAAGACAACTTGAAGATCAATTGGAAGTTTTAAATCGAGCATTAGGCTCTATGAAAGAACAGGTGCTATTAGTGGAAAAACAAAGCCGGCAATTTAATCTTATTTTTAAAGGAGTGGCAGCTAAAAGTAATGAGGATGCCACTCAATCGGTCATCGACATCTGCCAAAATATGCTTGGTATTACGGAAAAAGTCAACGTTAAAAGAGCGTTTAGATTATACAGCAAAAACAAATCGGCGTCGCTAGTAAATGTTCCGATCTTTGTAGAATTTGTCACGTACAAAGACGTGATGAATGTTCTTAAAAACACAAGTAAGCTCAAGGGCAAACGAATTTATATTGATCGAGACTATCCGCTTGAAGTCAGACGAATAAGAAGTTCTTTGCTGGCAATCAGAAAAGAAATACTGAAGCATAATGATAAAATATCAGTTCGAATTAAAAATGAAAGCTTAATTGTGGAAAATACAGTTTTTTGGTGGAAAGAAGGTGAAGGTCTAAGAACGGATACAAATGAAGCAGGTGCCAAAATAATAAGTGATCTTGTGGGTTTCAATCTACAAGAATTTTTGGACAAACTTCAAGATGATTTTCTGAACGAAGCATCCTCGTCAATATCCAATCAGCATGTGAGAAAAGGTTGAGAAAGCGCCGTCTGTTCGACTGTAACCTCTAATAAACTTGTAACTAGTGATAAAAATGTTTTAGATTTAAGTTGTAATACAATTAGAATTTTAGCATATAATATCTGTGGGCTAGGGAATAAACTATTGTTTGTGGATTTTTTTAATTATGTAAGTAAATTTGATATTTTTATATTATTGGAAACTTTTATTATGGATAGGTATGAAATTTTTGATAAATATTTTGTAGAATTTAATCTCTGTTGGGTACCAGCTACGAGAATTAGCAACTTTGGGAGAGCAAGTGGTGGTATGTTAATTGGTTATAAAAAAATGGGAAGATTGTCCAAAGCCACGAAATTTGAAAAAATAAATCAAATATCTTTTATAAGCACGGAAATTCAAGGAAAAGTTACCTACGTGCTGCCAGTCTATCTCAATGGTAACAATTGGAATGAAGATTTTCTATTAATATGTGAAATGCTGGAACAGAATAACAAAGTAAGTTTTATACTAGCAGGAGACTTCAATGTACGAATCGCTGAGAACCAATTCATGGTAGAGGAGTTGATGGAAATTAACCCAAGCTTAAGTCAAGTCAGAAAATCGAACGACAAGATTCTAAATCAACGAGGAAAAAAACTTCTAGAAGCGTGCGATGATTATGGGTTAATTATATTAAATGGGCGTACACCAAGTGATCCAGACGGGAGTTTTACTTTCTTGGGCGTTATGGGATCCTCAACAAACGATTTAGTTTGTTGTTCAATAGATCTACTGGGAAAAGTTCTGGATTTTGAAACGGGCTCTCTTGTTTTTTCTGACCACATGCCCATCATCACTACGTTGAAATGGGGTGAAAATCAATTTATAAAGCGAAAAGGCCTCTCCCCAAAACTGAAATGGGTGGAGGAAAACAAATCCATGTTCTGTAAAAAGCTTGAAACTGGTATGCGGTATATGGGAGACCTGTCTGAAAGTCCGAGCAAATCTTTGCAATGTCTAACTGAACAAATAAAATTAGCAGCGGGAATTCATTTACATCAATCCAAAAAGGGCCAGGAAATAAAAAAGACTCATAACATGTGGCACGATGCGGAGTGTGAATTAGCTAGGAAAAAGTCATACAAATTTCTCCATAGAGCAGCAAAACTGAATACCGAGGTTTCAAAAGATTTATACCTAAAAGCAAATAAAGATTACAAATATTTGTGCAGAACAAAGAAAAAAAGTTTTTACTCTATTCTATATGCATCATTAAATTATGTAAGAAACGGTAAAGAGTTCTGGAGTATAGTAAAAACTTTGCGCCGCAAGGATACTGCAGTTTGCTCGGTTGGGGTCCCAGCTCTTGCTGGTTATTTTAAGTCACTACTCTCACCACAAATGAATTACACAACGGTATTAACAGTGGAACCATATATAGAAAATGATACACTTGATAGTGCAATAAAAATGGACGAACTACAAGATGTTCTAGGTAAATTGAAACACAACAAAGCACCTGGAGCAGACAGAATACCATACGAGTTCTACAAAAATGCACCTAATAGTTTTCTATTATATTTGCTTTCATTTTATAATACAATTTTCGAAACAAGAGAGATGCCACCGTCTTTTAAGGAATCACTCATTTTCCCAATTCATAAGAAGGGTGACAGCTCGGTACCTGAAAATTATAGAGGTATTTCTTTTATGGATTCGGTTACAAAAATTTTTTGCAGCATATTACTAGGTAGATTAGAAAAATGGGTAATGGAAAACAAAGTGCTTAACGAATTTCAAGCTGGATTCAGAAAGGGGTATTCTACGTTTGATAATATATTTAATCTTAAAAGCATCGTAACCCTGCGACTACGCTCTAAGGGGCAAAAAATTTACACATTTTTTGTGGACTTCAAATCAGCTTTCGATACCATTTTAAGATCATCTCTGTTTTATAAACTAAGCAGTGCTAATGTGTCGACGAAATTTTTAAGGGTATTAAGGAGTTTTTATGAAAATACAAAAGCAGCTGTTTGGAATGGCGTTGACCTATCAGAATGGTTTGCTACGGAAATGGGGGTAAAGCAGGGCTGTTTACTCAGTCCTCTACTGTTTGCTTTATTTTTGAACGACTTAGTTGACTTTCTGTGTGGAGGAATACTTATTGGTGATCTTCGAATTAAAGTCTTGATGTTTGCAGATGATATAGTGCTTTTGGCGCCAAGCCCCGAAGTATTGCAGAAGATGATAAATCGCCTGGAAGAGTATTGCAATATGTGGAACTTAATTATTAACCTAGGTAAATCGAAGATAATGATATTTAGCAATGGTGGAAAGAAAGCAGCGATAGAAAACTAGTGGCTGAATGGCCAAGCGATTGAAGTGGTAAATTCTTACAAATATCTTGGTATGATCTTGACACCACAGTTTTCCATGAGTTCACACATGGATCAGCAATTAACCTATGCCAAACAAGCGCTAAATGTGGTGTGGAAGGATCTTGTAACAACATCAACGGTTCCAATTGCAGCCAAAATGCAGGTCTTTGATGCAGTTAGTGGATCAATAATGTGCTACGGATGCCAGATTTGGGGTTGGGAAGCCTATGACCAAGTGGAAAAATTGCAGAGGTTCTTTATTAAGAAAATTCTAGGACTGCCGAGGAACACACCAAACTACATGCTATTATTGGAAACGAATAGAAGTGAAATTTTTGTGCATACACTCAAACTACACTTCAAGTACATAGTAAACGTGTTGCAGCTACCAACAGAGAGACTACCTCGATTTCTGGCTAATGAGATTATAAGAAATAAAACATCCTGGTTTAGAGGCTGGCAAAGTCTAGCTACAATGCATCTGTGCACACTGCGTGAATCTGTAGGGGATATTTGCACATTAACAATTGAACTGAACAGTATTCTGGCAAAAGTGAGAACCCAATCTGTAATTTCGAACATGGAAAAAGCCCGAGTTTCAAAAAATCATTACGCCTATAGCACCTTTGCTCTTAACCTGGATGAGCGTCATTACCTACTTACAACTATGGATGTACGGATGCAAAGTTGGATCTTTAAAATACGAGGAGATCTGATAAACCTCAATTACCGGCCTTGGCGATCAGGTAATGCCCAAAACTGTTCTATATGCAATCTCAATGTACGTGAAGATGCTATCCACTTTGTTGCTATCTGTCCAGTTCTTGGAACAATCAGGAAACGGTACTTTGGGTACGATGCATTGTCTCGGCAGGATGTTTTTGATGTGCTAAATGGATATAGAAACTGGAAGGATCTCTATAATTTTTGTCTGGAAGCCTGGAATTATAGAAACCAACTCATTAATGAGTTTAATTACTAACAAAAGAGAAAGAAAAGAGAATGTCCAACCAACAGAGATTGAATCTACTAATGTTTATATACATATGAATGTCTATATGATATTCTTCTATTCATTTTTGCTGTCCAAAATATTTAGGTTCTAATATTCTTGAATTGTTTTAATTTGGTATTTATTATGCAAGCGAACAGACGGACCGCTGGTCCATTGTTTTTTTTTTGTAGTTAAGCTTAAATAGAACATTTAGTATGTATAATTTTTTTGAAGAAACAAAAATAAAGCTTATTATTATTATTATTATATTATTATTATATATATATATATATATATATATATATATATATATATATATATATATATATATATATATATATATATATATATATCTACATATATAATTTTTTTTTTTTTTTGTTTTTCCATCTCCGCTTATCACGTCGTTTAGCATCAAAATTTTTCCCAAATTCCGAGATGAAGCCCATTGCAATAGGTAGATTTTTATATGAAATCTACCTAAAAGCAAAGACTAATCTATGTCTTCTTTGAAAGTTTTACAAAATTTAAAGCAAATCCATAGATTTTAGTTCATTTAACCTACTGAATCTACTTCAAAAAAAAAATCAATTCTAAAATACTTATAAAATAGACGTCGGTAGGAATCGAATATTGGACGTAAAATTAATAAAGTCGTATTACACTCACTATCCCAGCGATATACACAAAAATTGACTTTTAGTTTTAACTAGGAGGGCCCGGCGTGCTTCGCTACGCTTATAAATACAGTTTTTGCGTAGACACTTTGTTGACGTAGAAGCAATGATTTCAAAAAGTGGTTATGAGAAATGCTAGCATATAATTTTTAATTTTTCTTTTTAAATATATGAATGAAAAATAATCAAAACTCTAGCTGATCAGTTCGGATATATGAAAAATTAGCGATCAAATAAGTTTTCAAGTAAGCCTATTTGATCTCTAACTTATTTGATCGCTAATTTGTCATATATCCGAACTGATCAGCTAGAGTTCTGATTATTTTTCATTCATATATTTAAAAAGAAAAATTAAAAATTATATGCTAGCATTTCTCATTACCACTTTTTGAAATCATTGCTTCTACGTCAACAAAGTGTCTACGCAAAAACTGTATTTATAAGCGTAGCGAAGCACGACGGGCCCTCCTAGTAATAATAATAAAAAAACAAAGAAAAAAAATAAATCTATCCACTCCTAAATCAATGCATAAACTAAATTGAAATTTGAAAAGAACATATAAAATACTAAATAATAATAATCAAAAAACAAAGATAAGACTTGGGCAATTCCATTTCATATTGTATAGCGGGGGCCGTTAAATTCAAAAATACATTTTAATTCGTCTATAACTTTTTTATTTATGATCCGATTTGTGTGAAAAATCTTTAAAATCTAAGTTATACTAATATCAGTTAGCAGTGAAAATTTTAAATGAATCCATCTGCATCTATGAATCAAAAAGCCTTAGGCTCCAAAAAGATTTTTTTTAGCGTATTAGTATATAAGATTAACTTTTCTCATAATTATATTTAAAAGATTTATGCCTAAATGTTGATATTTTAGTAATATTTAAATTTTATTTTCTGAAAATCTGAAGAGTGTGATAGTTGATTTCTTATGGACTTGATTGATTGAGTTCTTATGGACTTGAACTTTGTCTTTCCAGAAAAATTGATTGAATGAATACATGATTTTATGAGTGGAAGTAGAATAGTGGTGAAAAAAATATTAGGTGAGATTAGGACTGCCACTAGGTAGAAACGTTTCGCCAACACTTTTTAATCTATATATACAATGAAAATACATCAGACCATGGACAATTATTAATCATTCTGGAATTTATATATGATTTCATTGTCATTGGGATGCGTAGATTTAGACGAAGCTGTAGACAAAGCTTTAATTGCTTTTTGTAAATCATAAAATTATGCCAAATAACGTATAAACTGAAACGAAAAACCAACATATTCACCGTTCCGAAGTTCAAGCTTAATCAAATAACTGGACTAAGCATGTCAGCGTTTTAAGTAGATATGTTCGTTTTGTATGGAAAATAGCGATCGCTTGAGCTTTTTAGAATAATGGTCAGTTTTGTGGAGTAATTGTTTCATTTTGACTAATTTTGATGACATGGATGTCCACAACACCTTTTCAGCCTGCTTTGCAGCTTTTAGTTGGACAGCAAATATAATTATAAAAACTTTTAAAAAAGTTGACTTTGTTTAAATTTCACGAATAAAGCCAAAACTAAATATTAAGTGAACTGTAATAGCTTTTCAATAATTGTCAATGTATGGTTTGATTAAGTTCTCTAAATTTGAATAAATCTGAAATAGTAGAAAATTGATTAAAACTTTAAATACCAGTTCCACAATTATCCTTTTTTCATCGTTACAAAAATTAAAAAAATCTACAAAATGTAATGTTTTGTTTTTTATACAACCAACCAGAAAACATTTCCCTAACGTGATATTTTTTATACTGAAATTCTCGTCTCGAAACACTCGTCTCGATAAACGATTGATGCATGTTTGACAAAAATCGCAAAATTAATGTTGAATAGAAATTACTTTTTTGAAATTTGAATATCAAATTTAATTGTGATACAATATTTCCGTGATACTCTTCTATTCATGGTTTTTCCTTTGATTGTATAATTCCATTTAAATTATTTACAAAACAAATTGCAAATAGAAAACACTTATGAGTTTACTTCGATATGTAAGGTAACACAAATTAATACAGAATAAATTTAAAAGTTTAAGGAAAATCGTAAAAGAATAAAAATACTATCGTTTCCTCATTTATTATAAAATGTTTAGATTAAAAGAAAATTATAGTAAATTTACCACAAGCAAATTGCTTTGAATAAAATTTCGATTTTTTTATCAATAAATTTGTTCAACGTTTTACGGAAAATTTAATAGGAAAAAAATTATACTTAACTATTATTGCAAAAAACTATTGTTGTTTTAAGTATATCCTCAGAATATCCAATCTCCATTATAAACTTGCAGTTTTATATTATTATAAATAGTTAAAAAAAATGCGCAATTAGAAATCAATATTTTGTTGTATCGAAAAACATAAGCAACCGCCTTTTTCTAAACAAAACTAAAATCTCCACCATTTGCCAAGATTTGTAAGAACTCGCTTTCTGGATTTAAAGCATAGGTTAATGCCTTGGCTATTTTGCAAACTTTTGTCGAAATTTTTTTCTCAAGCAAAACCAATTTAAATATGCTGGGACGAAGCTCTTGGTATCCATATTATCAAAATTACAAGCCCGAGTGTGCCCGAACAAGTTTTTACATGCCCTCAAGTTGTATTTTAAGGTTTTTATATTAGATATTTTAATCAAATTCGAATGTTTGAGATAGTGTCGGCGCGATACAAACAGTCCTCAGACTCCTCCAGGCTATAGGGTTCCAGAGCTCTAGGTTCTTCAATAGATCGTATTTGGTGTAACCTTATTTAAGTAATCTCTAGTTACCGCGAGCAAGCTCCTGTTCAATCACACGGAAACATTTGCCTGGGCTGAGTAAAGAGGAGTACGAGAGTGTTTTATATCATCCTTGTTTTATACGCACGCCAGTCGCCCTGATAAATCATTTTGACTCATCAACCACTTTAAATTCGAACCGTTAGTCACTACTATAAATTAATGTCCTCAAACGAACGCTCGAAATGTTTTTATTCCAAGAACAACCGTTAGACATTTGTTTTCGCTTGGTGAGTACTTTCTTTAAGCTGAGTTTAACAGCTTAGACATGTATGCAGTCGGATGTTCATTGTCATCATTATACAATTATGGTCATCGCTGGAGTTGATGTCAAAGCTTTCTTTTATGATATCGGCATAAAAATCGAATCGAATCTGACACACTGACGAAGGAACAGGAAAATATTGCGATGACTATCTCGTGATCGATGGTAATCCCCACTTTACTAATGACAAAACCAAGATGCTTAATCCCGGATTCCAGAAATTTGCTCTTTTCGATGCTTATGGCAAGATTTACTTGCTTCAAACAGCCTGTCTACTCGAATAATACGTGAAAATGTGAAAAAACGTATCTATCACAATTAAAATGTTGTCCTAGTATACGATAACCTAAATCTTCCACCTTGGCGGTATATTGCTCGATCCATTAGCTTGGATATCATCCGTTATGAGGTGCACAGACGGAAAGACATAGGAACAAAGACGATGTTCAGGAACTGCAAACACTGTTTTGTATGCATTAGAAGTCCTTCGATCTGTGGCAAGGGGTATGCATTCGTTTTGTTACGCTGTTCACAGTGGTCAAACTCCTCCCCAATTAACTTTTTCACTTCCAGAGATATTGGAAAGTGGCATTTTTGATGGGGGCTGCCCCACCTTCAATCCCATTATCGAAAACGGCGAGGGAAGCAGAATTTTATCATGCAGTTTCCCTTCTTTGACAGATGTCAAAGTAAGACCCAGTTTTTCTTCTTTAGAGACAGTTGATTTGTTATCTGTGAGAAAAGAGTCAAAAGTAATTCAGTAGTATGTTCAATAACTCTCTATCACCTATAGGGAGTCTGAGTTGATCACTTTGTCTTAAAACGTAATTTGAGACAAAGTTATAAGTTATTTACCGAGATTTGTTTCTAATCATTTCTGTGTGTATCAAAAAACATAAGTTAAAACCTTGCCAATTTTGCAAGCTTTTATCGAAATGTTCGTCCAGCAAAAAAAACAATTAAAATATGCTGGGACGAAGCTTTGGATATCCATGTAATTTAAATTAGTCAAAGTAAGAGGATTACGATTATTTATCGCCCCGATGTTTGGTCCATATTGATGCTATGAACAGCATTTTTGACTTTGTAACTCCTGTCAAAATTCTTCTTTTCGTCTGCAATGGCCAACTGTCACCAAATGCCGCATTGATCTAAATAGAGTACTACATACACCAGCACCCTTTTCTGTTATCTTGGTAGTCTGTACCTTGAATCTAATTTTCTTGTCTTGTTCCACCTCTAGATAAGTAATTTGATTCTTCCAGAGGATTATCTCACGACTCAGTTCTGTTGTTGGCCTGATAAAATTTGTTCAATTATCTCGCTCATGTTTAGCAGGCCGTTATATACTATGTTCCAAAGAAAAGGATCCAGTTTGGAATCTTGCGGAACACCACATGACATTCTTTGCTCTATTTAAAAATCTTTTTCCTCGAAAAAACGAATCGATTACTAATGTAGTGTAATGAAGCGCTTTCTCACTGGCGAACCAATGAGAATGGCATAGCAGGAAGCGTACCTAGCGAGATTTATTTTCTTGCCCCAAGCTAGCTTCAGCCCATGGGAACGATAAAGTAACCCTGCTACTTCAGCACAAATACAGAAATGTACGCTATTCACGAAAATTTGCAGAAATGGAAAGAAATACAAGTGGAAAAAGGGAGACTCTGGCGACCCCTGTTGCGAAAGACCCACGATCAACACGCCCAACCCCTACATTCACTCTCAGACGCCCACACACTCACGCATCACATTCACACCCCTAAATCGTAAGAATAATAAAAAAAGGAAAAAAATAAACAAAAAAAAAACATTCAAATCGACTCACCCATGGTTATATCCTCCTAGCCTCCAAAATCCTGTTTAGATCAGCCCTCCATCAGCTCGTTGGTCACGTTTGAAACCTCTCGAAAATACTTGTATATCACGAACGTTGATCAAAGTGGCACGTACAAACGTTGTACCAAAATGTTAGGTAGAAACGTTATATAAACTTGCAATCGATGGATAATTTTGTTGAATCAAAATGATAAATAGAAACGTTATATAAATCTGGCAATCAGCAACGTTGATTAATTTGTAAATGTTAAATAAAATGTTAAGTAGAAACGTAATCAAACTGGCAATCAGCAGTGTTGAGTAATTTATAAATGTAAAATAAAATTGTTAAGTAGAAACGTTAATCAATCTGGCAATCAGCAATGTTGAATAATTTAAAAGTGTTAGGTAGAAACGTTCAATAAACTTGCAATCGTTGGATACTTTTGTAGAATCAAGATGATAAATAGAAACGTTATATAAACTTGCAATCGATGTATAATTTCGTTGAATCAAAATGATAAATAGAAACGTTATATAAATTTGCAATCGATGTATATATTATTTTGCCGATGGTTAATTGCAGCACCAAAAAAAAAATCTGGTGGATCAGGCAAACACAAGCGACCACATCAGTGATATTCCCAAAATCATTTTATCTTGTGATATCTCCCAAATACTCTACCAACAATCAAGCGTGGGCAACACGTCAACCAAAGATACTCGACCTCGAAGGTAAAAATTATATAAATTTCAACATGTAAATTGTTTATTATAATTCAAGTGTTTATACACCAAAAAAAATTTCAGCGATTATTCTAGACTAATAAATTTAACCTTAATTAATTTTAAATTTAGTTAGAGGCGAATGCAAATCTCGAGTGTAATTACATTTATCTTGACTTGTTTTTTGATTAAAAAAAAACTAAATTTAACAAGCGCTTTAATGGAACATACACAACACAAAATTTTCTTTTGTTGATTCTTTAATTTTCAAGTGACGATTTACGATTCATATTTTTATTTAATTTCCTGATAAAATTAAATTTTATCAAGCGCCATCATTAAAAAAAACACACACAACAGATATACATTTCTTTTTTTTTATACTGATCACCCTTTTGGTTCTCGTAGTTCTATTTGAGTTTTTTTGTTTGGTTAAAGTTAAATTTAACTAGTGCATTTATATGAGAACTGACAAAAAAAAATAATTCTACATGGTCATACCTGAACCATTGGGGTTAAAAGTCACCGGCAGGATCTTTCTTACAACCCAATTTTCACTGAATTTACCTCTATACGATTTGACTACACACTTATATACATTTCGTTAATAAATTAACAAAAAGGAATCTCCAAAAAAAAACTTTTTACACGTTTTAAATAAGTAATTAATATTTTCCTAAGGATAAACACAAAATGCCACGTATCAATTTATTTAATATCACATTTTTACTGCACTGACAGTACCAAAAATAAGAATCTAATCAGAAAAGAATGTAATAGAACAAGAGGTTGAAAAGACTACAGTCGATCCATATATATCAAAAAAAATTCCTTTTCGAAAATCGAAAACCTCGAATATAGGGTTTCAGATGTAAAACAATTAATTCAAATCAAGTGGTAGGAAATTTTTATAGTTAAACAAAACTGGTTGGTTTTTCAAAATATTGCGCAATAACAATTTTACGATACAACTTATTTCCGATATATTAATAACATTTATCATTGAATTCAGAATGAATCAATTACAAGTTTAATCGACGTTAAGGCGTTCAGGCATTACAAAACTACAAAAGTCGTACAGTGAAGTTCGGTTTTATATCGGAAAGATTGTTTGAAGTAAATTTTCTTGTTCTCAGGTAAAGAGAAAAACAGATTGAATGTATAACAAAGCAAGATAATACTTCTTTGCATGTTAATGACTGTAAAAATAAACGCACAGCTGTTGTAAGGTTTTGAAAACTTCGTTGTGTAAGTTACGTTTGATGTTTAGAGAATTCAAATTGAAATAGTATAGTGAGAATAATCGAATGGAAGCACAGCGCGCGTCAATTTTAGGGTGTTGTAAGATTAAATTTTAATGTTTATACGGAAGATAATTAAAGAAAATTATTAATTAATTCAAATTAACCAATATTATGTTATATTAATTAATAAACAAAATCAGGGTAATTAGTGCAATTTTCTTTCTCACATATGTTTGTCCAGCTATTGAAAACTTAGTTAGATTTTAAGAAAAATAAGAAAACTATGGGTTAAGGGAACTATACGAAATATGACCATTGATGATGAATGGATGAGAAACTATCCTGAGCGGTACAGATTAATACAAGAAATAACAACTAAGGAAGCTGCGACTATAATACACTGGGTTCAGACATTAGTCCAGACTATCCATTACAGTAGTCTTTGACTATATTAACGAGATACTCTGACATATATCTGTTCCTCAAACCATCAACAATGTCTTTCCATCTAATCGAGTTAAAAGCATTTTTTGCGTCAATTGATACCAACCAGTGCGGTGAAACCCTTTTCTTTATCTTTTCCCTGTTTTACTGCTTTAACAGATTCTACCTCCTCCTGTTTTGCATGGATAGTTGATCGTCCCCTGAAGCCAAACTGGTTCCCAGGCTGCTCTGGATTTGGTCAGAGTTGCTTAAATGATATTTAACATGGTGTGTTTTAACTTTTATGAGCTGGGCCTGTATGATCAGAAATCTGCTGCTACCCTGAGTGTGATCGAATTTTTCTCCCTTATCCGCATATTTGACGCTTTTAAGTGCACCCTTGCAGGTTTTGACTAACTGACTAGCCATAATGCCATACTTCCAGCAGATACCCTGCCTCTCAACACCAGTTCAGGTATTTGCTCTATGGCCGTAACCGTGGATGTAAAGCATCGAATGACTTCCATCATCTCCTTAACTCTGCAGTTTACAGAACCGATCTTTATCTTCTCCTTCTTTAGCATCTTCAAGATTTAAGCTTGCTAGTAGCATATTGGCGGAACCTTTAAAAAGTGTGCAGGTTATGTTTTCAGGATTCTCTTTCACAGCTTCTTCGTCGCTTATTTCGATAGTAGCCATCTTGGCGAGGCTCGTGACTTTAGCTTTATTCTTGATTAACTAGTCCAGAACATGACTGAAACTGGATGAGTCTTCGGCTGTAAGAACCAACAACAGTTCGTTGTTTTTGATGCGTGGAATTTGTTTGATCTCCACTCCAGAGGTTTTATCTATGATTTAAGATCATTTAGAATATCAACATACAAACATCCTGCGTTTACACAGATTTTGAATGCATCCACGCACTTTCTTTTTCCCTTTTTCCACTTGTTGTTTTCCACTTTCCCTTTGCGACTCCTTTTTCTCCTGTTTCAAGCCATTTTCCATTCACCATCGTTGTTTGCAGGTTGGGTGAGCTGAGCTACTTTCCTTATTGTTATCCAACGATGTTTCCGTTAATGCTCCCCTTTCTATTACTTGAGATCCCGAATAGCTTGTTTTTGGTGTCATTATTTCTGGTGGGGTCATTATTGCGATGGTAATAGAGAAGAACCTTTCATTTTTGCAAACGATCCACTTTTCAATGGAGATCTCGGTGTTATCCCGCTATTTGTAAGACAATCGACGATAAATACTTGTCTCTCCCTTGACTGATTTTTGTCGATTTATCTGTTGCATTAGCACAAATTACCACCGAGGTAACATTGCAGTTGCTTGAAATCGGCAGCTTTGTGCATGCTTTCCCACTCTCTGATGCAACCAGTACAGGGTAGCCGTCTCCTTGCACCATAATTTTTGATCCTTTATTCCTCTTCATGTCAATTTAGGGCGAGGTATTGTTCCTCACTAGTTTTCATTACAATCTACAGCCCAGAGGAAAAGACTGTAGTGCGACCGCACCTAACATATTTATATATATATATATATATATATATATATATATATATATATATATATATATATATATATATATATATATATATATATATATATATATATATATATATATATATATATATATATATATATATATATATATATATATATATATATATATATATATATATATATATATATATATATATATATATATATATATATTTATATATATATTTATAATTAAAATTTATACATTACCACTATTTCTTTAATTGTTCAGATTCTGTGTAAGTATAAAAGTGTTCAAAACCATCTTTCCTGTCTCAACAAAATTAATTATATTTCTAACAGTTAGGCTCTAAATTATTATTATTCGATATGACAGATTTTAAGATTTATTGAAAAAGTTGATTATTCTTTTGTAGAGGAATTTATTTGAAATTAGCTGATAATTCTTTTGCTTTATGTGCAGCCTATATGTAAAGAAAGAGAAATGAATACTGATCCAGCAGTTTTAACGGCGTTTAATTGAAACATACTGAGCTGTGTTTGTATTTTTGATATTTTGATGTTATATTTATTCAATTCACCAAATCTACTTTTCAACACCCTATCGTTCATTAAAAATTTCAACCTACAAATACATAAAAAAATTATATAGGAAAAAAGACCTAAAAGTTCTTCGTTGATTAACTTTTCTTATTTTTTACTTTGGGCCAAACAGTTTTTATTTTTCATCCTCTTAAAAGAAGTTATTAAGAAAACTTGAAAATAATGATGAAAATTGAACATTTCTTGAAAATAAAATAAGTCAAACACAAAAAAAAAATTCCAAAAATATAATAAATCAACAGGAAACAAAGAGAAGTTGGTGGTAATTTGGAATGGGTGTGGAACCACTTCCATTATTATAGTTATTGTTGAACATAAAAATATTAAATTATTTTTATATTAATGATCATAATGTGCCAGATTTATGGGCAATAATAGATTTCATTATGACTGTCGGTCTGTTTTTGAATTAGTGCTTTTCTTATATATTTTGTATTGAAAAATGATTTGAAGGAAAAGTTTTTGTATCAGTCTGCAAAAAAAATAATTTCGTCAATCCAATTTTTGTCAAATATTTATGTAAATAGGTTGAAAAAAGCAAATAATGCGATTCAGTGAATCATATGCGTTTAATTTCCATTTTTGAATAACAGGTCTTTTTATTTTTGAATTTACTTCATCTATTTTATGTTTTAATTGTACCATGGGGTTGTGCAACACTTGATTTATTTATATGAAAAAATATATAGAGTTTTGTGTGCCTTGAATCTAGTATCAAACTCTCTAGCTGTTTGTCCAATGTATGTTTCGGGACAATCTAAACATTTTATGTGATAAATTTCTAATTTTTTATTCTTATCTTTTGCATTAAAAAAATTCTTTTAATTTATGTTGAAGGGCAGGTTACTAATTCCATATTGTGTTTAAGTTTCTTTTTTGTTTAAATTAAGTATTTTTTAAACCTCTGCGGCTTGAAGCCACCTGAGACTAAGGGTTCCGGCAAACTATTCCATTTGTATGCAGTTCGGAAAAAAAGCCTTTCTGCGATCTGCCAGTATGACAGCGTGGGATCTCGACCGTTTCTCTGGTTGCGGTAGCCGATTGCCGAGTAGAACGGGGGTAAGAATAAGTTTGAGGCATGATGCCGCTGATTTCATCTGAGCACCGTTGATGGCGATATTTGTAAAAAAACAACGAGGTTAGCAACAGTGCGACGATGTTGTAGGGAATCAAATTTTGTCAAAGCTTGATCACCCACAATTCGTATAGCCCGCTTTTGAACACAGTCCAAGAGGGCCAAGATGGAAACAGAAGCAGCATCCCAAACTTGACAACAGTACTCCATATAGGGACGAATATAGGACTTATAAACATGGAGCAATTGGTATGGAGTGAAACATTTTTTGCATCTAACACAGTCCAAGAGGGCCAAGATGGAAACAGAAGCAGCACCCCAAACTTGACAACAGTACTCCACACAGGGACGAATATAGGACTTATAAACATGGAGCAATTGGTATGGAGTAAAAATTTTTTTGCATCTATGGCCGAGGCCGAGTTTTTTAGAAGCGCTTTTTGCCACCGCCATTACATGATCGTTCCAGAGTAGGTTATTTGATACTGTGACACCCAATAAACGAATGATTTTACATTCACTTATTGGTTCATCACACATACTGAAAAAAATATCTTTGGGGAACTCGGTCTTTTATCTGGAAACAATCAACAGCTGTGTTTTGGTAGAGTTGAAATTGACCAGGTTTTGGTCGCCCCAATCGGCGACTTTTTTTTAGGTCTTTTTCACGTTTATGGCAGCGTCTCTCCGGGCGGGATTAATTCGTTCGTGCATTTTACCTTTTGAAGCAAGGGGCTTGGATGACTTGTGCAGTGTACTATCATCTGCAAAACTATTTATTGGGTTGCTGGTGATTTTCAACAATTCGTTGATATAAATCAAAAATAGGGTTGGAGACAATACTTTTCCTTGACGTACACCAGCGTTAGCAAGCTTAGACTCAGAAAAAAATCCGTCTAAGGAGACCGAAATATATCGGCTGGATAGAAAATTTTGAATCAGCTTCACAACATTGGGATGAAAACCATAAGCAACGAGCTTGTGGATCAGGTTGGCATGCCAGACTCGATCGAATACCTTAAAGATGTCTAAGGCGATAACGCATGTTTCACCACCTTTATCAAGTATGCTGTTCCAACAATGCGCTACATAGTTTAATAGATCGGTAGTTGATCGTTTGTTTCGAAAACTGTATTGGCTGTCGGCTATTAAATGATTTACTTCCAGAAATTTTGAAATGTGTGTATCCTTTTTGGAGGCGGGCTAGACATTTGCCAACTTCCAGCACGAGGGAAATATAAAAATTTGTAGGATTGGTTGAATATTTTAGTCAAAGTTGGTGCAAGTTCTTTGAAAAAGATTTTTAAAATAATGGGTGGGATGTTGTCCAATCCTGAGGCTTTGTTGATGTTCAACCCCTTTAAAAGTATAAATGATTTTTTTTTAATTGCAATGCATAAGTAGCAATACATCAGCTCCTTTGAGCAATATAAATCTCAAGCTTCTGATAAGACTTAGAGTATTATGATACAACAGAGTCATAATAAGAGTCTCTGCATGCCTCTTGGATATGCACCGCAGGCATGGGCAAACGTAAGAGATGTCGTTATCTAAAATCCAGGGAAAGCTAGGTCGTGCAATATGAACTACTTCCGACCTATCAGTCTTTACTCATAGTTTAAGTCTTTGGAGAGGTTGATCGACTGAAAGCTAGAATCATTGGGCCACTTTAGCTTAGTCTCTTTCTTGATGAGGTCGGTTAATGGTATAGCAAGGGTTGCAAAATTTGGCATGAACCGCCGGTTCATTCCGCGATAGCCCTTCTCAGGGTCAGTACGAAGACAACCATCTCCAACCCAATATATAAGGTATGGGACTACTTTAATCGAACTACTTCCTAATGTAATTGGTCAAACCAAGTTGTAGTCTCAAAGTGGAAACTGCTTTTAGTAGCATGAAATGTTTTTACTGAGTGATAGCTGTTATTAAAAGGACATCCATGTAAATGGATACAATAACATGGAGTGGGTTTAGTATTATGCGATGCATTATATGGCACATCTTATGTGGTGCAATGCATAAGCCAAATGAGCGCATGACCATGATAAACAGGTCGACTCAGTACAGTAACAGCAGTTTTATCTCTGAATTGCTCGTCGAGAGCAATTTGCCAAAAAACTTCTTTTAGATCAATAGTTAATATAAAATTAGTTTGATTCAATTGTCCTTATAACCTGATGCACATCCTTGACAGTCACCATACTACTGATACCATGAGATTAACTTTAACGTTTTCTTTTTGGCTCAGTGTGGTTGGCAAACACCACAAGCTCAAACTTTCTTCAATCATACTGAAAGATAACAGTTGGTCAAACGCATCCATTAACAATTTTGGCTTAATTGGTGATATAACCTAAAATCGTTGTATTATAGGTTTTGCCGAACAACGGTATGTGCGATGAGATAAGTTTTTCCAAGAGTCAGTTGAACTTATGAAAGTGTAATGAAGCGCTTTTTTCGTTGCGGAACAACAAAGAGGCTTAGCAGGTCGCGTACCAAGCGAGGTTTATATAGCCTTTTCGACTAGCTTCAGTCATCGTGGATTGAGTAAGAATTCCTGCTACTTCAGCAAAAACAATCAGAGATGTACGCGAAAGACATGATTTATACGGAAATGAGAGAAAACAAGTGAAAAAATGAAACTCTGGCGACCCCTATTTGCGAAAGAACCACGATCACCACGTTCAATCCCCAAAATAAAATCCTAACACATTCACGCGCTCTCGCACTTCTTCCACTCACTCACACACACACCCATTCACCCCCGCACTCACACTCCCATGCACACAATGACCCATACCTACATCCACGCCCATACGTATTAACATTGTAACATATGCATCATTCACTTCCACTTTAAAATAATTTGAAAAAAAAAAAATTTAGCAGAATAAGTTGTCAAGTTCCCGTTAGAGATTGAATTAAGTATTCGATTATCGTTCTGGCAAGTTTAATATAATTTCATGGAAAAATAACAAAATGGTAACAAATATGGCAAGTTTTCTGCCAGTAAAACTCCCGCGCATTTACAACATTGCTTGGTTTTACTCAATCTTGTTACCACTTATCGCTCTCTCAGTAAGGAGTAATATAGTTGTATGATCGATCCATTTGCTAATTTGTATCAAAATTAGCCGGTCCGAACCAATACCTAAATCATCATTACCAAATAATATTATAATCAATCAATAATACGAGAAAATCATTAACCGTTATCTGCGTAAGGTCAATAATCCCAACATCAATTGTTATTAACCACTGCTTACTTTTTGTATCAAATTATAATACCAGAATCCACATATAACGGTAGAAAGAAACAAAAAAGAACAATGCCAACAAAAAAAAAACTCATCATCAAGTTCAATTCAACGGAAAGGTATCAAAGAGATACCTATCCTTATCCATGGATCCCTTTTATTCATGAGCCATTCCTTGGTGGTCCATCTTCTGCTACAATATGCATTGCAACTGACATCGGTTTTGTGTATGTTCTCTTTATAGAAACAAAATGAGATCCATTTCTAAAGGTAGAAATATAATTACACAAAAAATTAAGTTCCTTGATCAGACCGTTCCTAGCTTTAACGGGCATTGGCATTACAGATGTTATCGATAACATTCTGTACTATAACTTATTCATGAGAGCAATAAAAAAATTCAGAAATAATATCAAAATTACAAAAAAATCCCAGACTACACTATTATAGAGAAATAGTAGTGCGAGGTCCCATCGTTTATAATTATATCCGAATCACTGGTTTGATTATAGGTTGCCCAAATTTTGCACAACAATCATTAGAAAATTAATCAATTATTTCACAAAAAAAAATAATTTATAAGCCTTTCAGTTTCTTTCATAGTACATCCCCACATACACTCCATGCACCCACGCATCCATTTCTTCATACATACACATTTATTTTTAAAATTATTTAAAGTAACTCACCCATGGTATTTGCCGATCCGGTTCCCTCTCTCGTCCAGCTAACCGCTCATCTTCCTTAGAGATCGCTCGAGATTCAGTGTATTCAATGTAGCTCACGCAGTCAATGCGACCACAGTTGATGAATCTATCAATCCACGCCAATAGCTTTTTCGTTTAATTTCCAAATATAGAAACACCTTCAGAAGACTTTCAATTTCAAAAATATATAAACACCTTTCAGTCACCTTCAGAATCACAAACTTTTTATTGACAACTATCAACGGTATATTTCTAAACACCCGAGCTTTGATTCAAGGTCGAAATTTTCAGGTTCAATAAAATTCGCTATTAATTTTGTGTTAATTCAAATAGTTACAATGAGTTTATTTATTGGATTGAATTAACTATTAAATTAGACCATCTGGTATACATTAATTAAATTTTGTACTATTAATATTTTATGAATGTTCTTTAAATTTTTATTCAAATCTGGATTTATGCTAAATAACGGCACGTATGCTTCGAATTATAGTTACAAACTTATGATTATACTTAGCTTGTAGCCAATCAAATTTGCATAACCTACTTTGAAATAATTTATCCTGTACTTATTGTTTAGTAATACTAGTATTATATGAATGTTCGTGGAACTAGATTTAAGTTTAGAATCATGTAATATAACGGCACCCCCGAATCTTATTATGTTTAACAGAACGGTGATTATATTTAGCTTGTAACTAATCAAATTTGCATAACATACTTTAAGATGATTTAACATTTAATTATTTTTTTTATTACTAATAATAGATAAATGTTCTTTTAACTAGATTTACGTTTAGATTTATGTAAAAATAACATATACATGAATCTAATTATCGTCGACACGGTTGGTTTACGTACAATCACAATTCACTCACAGAATATATCCTGCGTTTAAAACATTTTTATAAAACTATGCTTACAGTTAGTTTGTTGATAATCAACTTTTCACAATATGAATTTAAATAAATTAACATTTACGTAGATTGGCCAACACATTAAAAAGAATTTCAATATCACATGCAAATAATTGTGCCTTATTTTCATTTTTCTTTTGTAACACAGAAATTATTATTTTCTTTTGCCAATTTATTAATAAAAGACTTCACAAAACACATGAACAACAGCTGTTCGCCAATCAAACACCAAATTGATTGTCAAAATAGAAATCTACTAAGAGACCTCTCATTGTAAATACTGCTATTTATAGCCGTGGAAACAAACCGAATTCGATCAGTTTGGTGCGGAATTCACCACAGTGGTGAAATCAACCACAGTAGGGGTTTAATTTATAGCATCATAAGAAATTTGCAAGAAGACGGAAAGCAAATGGAAAAACTTAATAATCGAAAGGTTTGAAAATTAAATTGAATTGTTAAGGAAATCTATATGGATATAGCAGAACTATGAAAACAATTTGGGAAAAAAAAAGAAATTACACTGAAGAAACATTACACAACTGTTACACTGATAATTTTACAGTGATTAATGAATATAATTCAAACGTAGGAAACTACATTAGGAAATATTAAAATTCTACATGAACATAGCGGAATTATGCATTCAATTTGGAAAAAGGAAATCACATTAAAAAAAAAAATATTACACAACTGTTTCAGAGTAGTAAACTTTGGCTTTACGAAAAGTATTGTAGATGACGGTGTCTGTTGGAGTTTACGACAATATGATATTTACAACTGGTGGATAGTGATTAACGGTCACAAACCGAACAAAGAACATTACACTGGGAAACATAACACTACCGGTGTTAGACTAAAAAATGTTTGTAGTGGGAACCATAGTAAAAGCCGACCATGGATTGAGTACAAGACCAGGTATACAGGACAGAATGAGAAACGACTATAAAAAAAAACTCATTCGAATGCAATTTTGATACGTATGAGGAAATAGTGTATGTCTAAACCAGAGGTTCTAGATGACTGTGTCATCGATTACCAGGCTACGACATAACAAAAGAAATTGTGTTATTATTTAAAGTTCAACTTTATTTGCCGATGAAAGATTATAAAAGTTGGACAGATGCTAACGAAGGTCCTACAGTTATCCTTGAAGTAATACCAGATAAGCTACAAAAATTCATTTTGAGGTAAAATATCTACTTTAAACGCCGGACAATGTATAACATTGTTTGTATTTATTTTTAAAGTTTTCCAAGAAAAATGAATCAAAGGATCTATTTGAAACTACCTCAAGTTGCTCATTATTGATGATTGGTGGAAGGTTGCGGTCTCTATATGAGTTTGACTGGGAATGGGATTTTCTCAGAATTCTGGAATTCACAGATTTCTAATGCTTCCGTAATTAGTTCTCTGTGCATTATAGGCCTTTGAAGTTACTGTTTCTTACATACCACACTCTTAACAAAACCATCTTGTACTGGGACAGTCGATAAACTCACGACTAAGATCCAAGCAATTATAGCAGAATACGTATGGATTTTTGGCTAACTGATGTGTGGTTGCTATTCGTTGTTGGAAATTGTAAGCCATCGGCTAATGAGGAGAAGGAAGATGATTTGTATAGGATATAAGATCTGATCAGTAGGATAAGAATAATTTAAGTTTATCTTGCAATCTTAATCATTTATTCGCCATCTCGTCAACTGTCCACGTATTTATCGTTTTTGACTGGGCTAATTGATCAGCGATATATATAAAACTATCTAAGTCCACCTTTACGTTTGCTGCTAGTTTGTATAGGGTCTAGTTAGTCCAATATTATGCTGAAAATATTTTGATAAAACTCAATGAAACTTTCATTGGGAAGTTGCTTCAGGGATTCTATTATGTGTTTAATGTCTGAAGCGGGTTCTTTAAATCGTTTTGTTATCCAATTTGAACCAATTTGAACTCAATTTCGTTGTCAAAGTTCCCATTACCAATGCCAGACTACAACTTTGATAGCAAAGCTTACTTCCGTAAAGAAGTAAAAGGGAGAAAAATATATTGACTGAGTTAAGATTTCCAGTTGAAAAAGAAATAAGTTAATTGAAATTCCTGTGGGAGATACATCAAAGGACAGGCCGTCAGAGTACGAATTTCAAGAACATATCTTCAACGGTTTTTGTCGTGTATATTGAAAGCTAGTTGGAGTTATATTTGGTCCAAAAGGGGTGAATGAGGAGTAAGACGGCTGCAGAGGTGTGGATTGTAATGAACACTGGACTTGTCAGTAACTTACAAGTAGGAAACAAACGGGGGACTACATACATAGTGAGGTTTTTATTCCAGCGAGCTTCAGCCATGTGAGTTCAAGAAGTAATCTCCCCCAGTTCAGTACAAAATAATCAGACATGCACGCATTTGAAACTTTAAGAACGGATTTGGAATAAGTGAAACAAAGAACCCAAAAGGCTGAAGAGATCAAGATCATCACATACAAATATAACCCTAATTATTACTACATTTAGTATATTAAAAATATTTCACTCAACTCATTTCGTTTGCGTTGGATCCCAGTCTTCACGCTCTCCTTCCTACCCTTTCATCACGAGTATCTTTTATTAAATAAATAAGAAAAACCAACTGAAACTGTAGTGCCAACTGCCAATGCCCATGCGATTGTTGAATTAAATGTAATAATATCAAATCAATATATTCGTTGGGCCAAATTTCTTGAAGAAAAATCATAATTTAAATGAAATATGACCAATAATATCAAATCAATATATTTGTTGAGCCACTGACCCTGACCTCTTGATGTTTGTTTATACTTTATTTAACATCCTAAACTGAATGTATTCCATTAAAATATCCTCTTACTAATATTTCTTCTGCTTTATCAGATGGAGATAGCATGTTAAAAACCGATAATCCAAAACATCACTAACGAGTTCCTGCATAAAAAAACACAATACCGTTATTTTTCTAAAATGACGTACCGTTGATTATAACGCAAAAATTTAATGAAAAAAATCTATTGGTTGGAACATATACAGCTAGATTTACAAAAGCTAAATTAAGACATATAGGCAGTACAAAATGTTAGCACAAAAATGAAATTAATATTCTGCTTTTAAACCTTGCACCATAGTAGTTACTAGTAAAAATAGAGAATTTGGATGACATTGCGCTACTAGTTATCTTTGAAGTTGTAAGTTGGAAGTCGTCATACAAACTATTGCGACTGTAATTAGGTTGATTTTTACATGAGTATCAAACACATTTCAACTCTATCTCACTAACGGCCATGTAAAAGAAAAACAGAAAACTATCTAAATTTTTTTTGTTGCCATGATTTTTGATTTGAACTACACTAATAAATATTTCTAATTTTTTTCTTTTTTAAATAAATTTTATAAGTTTTAATACACACAAATGAAATTTTTTCTATAAACTTGAGCTATAAATTTAATACACCACCACAACTGATTTCGCATGAAAAGAAAACAAATCAATAATAATAAAGCTGAGAAGCATTCTCGGTCATATAATTCTCATTAACTAACTTTTAATTACCAAAACTTACAACACACTTGGCCTTTCGATAACTAACCCGACTTCTACCCAACCTGGTTTCGATTTGCAACGTCATACATGGACTACACTAAATCGAATAAGAACGAATCATGGACGTTGTGCTGATTCTTTCTACAAGTGGGGAATTTCAGAGTCCCCTCAATATCACTGTGGCGCTCCACAACAAACCATAAAACACATTGCAACTGTGTATCCAATTCGACGATACAATGGCGACATCTCAGACATCCATTTGGAAACTCCCAATGTAGTAGTGTGGATAGACTCATCTAATGTGGTAAACGTTCAAATGCTCAAATATTTTACTTTTTACTTTTTAACTAAAAGACGCGCAAATTGATTGTAAGCTAATTTAATGTGTATTCATGTTTTGTTTTAGGTAGATTTCATAGAAAAATCTACGTATTTTATGTTTTATTTTTGTTTGTTAATGTATCATAAAAACCATACGCTAAATAAATAAACCAAATATTTAAGTAAATATCAGGAAAAGTTCACAAATCAACATCACACAAAACAAGATAGTAATATGAATAAATAAAAAGACGATCAGTTGCTTTGAATGTACTTATTCACGTAAAAGACAGTTGTTTAGACAATGAACTTTTATGGGGAAAACAGCATCGTAACAGTATTAAAGAACAAGAGTTATTTAAGATAAGGTGTCGCTAGGTATGATGGACCCATGTACCTAAACATGAATAATTGCCTGCGCTGGGTAGGACTCATGTCGAGGTAGTCTTTGGTAAAAAACTTTAGAGATTGGTTTTGGTTTTTCTTAAAAATAATTCAAGTGTATTTT
This sequence comes from Diogma glabrata, assembly GCA_963693315.1. NCBI lineage: Eukaryota > Metazoa > Arthropoda > Insecta > Diptera > Cylindrotomidae > Diogma > Diogma glabrata. The sequence goes on from OY856188.1 coordinate 34,259,265, forward strand.
TCAATCAAAATAGTTTTTCAAAAAATTGATGCCAATTGCTTTCATATATCTACTAATTTGCTAAATATATAAATGAATGAGCTATAACTCATAAATAGATAACTGGATGAGCTATGCATGAATAGTCGGGAATTCCCCTAACTTCAAATGTTAATATTTTCAAACCTATTTTAAAATTGATATCTTTAGACATTAAAAAAAATGTTAACATAAGAGTAATTATAACGAGAACTAAACTTCTTCATATTGGGTTACAGTAAAAATATTTAAAAAGTAATTTAGTGATAGTGTTTATAGCCTAAAACAAATATCTTGAATATAATTAAATTCGGTATCCAAATATACCTACATCAAAAATAAGTCCGGTCAAAATAATCCACTATAAAATAATCTTTGTAACAAACAACCCTCAAAAAATAATCTGTATATAAATTCGTTTTTGTAACATATGCAAATGAGAGTAAATGGTTTTATAACAGAAAAATACAACTTTTGGCTACATGGTTTTGGCATTCAGTTTTATGCAATTCAGTTTTCTGCATTTATGACAAAATTCTTCAGAACTTGTCACAATTTCGTTTGTGTTATACTACACAGTCACAAAGGATATAAGTGGATTCATCTTTTATCTATTACTAAAATTCAATGGGTAGTTTCATACAAATATTAAAAACGCTAGAATCATCGACAAAAATTGTAATAAGCAGCAGTTAGTTCAGGATAAAAGAATAATAATCGTAAACTGTCGAGGAGTCGCGTGCCTAGAGTTGTTTACGGCAAAACATAGTCTTTAAGTTCGGGTGTACCTCGTCAACTCTTTCCATATGGTTATGCAATTTCCAAGTTTTTTACTATTAATTTGCTATAAATTTGACTACAAAAGTTGGTTTACTTAATTCTCAGCGGCTGCCGTGAAAATCACCATTTTTTCATATAATTAAGCTAAAAAAAATTAATGTGTTATGCCAATAATTCCGATCGACTACCCGAAATAAAATTTTTCTAATTATTTATTTTGTTTTAATATAAATTTAACTAAAAGTTCAATTTATCTTATTTTCATTTACTAAAGTTATTTAATTTAATAAAATTTTACAAACAAAAATAATAATGAATATCACAACACTTACTTGGAACTTCTAAAGTATTTATTTACACGAAAGCAAACAAAAAATATTGCGACGCTGATGCATAGGCTGACTTCACCACAGCTCTGGAAACATAGTGTTCTGGATATATAATGAGCTAATATCCATAAAATACTTTAATTAAAAGCTAACCAATATTATGGACTTCGTAGTTCTATTAATAAAAATATTGAAGCAGGCAGTAATATCCCAACAAACATAAATTCTGTTGTACGAGAAAAAGTAAAAACAATTTTATCGGAAGTGACAAAGCGGAAGTAAGGATGCAGAACTGTTGTAAACCGTACTAAATGTGTATGTACCAAATTTCATCCAACTCGATTATCAGGTACAGAAGTTATTGCCCCATCGAACGGACTTGGCACTTTGACGTAGTGATGGGGCTTAGTAGACTCAGTGATCTTAGGAGCTACAACGGTAGGGTCACCCATGCCGTTAGGTCCTAGGTGAGAATCGAAGCGAAGATCAAGTCCAACCCAAAGCTAAGGTGAAACACGTACGCCGAAAGCTTAGCATGGTCAAGGGGGTGCTTGATTACTAGTACGGAACTCTGGATACCGGGCGTCCTCTAGTTTCAATATAGCCTTACCACAGCATAGGGCTCTGCTGTGGCGTACATTTTATTCCCTAATTTTCATCCAACCACGTATGGATAATTTTATGCAAATAAAAAAAGATGAGAGCGATGCTTCTCCAAACGCATCACCTAAACCAGCAAATGCAAACACGTGTTCGACGGACTCGAAGATCGTACCTGACTTATCAGCACATCTTCATTCCGGCAACACAAAAACAATTACTAAGGTCGACGATAGTAAACCTATCTCACCAAGCTCTAAGGTCATGTCAGAAATGGCATATCGTGAGCCAACCATAAAAGAGGGCTCTGGCACGTCTCACCTGTCGGAAGAAGAAGATCATCAGTTCGTTAACGATTCTGATTCCGCTCTGGAATCCGCAATCGGGACTGCATGTGATTCAGAATCCGACAGTAACTCTGTCATGTCAGCAGTCACCATCACGTCGGATATACACCGAAAGGTAGCTAATATCCACGTGTCCAACACAATCGAATTGAGTGATCCGAAACCGGATGTCTCTCAATCCGACAATCTGCCCAAATACATTCTTGCCACTAACAGAAAGCGCATGAAAGCACTAATAAAGGCCTCTCTGAAAAAGAAGCCAAACAAGTCTGTGCCCTTCCCAAATCATTTGACCTGGCTACCCTGGTCAAAGGGGGCATACCTAAAGAGCTAGCTCTGAAAGTTACAGACAGAAGGAAAGACACAGGTACCAGGAGCAGCAAGAGGGTCCGATCCGTGACATCGCAAGACTCTCCACAGTTAGCGACCTCTGGTGTTAAACGGCACAAGTCATCTGCCAGCAACCGACCTAAGCATGAGCTAGGTGACACAGCAAGCAATGTTGCGAATACATTTGTACCTCCAACATTCAGCGACGTCACCAAGCGCATCAAAGTCTACATTGCTGCTGAAGACTTTCCAACCACCCTCCTGAGTTCTGAGCAACTCAGCGACCTAAAAACACAACTCATGGATTTGGTAGTAGAGCAAGAATTCAAGGTTATTAAACCTCACTTCGAAGGCTGCTACCAGAAAAATGGGTGGCTGCTTCTCAACTGTGCCAATATTATATCGGCGCAGTGGGTTGCAAACGTGGTACCGCGGATAACAGTCGGGAAGGTACAGGTACGCACCCTAAAAGAAGACGAGTTACCTCGACCTCCTAGGCTCATAGCATACCTTCCAGATTGTGCTAAAGATTCAACCGAGAAGATTCTAAGGCGACTCGGTGCCCAAAATCCTGATATTAAGCCGAGATCATGGACTATCCTTAAACACACTGTTGAGAGGGATCTCGCGATGTTGGTGTTCATTCCTGACCCAACATCCGAGAAACATCTTAAAAGTTGTAAATACAGGTTAAACTGGATGTTCGGTGCGATTCATGCAAGAATCGCAAAGTTCAGAAAGTCAAACCAACCTAACACTGCCATACCGAAAGAAGTGCTGCCATGTTCTACCGAGAAGGCGTCAGCAACTGGCAGCACTGCTACGCGGACCTCAATGGCAATAGAAGGACCATCCACATCTGCCTCTGTGCGGAGCGCTTCTAGCTCGGTGTCTGCTAACCTGCAAACATCGACAACCAAGCCATCCTCAAGCAGAGCAAAACAACATCGCCAAAAAATCACCAACCTAACCCAGAACGAGCGAACTGTTGCGTCCAAGGGTACTAAGGCAGCGCCACGCAAAAAGCATGGCCTACCGAAGTCCCCCGCTGGATCACCATAGTCGTCTGGAGAAAAGAAGAAAAAAAAAAGAAGAGAGAAGAGAAGAAGAAGAGAAAAAAAAATGCCTAAAGTAAGTTGCGTTCAAATTAACCTGCATCGGTCAGCAATGGCCTCAGCTAATTTGAACCGCTTTATCCAACAGGATGCTCACGATATTGTGTTCATCCAGGAACCATGGGCAGACAGCAAAAAAATAAAAGGTCTGTCGACCAACAAAAACATACAACTGATATACTTCTCAGGCCAGGAGAGACCCAGAACTGCGGTGCTCTTCAACAAACGCTTGAAAGTATTTCCCTTAACGGAATTCATTTGCAGAGATCTAACAGCTGTGCAAATTGAAATCCCTCTTCCCAACAGCGGAGCTCGCAAGTTCATCCTAGCATCTGCGTACTTTCCAGGAGATGAGGAGGTAATACCACCTGATAAGGTAAGCAAGCTAATTCGGCATTGCAAAGACAAACACTACAACCTAATAATTGCGTGCGATGCCAATGCGCATCACACCGTGTGGGGTAGTAGTAACATCAACACAAAAGGTGAGTCTCTGCTCCAATACTTGTATACAAATAACATGTTTATAGCTAACAAAGGCAGCAAACCCACCTTTAGAAACGCAATCAGAAACGAGGTCCTGGACCTAACTCTGAGCAATAACATCACCGAGAATTTTATCAGCAACTGGCATGTCTCGGACGTAGCTTCTATGTCGGATCACGCATACATATGCTTCAACATAGAACACCAAATGGAGAGTACTCCCCATTTAAGAACCCCAGGAAGACCGATTGGGATCTTTTTAAAGTACATCTTCGGGATAATGTAGTTGAGTGTGGCAGGATCAACTCCACAATGGAGCTTGACTTTGCGGCAAATCACCTGCAGGATGTTATCACCGAAGCTTACCACCGCAATTCTCCAATTGCCAAGTCTAAAAGGACCAGAGATGTGCCCTGGTGGAATGGCAACTTGGAGAGGATGAGGAATAAAGTTCGGAAGCTCTTCAACAAAGCAAAAAGAACTAACACCTGGACGGAGTACCAATCGGCTCTTACCAACTACAACAAAGAACTCAGACGATCAAAAAGGGATAGTTGGAGAGAGCTCTGCGGAACGATTGACAGTCTACCGGCTGCAGCTCGACTCCAAAAACTGCTTGCGTCTGATCACACAAATCCTTTGGGTTCAATCTGCAGGCTGGACGGTACCTATACCACCAGCTGCAGTGAAACTCTTGAAATACTATTACAGACCCACTTCCCGGGTTCTACATGCGTGAGCTCGGAAGAGGGAAATATACCAAGCTATGGTTCGTTGGATCCTGAAACTAGGAAGGTTTCAGACCAACTGGCCAAAAAAATTTTTTCCCCCAACAGAACGACTTGGGCAATCAATTCGTTCGGACCGTTCAAATCCCCAGGAGGCGACGGAATATTCCCGATCTTCCTGCAAAAAGGTTTAGCTACCATTCTCCCATACCTCGAGCGTTTGTTTATAGCAAGTTTCAGTCTTGCGTACATTCCTCAAATATGGAGAGAAGCTAGAGTAGTATTCATACCCAAGCCAGGAAAGAAATCAAACGAAGCCAAATCATACAGGCCAATAAGTCTTACATCTTTTCTTCTGAAAACGATGGAAAAGGTGATGGACTACTACATTCGGCATGTATGTCTTAAACAAAACCCTCTCAACTCTTGCCGACATGCATACCCAACTGGGAAATCCACGGAAACGGCATTGCATAAAGTCGTAAAAGAGATTGAGAGCACACTGATGTACAAGGAGGCACTTGCATGCACATTTATGGACATCCAAGGGGCCTTTGATAATGTGCATTTCGACGCTATTACTGAAATGGCCACAAAGAAAAATCTAAACACGCACATTTTGGCGTGGATCATTAACATGCTACAGAGTCGGAAAATTACAACTACACTAGGTGATACATCGATGACTGTCAGGGCCTCTAGAGGATGTCCCCAGGGAGGGGTACTCTCTCCGTTGCTCTGGCTGATAGTAGCTGATGATCTCCTAAATAGGTTGAAAAGTTCCGGCTTTAACACTGTAGGCTACGCTGACGATATAGCAGTCATGGTGAGGGGGAAATATGACTCTACTGTCAGTGAACGAACCCAGGCAGCCCTGGACCTCGTGATGAATTGGTGCAACGAAGTTGGGCTGTCTGTCAACACACAAAAAACTAGTACCGTAGTCTTTACCAACAGAAGGAGTTTTAATTTCAATCCTCCTGAGTTTAACGGCGAACGGACACAAGTGGTCAAAGAGATAAAGTATTTGGGTGTGATCCTCGACAGCAAGCTCACCTGGAACTCACACCTAAAACATATCTCGGACAAAGCAAATAAGGCTTTCTTCGCGTGTAGAAACTTATTTGGAAAAACCTGGGGATTAAGCCCCAAAATGATACTTTGGTTACATCAAAGTATAATAAAACCCATTCTGTCTTACGCAGCTCTGGTCTGGTGGCCAAAACTAAACCAATTATCTGCTCAGACAGTGCTCACAAAAATACAGAGACTTGTGTGCCTTTGCGCCACAGGTGCTTTTAGAACCACACCAACATCTGCAATGGAGGTACTTCTCCTACTTCCTCCACTGCACCTATACATCAAATCTGCAGCAGCATTTAGTGCTCACAGACTACAGCTGGTCGAAACACTCAAACCTGGTAACCTAAACGGTCATCTAGCGATCCTTGTGGAACTGCAGAACGAAGTGGAGACCTACTACATTTCGGACTGTATGCCTAATATCACTGATCTAGATAGACTGTTTACTGTCAATATAGGGGCCAGTGAAGGAATCGAGAGCTACTTCCAAACACTACCACCTAATGCCAGCATCTGGTATACGGATGGATCCCAAACCAATGAAGGTACTGGTGCAGGGGTGTTTGGTCCCAGGGCCAAACGGACGTTAGCACTGGGTGTCTCTGCAACGGTACTTCAAGCTGAAATCTTTGCTATTAACTACTGTGCAATGTTGTGTGCCGAAAGAGAATACAGCAACACAGATATATACATTGTTTCTGATAGTCAGGCGACGCTATTGGCTCTGAAGTCGACGCGCTTCAACTCAAAGCTAGTATGGGAATGCTACCAGAATATACAAAAAATTGCAGAAAATAACCGCGTTACACTTGTGTGGGCACCTGGTCACAAAGGAGTATACGGCAATGAAGTAGCAGACTCGCTAGCTAAGAAGGGCGCCACTACAAAGTTCATTGGTCCAGAACCGTGCTTTGGATTAACCAAAAGATCGCTCAAACGCGCTATCCAAAGCTGGGAACAGGAACAAAATAACCAACTATGGTGTATGCGGGAGGGTCTGCTGCACTCAAAAAAGTTTCTTGGCAACTTCCCCGTCTCCCCTCTCAAAACAATCGATCTTGAGAGAGAGTCTCTGAAGATATTAACATGGTGCGTGACGGGACACGGTCCAATAATCACCACCTTAACAAAATAGGCCTTGCTGCCTCCGACAGATGCCGATTCTGCTGCTCGGAGGCAGAGACCATGGAGCACATTATCTGTAACTGCTCTGAACTCGCATGGCGCAGATACATTAAACTCGGTCAAGGGAGACTAGAACTTCCTCTACCAAAAAGCATCAGTCCAATCCAGCTAATTAACTATGTTAAGGAGCTCGGATTCGACCACATTGCACATTCTGCGGTGGCATCGACGTCATCTGCACTATAACTACACCAGGGTTAAGCACAATAGATCTTAAGGTCGCAGTGCTACTCGAACTAGCTAACGAATAAGTTCAGTCTCGAGACCCATTTTAAAAAAAAAAAAAAAACAGAAGTTATTGAGCTTCCAAAATAACAGGTGCTTGGAGGACCCCCTACCACTTTGTTCACTATCGCTAAAAAAACTAATCAGTTCCTTGCCATACATATTTGCATCTTTTTGCAAAGTGTAATCAAAATTACTTAACGAACGAATGTTGTATGCTTCCAACAAACATTGAAACAATAAACAGGTGTTCGGGAGGACCCCACCACTTATCCCAATATTGTCCAAAAACTAGTCAATTCTTTGTCAATAAAGTCTTCATCTTTTTTCAAAGTGCCATTAAAATTGATTAATGAATGAAATCTGTATGCACCCAACAAACTTTAAAAATCAAGTGTGAAAAGTCAGCAGTTGTATGGTAGATCCCCCGCCACTTTGATCAATGTGTCCTAAAACATGATAATTATCTTCTTACACTAATTGAAACCTTTCCATAAGTTTTATCATAATCACTTCATTATCAGGCTGTAGTGTGCATAAAGATACTGAAAAAACTGCCAACAATTAAAAAAAATTTTTTTTTACCGGAAGTAAAAAACCGGAAGTTGGGATGCAGAATTTTTGTAAATCATACTAAATGCTTATGTACAAAGTTTCATCCAATTCGATTATCAGGTACAGATGTTATTGAGCTTAAAAAAAACAGGTGTATGGAACAACCCCCACCACTTTGTTCACTATCGCTCAAAAACTAATCAGTTCTTTGCCATACATGTTTGCATCTTTTTCCAAAGTGTTATCAAAATTGGTTCACGAACGAATGCTGTGTGCTCCCAACAAACATTGAAAAAATGATGACACATTAAACAGGTGTTCGGGAGACCCCATACCACTTATCCCAATATTGTCCAAAAACTAATCAGTTCCTTGTCATTTAAGTTTCCATCTTTTTCCAAAGTGTCATTAGAATTGATTAATGAATGAAGTCTGTATGCTCCCAACAAACTTTAAAAACAAAGTGTGAAAAGTCAGCAGTTGTATGGTAGAACCCCCGCCACTTTGATCAATGTGTCCCAAAAGATGATAATTATCTTCTTACACTAATTGAAACCCTATTCCATAAGTTTCATCATAATCACTTCATTATTGTAGACTGTAGTGTGCATAAAGACACTGAAAAAACTTAAAAAAAGTACAAAAAAATTTTTTTTTACCGGAAGTGAAAAACCGGAAGTTGGGATGCAGAACTGTTGTGAACCGTACTAAATGCTCATGTACCAAGTTTCATCCAATTCGATTATCAGGTACAGAAGTTATAGAGCTTTCAAAAAAACAGGTGCTCCAGGGACCTCCCACCACTTTGTTCACTATCGCTCAAAAGCTAATCAGTTCCTTGCCATACATGTTTGCATCTTTTTCCAAAGTGTCATCAAAATTTGTGAACGAATGCTGTGTGCTCCCAACAAACATTGAAAAAAGTGTGACACATTAAACAGGTGTTCGGGAGGACCCCCACCACTTATTCCAATATTATCCAATAACTAATCAGTTCTTTGTTACTTAAGTCTCCATCTTTTTTCAAAGTGTCATTAAAATTGATTAATGAACGAAGCCTGTATGCTCCCAACAAAATTAAAAAACCAAAGTGTGAAAAGTCAGCATTTGTATGGTAGCCCCCACCCCACCACTTTGATCAATGTGTCTTAAAACATGATAATTATCTTTTCACACTAATTGGAACCCTATTCCATAAGTTTCATCATAATCACTTCATTATTGTAGGCTGTAGTGTGCATAAAGACACTGAAAAAACTTCAAAAAAGTACAAAAAAAATTTTTTTACCGGAAGTGAAAAACCAAAAGTTGCGATGCAGAACTATTTTAAACCGTACTTCATACTCATGTACCAAGTTTCATCCAATTCGCTTATCAGGTACAGAAGTTATAGAGCTTTCAAAAAAACAGGTGCTCCAGGGACCCCCCACCACTTTGTTCACTATCGCTCAAAAACTAATCAGTTCTTTGTCATACATGTTTGCGTCTTTTTCCAAAGTGTCATCAAAATTCATTCACGAATGAATGTTTTATGCTCCCAACAAACATTAAAACTTTGTGGAAAAAACCACCTGTTGTATGGTGGACCCCCAACCCTATATCCAATGTGCTCCAAAAGCTGATAAAATCTTTTCCATGTTATTTAAAAGCTTTTCGCAACGTTTCATGAAAATCGATCGGTAGTTGTAGGCTACAGTAGGGATAAACCCCTGAAAAAAAACTTTTTAACCGGAAGTGACAAACCGGAAGTTGGTATGCAGAAATATTGGAAACAGTACTAAAACCTTATATACTAAGTTTCAATAAGATCATAGCCCGGGATCAGAAGTTATTCAAGATTGAAACTTAGAGGTGTTCGGGAGACCCCCCGCCATTTTGTCCAAATTTGAAATGAATCCAGATTTTCCATTTTCGAGTGAACCTGTATCATTTGTCAAAGTTTCATCAAGATCCTATGCAGAAAACTCACCCACCCACCCATCCACCACCCACGCACACACAGACGTACACCAAAATTTTTTTGGGCTGTTTAGATAGAGGATGGTCCAAAACAAAAGATAAAATAAAATTTGGGGTATGTAAGATTTTTTTTTCACGATAGATTGCATTACTTCACACAATTTAAAATTGTGGTGAAGTAAAAATCAGAGTAAGGAACTATTGCACTCATCGGTCTATTATGGATAGAACGAACAATAAGACTTTACATCGTCCACACCTGATCGGTAAAATTAATATTTCAACGCAGATAATAAAAAGTAATTCAGGGATAACCGCTTCGTAACAAAATTGAATACGTTTTTACATTAATATTTTAAACTATTTTATTTGAACTAAATGGTATAAATAACTTTACCTGTTTGTCGTTATTGTCAAAGTTTGCTTTCATGTAAGATGATTTGATGAACTTCGATACAATATTTCCATTAACCCAAAATCCTTTTTAACCATCAAATTAACCTATTTCACCAGTAACAATATCCTAATCATCTACATCTAAGTTTCTGGAAAGTTAGACAGACTTTAAAAGGACAAACAAAATAAAATAATCTAAATAAGAAAAGCCTTAAGTCAACCTGAACCTAAAATTAAATCATAAAAGAGTTAGATAAACGAAAAAAGCAAACTACATCAAATATTAAAACTTTTTTTTTTCGTACAACTTTAATATTCCCATTTCAATCCTTTAATGTAATTCGATTTTCCATTTTCCTTTTTTTTCACTGTTTGTTTTTCCTTTAGTTCTTTTTGTATTAAATTTCACTTTCAATTTTTGTGTATGAAAAAAGCAAAATAAAAAAATCTAAAATCAACTGAATCAAATTCAATAGATAGACGGAAAGCAGTAAAAAACAGGAATAAGTATAAGAAAATGTAATTTACTTGAGTTAAGAAGAAGAAACCTTTAAAATTTATCTTACGACTTATCAATGAACATTCATTGGAAGAAATATTTTGATATGTTATATATGATACAATTGAATTATATGTTTATGCTATATTGGATACAGTCGATGATGTTTTATTTATTGTGAGCTCGATATGAATGTAGATGGAATTATTTTAAGGAAAATTGTTATAGATATACATAAATAACTGATAAATTAAATATTCCTGGTAGCAATATATATCACTTTTGAGTTAATGTTTTGAATATAATAATATAATATCATTACATACCTAAGCCGCCGATATTCTTCTTCATGCATCCGAGTTAATGTATCAAACCGTTTGATACTACCAAAGATTTTAAATTCACACTAATCATACTCGAGGTGGATGCTCTAGCGGGAGTAGAGCGACCGTCATTTTTCATACAAAACAAAAACATCTACAAAACGTAATAGTCCCTGGGCCCACGCCGATTTCAATTGATGATTACCAAATATTTTATACTTTGTGAAAAACCTGTCCTTGACGAGTCTGAAACTTTTGTTCTGCCATTTTTCTCAATTCGGAAGCTTTTCTGTTCTGCAAGCTTAAAAAAATGCCAATTGTCCGCCATCTTGTAAATTTGCTACCAAATTTTTTTCGTAACTGGAGTATAAAATATGTGGTAATCATCACGAAGTATAAAATATGTGGTAATCATCACAAGAAACCAGTGTGTCCACACAGGGACTATGACGACTAAACTAAATATTAATCCCGTTTGATAGTTCGGTCTCTTCTTTCAGTTGATTTGATATGTCATTCACCAAGGTATATGACTATTGATTTTGTTACAGAATAGATACTAAAAGGAAAGCTAAACTATACATTGACCGCCTAAAACGAGTGACGTAAGTAGCACGCAAAACTTTTTCGAATGCACCAAGTTTTGAATCGAGTGCACCGAAAATTTGTGACACTACAAAAAAAATCTAAAATCATAAATAAAATAAATAAAAAAAAGTCGGGTCAAGTGCGAATATAACTCGCTCGCCGAGGGTTCCGTGTATATAATAAAAAACAGTATTTGCATAACTGTTTATGGTGGCAACATTTTTAAATTTAATTCGTTTATTAGTCAAACATAAATACAGTTTTTTTCGAAATCATTGAAATTTAATGGAATGCGTATACCGATAACAAACAGTTACAATTTTTGAACCATAAAGATTACTAGATTGCAATGGTCAGCCCGAATAATGTTTTTTTTATGCGGAGTTCATCTGACTAACCATAATCTATTTAAAACTATTTTAGACCCTTAATATTATAAAAAAAATTTTAAATCTTGTTAAATTGAATTAGTTACTAAATTATACATTTGCTGCAAAGTAACAAAATTGATCCTCATCAAAGAATTCAAAATTCTACGTGAATAGTAGTTCTTCACATAAACACGATTTTAAATCGAGAATGGTGACTTTGAAAATTTCGGGAAAAACGGGTTTAGACTAGAAACAAAATAACCTTTCATATGACACCCCACTTGTCTAGGTCAAAAATAATTTTTTTTCGTAATTTTTTCTCTCAACCCCCTCTAAGGAACATTTGAAATAATGAGCTTACCGCCTTATAGTTTTCGTTCAATCTTTACTACATTTCCTATAACCGTGAATTTTTTCAATTTTTCGCTTCGGTAATGTTCGAAGATAAAGGGGGGGACAGAAACAAATTTTCACATTTTTAAAAATAAGTCGAAAGTTTTCGATAATTACAAAAAAATTATTTTGAACTACGAAAAAATTACCATTCATATGACACCCGACTTGTCTAGGTCAAAAATATTTTTTTTTTCAAAATTTCTACTCATCTTTCTACCCCCCAAAGAACAATTGAAATTATAATGACCAAAAAAAATTTGTCATTTTTTTTTGCCAAGTTCCTACAATCGTGAATTTTTTTAAATTTTTTCTTTTGTAATTTTCGAAGATAAGTGGGGGGATGAAACCAAATTTCACTTTTTCTAAAATGAGTCAAAAACTGTGCTTTCGAAAATTAGAAAAAATAGTACATTATGATGCTAGGACGTAAAGCTAAAGATTTTGGACGGAGTTTGCAAATCGAGGCGCTAGCCAAGATTTGCACCCACATTAAGACCGAAATAGCTTACGTCCGTGCATCATATACTATTTTTTATTCGCCGCAAGCAAAATATTTTAAGAAAATTTGTTTATTCTAAATTAAAATTATAAATTTTCATAAATTCTAAAATAAAAATATGTGGAACAAGTAACCTTTGACAAAATATTTATTATTTTTTCCAAATTATTGTGTAGCTATGACAACAAATCATAACAACTATTTTAATTGGATAATGAAATTTTGAATTTGAGGGTTGCTTTGATAAAAAATTTTATTTTTCATAGAATTTAAACAAATACAAATGCTTTTTATTTTTTTGGACGTAGCTATGACAACAAAATAAATAGTTGAAAAGTTATACTTTAAAGCCGCAAATCACAGTAATAAAATAATACTTTAATATGTAGGCGAATAAAAAATTGTTTTAGACTAGACTAAAAAAATAACCTTTCATATGATACCCCATTTGACATGACCAAAAATATTTTGTTTTCGTAATTTTCACTCTCGACCCTCTCCAATGAACATTTGAAATTATAACAACCAAAACAAAAAAACGGATTTTTGTATGCAGAATTCCTACATCCTTGAATTTTTTCAATTTTTTGCTCTTGTAATGTTCGAAGTTAAGGTGGGGGACAAAAAAATAAACACACGTTTTTTGAAATAACTTAAAAACTAAGAAGTCGATTCATTGAAATTTGAAATATTTAGATTTTTTGATTTTTTTTAACCGATAGTTTATTCAATGGAATTTATATTACATCGAAAACATTGAAATACTCAAAAATAATGACACAGAAACAAGAAATTGTTGAATTGGAAACAACATTGGTCAAGTACATCATACCATTTTTGGTTAAGAAGCATCCGGAACCAAAGGAAAGATCAAAACATTTTGAAAATCAAAATTTTAAAATTAATATAATAATAGTTTTAAACAGATAGATTGTACAAACTACTGATCAGTGCCTGTAACCGAGGGTACAATCCTAGTTTATCCCCCCAAATAAATTTGCGTTTTTTTTAGATAAATAGAAATATTATGTCCTCTGCATCCTAATTACGAAAAAAAAAATTTGCGGAAATAAGGGGGTCAAAAGTTATAAAGGATCAAATTTTCAATTTTACCTTGGTCCTCCTTTGGTTTTTTTAGTTGGGAGCGGTGCCATTTTTGATCAAAGTTGTGCAAGTTCGCAGAAGCGAGTCAAAAAAAAAATCAAATCAAGTTACTTCTAAAAAATCGAAGGGGGACCAAGGTAAAATTGAAAGTTTGATCCTTTATAACTTTTGACTCCCTCATTTCCGCAAACTTTTTTTTTCATAATTAGGATGCAGAGGACCTAATCTTTCTATTTATCTGAAAAAAAAATGCAAATTTATTTGGGGGGATAAACTAGGAATGTTCCTAGCCGAGTCTCATCGTGAAACCGAAGAAATATTAAATACTATATTGCCACCTCGAGTTCAAGAAGATGGCCAACTGTGGACACAAACTGTATCTAGCACATCCTCAACAAGACAAGATTTAATCTGTCCAGTTCGTCGAGAACTACTGAAAGAGGATTATTACTTTTAAGGGTATGTGATGAAATTACAATGTCGATGGAGGCGTATGAAACTTTATACTGTAGTTCTTTTATTTATTTATTTATTGAATTCAACAACGGTTACAAAAAGGCCATAGGCCCATAATATTGTACAGGAGAACTATTTCTTATTTTAGAAAGACAATTGGAAGACTTCAAACTAAAATAATTATTAAATTATATAAATTAAAATAAAATTCAATGACAAGCTAAATAGCTAATTGCTTAAAGACTTGCAGGTCTCACTCGCGGTAGCTGTCCAAACCAAGACAGCAACGAATCTAAAAAGAAAAGCAGTCACCATCACAGCGCCCAAAGAAGAAGCAATGAAATAGGCTAGTTAACAAAGAGGCTAAGGCCCATAGTATTGTACAGTAGCAAGATTTTTAGGCGATATGAAGCGGCTACGAATAAAGCAGAGAGCTGTTGTAAGCAACACCTGCAAGCCAACAGACATTAAGGCACACCAGTTCCAGGACTAGTCAGTTCTAGTCAAGTTCTTGGCTACGCAGATGATATTGTGCTTCTCGGACGTAGAACGAGCGATATTAAAGATATAGTACGAGATCCGGCTGCAGGATTAGTGCGCTCATCGATTTTTTGCTAAAACCAAATGTTTGTGTATATTTATAATTAGGAGAATATATATCTACCAGGTTGCCTATCAAAATTTGGCCTTCAGTATTTTTAATTAAATTATTTTTAATTAATTTTTGGGAAAAAATTTCGTTCACTTGTTTTTTAAATAAAATGTCGTCTACATCACGGCAAATTATATAACGATTCTAAAAAATCACGGTTGCCGTTGCGCATCTGGCCGCACCTCTTCGCAGCCAGGCGTAAACAGGTATGATTTCGATACATTTACACGTTCATAACGTACATTGATTGATTCTATATCAAATTAAAGCTAATTTTTTTCTATTTATTATCATATATGGTTGCCTAATTAAATCCGGCCGCAAATAAGGGTTGCCGGCTGTTAAAGATGATAAATATTTAAGGTAGAGTGAAAGAGAGTTAAATCAATATTAATTTTTTGGGAACATTCGTAGTTTATCCCCCCAAATAAATTTGGGAGATCGCACGGGGGGGGGGGGGGGGGTGCTATTTTTGATCGAAGTTGTGCAAGGTCGCAGAAGCGAGTCAAAAAAAAATCAAAAATCAAATCAAGTTACTTCTAAAAACTAAAAGGTATGTATTTTTTTAAATTTTAATATTTTAGTGTGTGATAAAATATAAATAAATAATAAATAAAAATAAAGAAAAAAAGGAAAAAAAAAATTAAAAAAAACCAAAGGGGCGACCAAGGTAAAATTGCAAGTTTGATCCTTTATTTGTTGTAATTTTTAAATTTGTCATGTTGAAAAGGAAGACAATTTTTTTGGAGTATTTATTAGGTCGTCTCTATTACTCCCCGGTGGTTGAGAACACTTACATTTGACGCATGCGCAATGGCTTAAGAGCGTCGCACAGCTGGCAATCGCTATTCTCGTCTGACAAATGATGTTACGTGCGAACTCTTTTTCACTCTACCTTAAATATTTATCATCTTTAACAGCCAGCAACCCTTATTTGCGGCCGGATTTAATTAGGCAACCATATATGATATTAAATAGAAAAAAACTAGCTTTAATTTGTTATAGAATTAATCAATGTACGTTATGAATGTATAAATGTATCGAAATCATACCTGTTTACACCTGGCTGCGAAGAGGTGCGGCCAGGTGCGCAACGGCAACCGTGATTTTTTAGAATCTTTATATAATTTGCCATGATGTAGACGACATTTTATTTAAAAAACAAGTGAACGAAATTTTTTCCCAAAAATTTTTAAAAATAATTTAATTAAAAATACTGGCGGCCAAATTTTGATAGGCAACCTGGTAGATATATATTCTCCTAATTATAAATATACATAAAAATTTGGTTTTAGTAAAAAATCGATGAGCGCACTAATCCTACAGCCGGATCTTAGACTAATAGTCTCTCTCAGCTTGAAAGAAATGCTAAACGACTTGGATTATGCATCAACATCGGCAAAACTAAAGTGTTAACAACATCTAAGAACATGCCTCCCGGAAATCTGGATACTGGCGACTACGAAGTGGAACGCGTGGAAAACTTCAAATACCTTGGGTCTGTAATAACATCGTCAAATGACATGCAGGCAGATATCAAAGCCCGTGTCTCTGCCGCATACAGAGTTTTCTACGCATACTCAAAACTTCTGCGATCAAAACATCTTTCGCGGTCGTGTAAACTCACACTTTACAAAGCATTAATTCGACCTGTGCTTACATTTGGAAGTGAAAGCTGGACACTGACTTCCTCCGATTGTAGAATTTTATCCACATTCGAGAGGAAGGTCATACGAACAATTTATGGTCCATGTAAAGTTGCTGAAAATCAGTATAGAATCCGAATGAATCACGAAATCAGACAGCTTCTTGGAGGCTGCGATGTAATCGGATTCATTAAATCTAACCGGATCAGATGGTTTGGTCATGTAGAAAGGGCTCCATTAGATAGAATGATAAAAAAAGCGTCCCAACAACAACCAGCTGGTGTTCGTCGAAGAGGAAGACCTAAACAACGCTGGCGTGATGACATCATCCAAGACCTTCGTGATATAGGATGTCGAAACTGGGGTCAACTGGTCATGGAACGAGATGATTGGAAGCTTATTGCACAGACGGCAAAACCCCTTCATGGGATGTAAACGCCAGAGAGAGAGAGAGAGAGAGTTCCAAGACAAGATTTGACCTGCAAGTAAAAAAGAAAAAGAAAACAGGAGAGGCAAGAGCAAACAGTTCTATATAAAAAGTATGAAGGCCGACGATCAGATAAAATAGACAGGCAAGAAGTAGAAAAAAAAACAAAGAACAAATAAGACAGGGAAAGGAAAAGGAAGAGAGTAGAGGGGACAGAAAGAAAATAGGGGGGAAAGGAAGGGGAGAAGGGTGAAGAGGATAGGGAAAGAGGATAAGAAAGAGACTTTTGTGATCCCTTACAGAAAAAAGAAAAACAGACAGGAAGAGTAGTCAACCAGTAAAAGGTACAAGAAACTAATGCAATTGATCAAGTACCAACATAACCAAAAAGACCCACAAGCTCCCTTCTAAAAACAGCCGGAGAGAGATTAAATCGCATCAGAGACAGAGGCAAGTCGTTGAAGAGCTTGACGACTCTCACCACAAACGATTTCTCCCAATAAACACAGCTGACCTGGGGAAGAACAAGGTTTAATTGTCTTCTGCAGTGACCGGCAGAGAACCATCCCAGAAGGGAGTCTGGAATTTAACAACTCTATAGAGATGACAAAGAAGACGGATTTTAACGTGATCAAGAAAAGAGGTACCAAGGAGCTGCAAAACAAATGGAGAAGTATGGACACGAGATCTCAAGTTGTAAACGAACCTGACTGCATGATTGAAGGATCGCTTATGAATGTGTATTATGAGTAATGGTTTCGTCCGTACAGCCCGAAGAAACCTCTATACCATAATCAATCAGTGAAAGAATAAGCGATAGAACAAGGTTCTTTCGGATGTGCAGAGGAAGGTAACTGTTTAGAGAACGAAAACCTCCTGATGTTGCCAGCAAATTTACCCACCAAAACATTGACTTGTGGCTTCCAGCTTAGATTTTCATCAAAAATGATCCCAAGATTTTTAGCTTGATCTGAGAAAGGAATATCATTACCATCCAGCCTAACGTACATCAAATTAGGAGATATAACAGGGTTGAAGTTATATAGGATAGCCTGGGTTTGGACTGGATTCAGCACCAAGCGATTGTCGCGAGCCCATTTGGAAATGCTCACAAGGTCACGATTCACCTCCTCAACACAGATATCCAGACTAGTTCGTGGCCAAGCATGAATAACCTGGACATCATCTGCAAAAAGGTGAACAGTGACAAATGAGCAACAATCAGCAATGTCATTGATGAAGAGCAAGGGGCCAAGAATCGCCCCTTGAGGCACTCTCTTTGTAGTAGGTAGCAAGTTGGAGATCTTACCATGAGAGAAGACACTTTAAGAACGACCTGTTAGATGGGAATAAATAAGGTTACAAGCGAAAGACGAGAGCAGAAACTGAGACTTGAGTTTAGAGACTGAAAGAGAATGGTCAACAGAGTCGAAGGCTTTACTGAAGTCCAAGAAGTGGAGAATAGAAAGAAGTTTACTGTTAATATTGAACCTAATTTGATCAGAAACATCCAACAAGGTGGACGTTGTGCTATAGTGTTTACGAAAGCCTGACTGTTTATCATAAATCAACTCAAGTCTAGAAACATGTTCAGATAATTGTATGTATATGAGCTTCTCAAAGACTGTCGCCAGAACAGGTAAAATTCTAATAGGTCGGAAATCAGTGCTGCCCTCTTTAGGAATCGGTAAGATTTTAGCAATTTTCCACGCCTAAGGAAAGCACGCCACCATAATGGCATAATTAGCCAGATGCAAAATGTGAGGAGAAATTAGTGGAAAACAAGTTTAAGGAACTTAAAAGGAACGTTATCAAACCCAATAGAGTTCGAGTTAATTGATTGAAAAACAATCTGAACCTCTTCATAGGTAACAAAACGGAAGGAGAAGGCAATTGCATTCTCTGGTTGATCAGATCAGACCGATCAAGGTGAGGAAAGCTATTGGGTCTAACTCGATCCCTTAAAAAAATCTTTGTTTTTCTATCTCCTTATCAATGTCCATAAAATATTGATAAAAACAAATATCCATAACTTTTTTGTTGTCAGCAGGTGTGAACAAATACATTATATAACTGTAAAAAATTTCAAGTTGATAGCACTTATAGTTTCTGAGAAAATCGATTATGCAGAAATTCGGACGGACACCGAAGTCTCACCAATAGGGTACCGTTTTTACTTTTTCAAAGTACGGAACCCTAATTATTGTTAAAATCAAAGCAATTATTTTTTTATAAGATGTGAGGTTGTCGTCATATGTCATATGTTTCGAATTTAAATTTAAGTAAAAGCACAAATTGATTTATTGAGTAAAAGCACAATTTGCTGCTATTTTTTTATGTTCATAAGGCTTTGACTGATTTTTAAAAAATTTGTAATGATGTGTGGGATAAAAAATATTTATTTAATATCATTAAATTTAAAGGTTAAATTTTTTTATGTTTTTATAAGTCTTAAAGCAAAATTAATAAACATTTATGGCAAAAATAAATTTCAAATGAAAGCAAATAAAAGAAAATGTGAAAACATTCATTCATAATTTGTTCGAAAACAAAAATAAAACACGGCAAATATACATTACACATATTTATGCCTTTTGAAGTTCAAATATTATTAGGCGACCTTAAAATCTTCAATGTTAGAATTCATCTAATTTATTATTTATTTATTTTATTCAAAAATCAAATTGTTATAACATTATCTCAACTTTTGATGTTTTTCTTGTCGAATTATTTTTCTTTTTATCATCCTGGATTTTATCTTTGTAGGAAAGCGTTGCAATCCCTGTTCGGACTGGTCTGAGTTTGTTTAAAACCTTCAACTTTTGGTTAAATTATCTTTGATTGAAGATTTTTTGAAGGTTTATTTTATTATTTTTTTTTTCGAATTGAGGCATTTAATGAAATTTGTTAGCTTAAATGGAGTTATGTCTTGGGTAGTGGAAGTATTAGTCTTTTTGATCATATTGGTTGTATCTATGCCAAGAAAGTTGAGGACAGCTGCAGATGATCTGCTTCAAACATCAAGGCCTATTTTCTCATAACATTTGTTTACAGGAGCATGTCCAGTAAGTACAGTAACGTACCACGTTAACAGTTTAAGAGACTCTCTGTTGAAATCAATTGTTTTTATAACATAAGGTGAAAAAGGGGGTTACCTAAACACTCCTTGGAGTGTACTAGGCCCAACCAGCTTCTTCATAATTGAACATTTTGTTCCTGTCCTCATGTTTGATTGCACTTTTGAACATACTCATGGTGAATTCAAAGCAGGGTTTCAGTGTAATAAACTTTTTATGGCACCTTGTTTTGCGTAAACGTTCCTTGTATTTATGCGTGACTGTGTGCCCATATACAAGTGACACTATTATTGCAGGAAACTTTTTGAAGATTTTAGTATCATTCTCATTCTAATTTTGAATCAAAGTAAATTTTAATACAGCACTTTTATACAAGGTGTTTGGGTTCAAATAGTGACAAAAGAGTGATGTTTTCCTGTGACAATGACAACAACGTTGACAGCATAGCAGTGTTGAAACCATAGTTATTCAGATTAATTGAGACCAGTAGCTATCATTTAAAAAAACAGGGGAGAGAGCACAACCTCTTGTGAACAGCCTCTAGCTCGGTAATAGTCATTGAATAATCACCTTGTGCAATGATATGCGTATTTATATTTTTCTTTGTTGGAATTTCAATTAGACTGGTCGTTCAAAATTGAAAATTCTCAGACGCCCCTAAAAAATTGTTTTTACGTGAAAAAAAGAGAAGGGCTATTTTTTTTTTAAATAAAAAAAGCACGTGCCGTAAAATCAACAAAGTTGATTTTAGATAAAATCGTAAATTTTTTAAAACTTCATATCAAATATGCAGATAAAAAAAAATCTTATTAACTTTTATGTAGGAAATCCTCTACAAAAAAGGTCTAGGTCCAATATTCTGAAAAACAAAACTCAAAATTCTTCGTAATGCGTATAGACAAACATAACGGTAAAGTACAAATATTGTTTTTTCCTTTTCACGATAGTATTTTTATCTTTTTTAAATCTCCATATTTCCACGATTTCTCAAAAACAACTTGATGATTTTGCGGCACGTGTTCTTTTTACTTAAAAATAAAATAAATTCGCTTGTGTTTTTTCACCAAAAAGAATTTGTTTAGAAGGCATCTGAGAAATTTTAATTTTTAACGACCAGTTCTTTTACTATTTTGTTCAACGCTATTTCAGTATAATTCTCTGTCTGATAAGTGTGCTGACTAGAGTTTAGAGGGATTTGTTTAAGACTCATACATGACGGATGTGATAATCTTGCACATTTTCCATGGTTTTTACTAGAAAAGATGTAAGAGTTATTGGTTTGTATGATTTGCTTTCATTTGGAGTCTTACATGACTTGGGTATAAACGCGACTTTACTTTCCCTTCAGATCAAACAAATGCAGACAAGGCGAAAGCTGGCTTTGAGCAGACTCATGAGATATGAAAGGATGATTTGTAGGACCCTTGAATATCAACTACATTTTTGTGTGTGTTTGTGTAAAGAGATTGAGAAAAACAAATATGGATTTGTTGTTTAAACTTTAATTAATTTATTTATTTGTATTTATTAATTTACCGTATTTAAATGTTATGTTCTCTACATATGACAATTTAATTATTAGAATATAACAAACGGTCCTACAATTAGCACACATAAAATTTATGTTCCAAAATTAAAATAAATAAATGTTTTGTGAATTGTTTGTAATTACAAATTGTTTTAAGATAAACTTTAATTGTGTGATGTATAATAAATAATTAATTTATAAATCAAAAGATATTGTGTTTAAAACTATTATACAGTTTTAATATAGTAAATAAACTAATACTTATTAAATGCAATATATGGTGACTCTAAGTGTAATTTTCGAGCATTCAGTACAACAACGGAGCGCTAATTTGAAAGAAAATTCATCTTTACCTGGTACGTTTAAAACAAAATAAGCGTACCAGGCGCTAGGTATGTACATAAAAACCACAACAAAAAAAAACAGGTTTTATATTGCTATAATTAACTTTTCATGTTTAACGTTCGCTACGTGCAAAACATAAGCCGAGTATTTTTTGCATAATGGACGGGCAACATTCCTACAAGCTGTTATCAAGCCTAAATAAAAGTACATATATAACTACATTTGTTTTAACGGAATACAGTTACATCAATGAAAAGTTATTAGCAAAATTAATCAAGTCAACATATGATAGAAATTTAAGAAACTCAGCAAATACGATACGAAATGTTCAACTCTATAGAATTATATGAAAAAAAACAAGAACATCAATCAAATCTACAACCAACTTTTGCTGTTTTGACTAAATTTATTAATAGACGAGGAAATAAAGCACTAAACCTAAGCAAATTGGCAGAGTAAGATGGATCGAGATGCGGTTTTTTGCATTCGATTCAGGAAATCGTCAGGAAAGTTTGTGAACATAGCCACTTTTCGGCAAAAATCCTCTGGAGTACCTAGGGGCCAGGGCGGGTTATATAAACCTCATCTCTTTGAACTTTCCATAAATTCAGCTCGAAATTGATCGAAGCTCGTTACTCGGGGGTTTTTGGGGTCGCTGAACACGAATATGATGTCGGCGATGACCCTCGGAGTACCTAGGGCCCAGGGCGGCCATGTCTAACTCATCTCCTGGAACTTTAATTAATTCAGCTCGAAATTGATCGAAGCTCGTTACTGGGGGGGTTTTGGGGCCGCTGCACACGAATATGATGTCTGCGATGACCTTCGGAGTACCTAGGGGCCAGGGCGGGTTATATACACCTCATCTCCTGGAACTTTCCATAAATACAGCTCGAAATTGATCGAAGCTCGTTACTCGGGGGTTTTTGGGGTCGCTGAACACGAATATGATGTCGGCGATGACCCTCGGAGTACCTAGGGCCCAGGGCGGCCATGTCTAACTCATCTCCTGGAACTTTAATTAATTCAGCTCGAAATTGATCGAAGCTCGTTACTGGGGGGGTTTTGGGGCCGCTGCACACAAATATGATGTCTGCGATGACCTTCGGAGTACCTAGGGGCCAGGGCGGGTTATATACACCTCATCTCCTGGAACTTTCCATAAATACAGCTCGAAATTGATCGAAGCTCGTTACTCGGGGGTTTCTGGGGCCGCTGAACACGAATATGATGTCTGCGATGACCTTCGGAGTACCTAGGGCTCGAACTTCAGTATATCTTATTTATTCGACGAATATAATAAGGGAAAAAAGCCGCTTTAAAGTCTTTATAATACAAATGTTTTATTTATTTTGATTTACACAATTTATTCATTTTCTTCGAAGTACGTGCACTTAATTTCTTCATCCAGAAAATCTTCGTCCAGATTTTCTGAAGATTGTGATTCCGTAAATTTTTCCATATTCGTGCAGTTTGACCCTGCACAATTTTTACATGCAATATTACAAGCTAATCCATGCTTTCGGCATCCACAAGAATTACCTTGGCTGAATTTATGGAAAGTTCCTGGAGATGAGTTAGACATACCCGCCCTGGGCCCTAGGTACTCCGAGGATCATCACCGACATCATCATCGTGTTCAGCGGCCCCAGAAACCCCCGAGTAACGAGCTTCGATCAATTTCGAGCTGTATTTATGGAAAGTTCCAGGAGATGAGGTGTATATAACCCGCCCTGGCCCCTAGGTACTCCGAAGGTCATCGCCGTCATCATATTCGTGTTCAGCGACCCCAAAAACCCCCGAGTAACGAGCTTCGATCAATTATAAGCTGAATTTATGGAAAGTTCCTGGAGATGAGTTAGACATACCCTCCCTGGGCCCTAGGTACTCCGAGAATCATCGCCGACATCATATTCGTGTTCAGCGACCCCAAAAACCCCCGAGTAACGAGCTTCGATCAATTTCGAGCTGAATTTATGGAAAGTTCCTGGAGATGAGTTAGACATACCCGCCTTGGGCCCTAGGTACTCCGAGGATCATCGCCGACATCATCATCGTGTTCAGCGACCCCAAAAACCCCTGAGTAACGAGCTTCGATCAATTTTGAGCTGTATTTATGGAAAGTTCCAGGAGATGAGGTGTATATAACCCGCCTTGGCCCCTAGGTACTCCGAAGGTCATCGCAGACATCATATTCGTGTGCAGCAGCCCCAAAACACCCCCAGTAACGAGCTTCGATCAATTTCGAGCTGAATTTATTAAAGTTCCAGGAGATGAGTTAGACATGGCCGCCCTGGGCCCTAGGTACTCCGAGGGTCATCGCCGACAGCATATTTGTGTTCAGCGACCCCAAAAACCCCCGAGTAACGAGCTTCGATCAATTTCGAGCTGAATTTATGGAAAGTTCAAAGAGATGAGGTTTATATAACCCGCCCTGGCCCCTAGGTACTCCAGAGGATTTTTGCCGAAAAGTGGCTATGTTCACAAACTTTCCTGACGGTTTCCTGAATCGAATGCAAAAAACCGCATCTCGATCCATCTTACTCTGCCAATTTGCTTAGGTTTGGTCTATTTTTGTGCTTTATTTCCTCGCCTATAAAATAAATTATAAATAAGAATAAGATACCGATATTTATTTAATCAGGTGAGTCCATTTTTGTTTTTCTCTACTAAAATTTATTTTTTATATGACACATAATCAAAACAAAATAAATACAAAATTATATTTTTGATTTGCATACCATTTTATTTTCATTAAAATCTTTTTTATTAATCGTTTCGTGTTAAAATAAAAATTTATTCAGAAAAAAAAGAATATTAGTACATTTCCAATAAGAATTTATTGTCAAATCAAACCATCGTATACTAAAACTTGAAAGTTTTAGCCGAACTTATTGGTTTCTATTATAACTTATTAGTTTCCATAGTAATTAAAAAAGATTTTCGTTATCCGTTTTTCCTCTGAGCGAAGTAGTTTTACTAACTATAGACATTAGTACAAATGCATGAGACCAATCTTTTCCGGTCATTATTGAGCTATGGCTCAAACAAATCATGGCATGTAAATTTTTTTCTAAAACCTCAGAACAAATCCTTATTTGAATTTTGATGGTGTTATCCATCTACGGAAAACTCAAAAATCACCAGGATTTTTCGCCAGTTTCATTTGGCTAATTTCACACAGTAATGTTTTTGATGGTGTTTGATGAAAATCATGTAAATACCATCAAAGGAGCATCTTACAAAATTTTTTTTACCTCTGCTGACTGATGCTATCACCCCATTGAATTTTCACTACATTCAACAATTTGTCGGAATATTTTATTCCAAGTTAAACAAATTGTCCATTATGTATTGCCAGACTCACTTGGCCTTCGTCATCTAATCATACACTAAGCCAGACTCACTTGGTCTTTTCAAGCATTGATCCACTTACCAGACTCACTTGGTAGGATCAAAAATTCTCTATGGTTCTTTTGTCACACGTGTCTTAGCTTCAGCAACCTCGCTGGCTAATTCTATGAACGTTTTAAAGTTCATTTCACACGCTTCGACAAACTTCTCAAGGCGAAGATTTTATAGTCAAAACAATCTAGCTTCAGCATTTCTGCTGGCTAGCTTAGAACGCTTTAAATTTCTTTTAAGCCGTTTTGACAACATTCAAGAAAATTCACAGTCCTAACTCTTTTAGGTTGCTTTCAGTGATATATAAATCAGTCAGTGATTTTGTTTCTATTGAGGTCTTTGCTTAGAGGAATTTAAATTTGTATTATGTTTCACTGTGCATAATCCATCTCTCTCTTATCATATAATTTGTTCTTTCCCGGTTCAAATTTTTTTTAAAGAAAGGGAGTCATGTAGGACCCTTGAATATCAACTACATTTTTGTGTGTGTTTGTGCAAAGAGATTGAGAGAAACAAATATGGATTTGTTGTTTAAACTTTAATTAATTTATTTATTTGTATTTATTAATTTACCGTATTTAAATGTTATGTTCTTTACATATGACTATTTAATTATTAGAATATATCAAACGGTCCTACAATTAGCACACATAAAATTTATGTTCCAAAATTAAAATAAAATAAATGTTTTGTGAATTGTTGGTAATTACAAATTGTTTTAAGATAAACTTTAATTGTGTGATGTATAATAAATAATTAATTTATAAATCAAAAGAAATTGTGTTTAAAACTATTATACAGTTTTAATATAGTAAATAAACTAATACTTATTAAATGCAATAGATTCTTAGACTGTTTTGCAGGAAAACCGAAAAAATACGATCACCCTCCGGCAACTTCTAAAGCTCATCTCGCTTTGTTGATGGTGAATATTGTGTTAACCAAATTATCTGCAACCACTTTTGTTGCAGGAACTAGAAGACGTACGTTTTCGGTGGTTTTATCTTCCGTGATCTCTTCTATTGAGTCTGGGAAGTGGTTTTGAAATAATGTATCTAGGGTCTCAATGCAGCTTGTTGTGTAGTATTTTTTTCTCTAATTTACCATTATAACAGGGTACATCTCTGTTTCTTTTGGATTGAGTTATTTCAGTGTAAAGGTTATATGTTTCAGCAATAATTCTCAGCTATAGTTTTTTCCCAGTAAGAGCTTTACAGAGCATTAAGAGCATTACAAAGGGATAATTCCATTACATTCACTAATCGAAATCATTTACAACATCATTCACAACTGATGCATTTTTCGACGCCACTCTTACTCAGGATAACTTAGTCCTATGAGTGGTTACATTAATTAATTATGGGATACGGAACAAATCATGGTGTGAGTTAAATTACTTTTAATAACATTTGATAGTTGGTGATGGCTTCTTTTCTTCATTAATTTTTAGATCGCCAAAGTTTACTGTGCTGCCGACCTTTGTTGCCGTTCATTCAAAAACTGTTAATTGGATCCAGCATTTGTAAAGCTAGAGGAACAAACTTAAGCCGGGTGTATCCTAAAGACGTCAGGATTGCTTATGGTAGTCGTGACCTCTAACAACATAACACAAGACGCCAGTCACACTATCAAGTACAGACTTTTAAAACAACAGTCTCGAATAGTAATGTCTTATATTGCGGCTTAAAAAAATTTAACGATCGGCCATACGATATAAAGCACGCACAAAACCTTTTACATTTTAAAAAAAATTAGGGAATATATAAATTGAACCCTCGATATGTTTATGGTTCATTTAGATTTAGGTGATGATGATTGGGTTCAAATTTGAGTGAATATAGACTTTTATCTTAGTGATGTTAAGACTTCCTTAAAATTTAATAAATTATTTGTACATATATATCATGTATTAAGATATTCCTTTGTTTTTTCGGTTTCGTTTTGGTTTCGTTTCGGTTTCGTTTTGTTTTTGTTATTTGAATTCATTAAAACCATATCAAAACTTATAATATGAACCGAATTGGTTTGAGCAAAATTGATAAAATTTATTAAATGTATTATGAATAAATTATAATATCAATAAATTATAAAAAAACACATTAGATGCTCATATCCTCTATCGCCGCCACCCCAATGTTCTCGAAGTGTTTTATTAATCTTCAGTGTCCTATAAGAACACAAATATAGAGTACATTACTGCTCTTTTTTGATTGAACAACGCAATTAATTCATTAAACTACCATAAGCGTTTGGTGTTATTTCAGGCTTTGGAGCATTCTATACTGACTTCATCCTTCATCCTTTCATAAAAAGAAATAGTTCCAGCGTGCCAAAAGATATTATTGCCCACCTATAATCCAGTAACCTGTTACATTGTTATCATTAACAAGCTTGTTTAGGTTACCCGCGCAGTCTCCATCTATGTCTGCTTGACTCTTCTTCTCAAGCTCAATTCTGTGCATCTTTCGTTTGTACATATTTCTGCCTGAAAGATGCTGAGGTAAGAGCCTAGTGGTTCAAAGTGTTCAGTTCTCAGTTTAAATACATCTGTGCCAACCTAGATCGTATGGAGTGCGTTCACTACTTCATTCTTCTATGTTGTTCAACGTCGATGTATATTTATCATCGAAGTTGAACAGATCAATCATTTGTCCTTAGAAAACTCCAGCAATTCGCTCTCATTCAAAATTCTATTGGGTTTCATACAATAATTAACAAAAATAGGGAGGAACACTAGATAACTACAACAGAGCAGCATGTTGTGGTAAGGTAATGATTAAAATTGATGGGCGTCCGGTCTTGAATGTTTACTACTCACGTCTAAGCACAGCTTTCAGCTGCATGGTCAACAGAAATGGGAAGGAAATGGTTATCAGGAGTGGAAGAGAAGAGATGTGTTCGTAACCACTTATTGGTTATTTAGAGGTTGCTTTGATTAGGTTAGTTGCTGGTAATCCATTCAAAGCTTGTAAAGGAGAAGTAAGGGCTAGTTACTGCTACTTTTATGATGTAATTGATGCAGCTCTTCAAATTCACGCCTGTTGCCCGTGGAGCAGTATCTTTCGGGCCATGGTTATTATAATTAGAACTGCTCAATGCTACTCGTCCTCGTTTCTCACCAGCGTTTTATACAGTCTGGTTGCAGATGGTTTTGTGGAGATTTTTTCGTAGGAGATTTTGAAACTACTTTGTCCTACAAAGTTCTTTGTTGTACGCTGTTAAAACCCTTCTGTAGTCTTCTTATATGCCGCATTTTTTAGCTCTCTTAAATAGTCTCTGTACTTCTGTTATTAAGTTTGATAAATCTGTGCTCCTTTCAATCGCCTCTTTTAGCACTTTTACAGTAATTAGGCAGTTGGACAAATATGATTTTGTTATTGAAATATTCACCTCTGCTCCATGGGGGACTAACATGAGTCAGCTTACCACATACTTGGAATACTAATAACATATGGCCCACAAGCGCCTCATTGACTAAACTCAGCTCTATTTTGCCAAAATAAATATCATAATCGCCTTAGTCGCACATGCATAGATGGTGCCAGGTGGATGATAGTGTAACTCCCTCTTCTGATGAAGATCCATGAAGATCCATATTTTTTTTAGCCGCCCGAAGATAACCCAGAATGCAAAATCCGACAGGCAAAAATACCATAATTGGTCGTCCAGCCCACTTGACTGGTCTATGGCTTGGTGGTAACGGTATACCTAGATTAGATTAGATTAAATTCGGTGGTAATATATTGTACTGCGACCAAAATGATCTATTGTACCCCACCCTACTACTCCCTGGTGAATACCCAGTTAGAGCACCTAATCCAATCCAGCCTCCTTTAGGAATTTCAGGATATGGAGAGGGTTAAGTTTATGCCGGGCATGCCCAGCAATATTATACTCTCCAGATGCAACCTTCTCATATAAATCAACGCTCCACAATCTTTGAGAAGATGGGCTGGGGTCTCCTTTTCCAATAGACAGAATCTACATTCGTCCCATGGCTCCACCCCCAATGTGCTTAAGGTGTTTTCTTAGTTTACAGTGTCCTGTAAGAACCCTTGTTAGTATTCTCAGGTTGTTCCCATTCATCCTGGAGCACATTACTGCTCTCGTTTGATTAAACTGTCTAATCAACTCCTTGGACTGCCTTAAGCCCGTGGTGTTGTTCTAAGTGTAACTTTGTTACTTTTCCCAAGCTTCTTAGCTTGCTCACACAGTCTTCAACCAATTTGGAAGTGATGGTGTATGAGTTTAACGCATTAATTGCTGCTTGGCTGTCTGACAAGATGGCAATTCTCTTGTTTTATATTTCCTTCCTAAGCTGAAGTCTGCGCACCTTTCGATAGCACATATTTAGGCTTGGAAGACGCTTGAACAGGTGTCCATTAGCTCAAAATATTTCGTTTTTAGTCCAAAAACTCCTGCACCCACCTCTGCCTCGGTATTTGAACCATCCGCGTACCATTTGATTACATTATTACTCAGATGGTACGTAGTGGATTCACAGGTCCACTCCGCTTTTTTGCACAACTGCGATGTAATTTTCCTATCGAAGTTGAACTGCTTAATCATTTCGTCTATAGCAAACTCAAGCAAAGGATTCTCCCTTGTAAGACTTCCTCTCGATATTTAGACTCGATTATTTTCCCCTTTCCCATACCCTGCATGCTGTATCTCAGTATGGTTTCCTTTGCTACGCGCTTAACCTGCAAGTGGAGTGGAACAAGTCCTAACAGCATCTTCATTGATGCGGTAGGACATGTTCTCATTGCCTCCGTGATGCAGATACAAGCCAGCCTCTGCACCTTTTCCAACTTTGTCTTCCCAGCTTTAAGTTGGGCTCTTTTGTTCCAGGCACCTGCTCTGTAAGGGATGGTTGGTCTCACTATCATTGTACACATCCACCTTAAGAGGCCTGGGCTGCACCCCCATGTTTTGCCCGCAAAATATTTGCATACTATCAGAGCTCTTACGGCGTTGCTTACCACCGCTTCCATGTGGTTTCTCCACATGAGTAAACTATCGAGAATTACTTCAGATATTTAGTCTCCTGTGTAGATTTAATTAAGGAGCCTCTCATTATAATTGACTTCATCCTGAGTTTTCTTTTCTTGGTGAATGGGACTTCCGTAGTTTTACTCAGATTGAGTTTTAGTCAATCAGATGTATGCCAGGGGTCTATTCAGTCCCCTCTGTACAATATCACAGAGTGTTTCTTCGAACTTCCCTCTGGTAATTATGACAATGTCATCCGCGTACCTAAAGCCGCAATTAGACTAGTGCAGAACTCTACAATATTTCTGCAATGGTAGTGTGTAAAAAATTCATTGCAGAAAAGCTTGGCAATGAACTCATTGCAAAACATTGCAATGACTCATTGCAATGTTTTGCATTGAGTTCATTGCCAAACTTTTCTGCAATTGATATTTTACACACAACCATTGCACGACCATTGCAGAAATATTGCAGAGTTCTGCAATAGGGGTGATAAGACCCCACCTTTCGGACAGCCCCTAGTGGTGCCAAGGCTGGTTTTACAATCACCAGCCTTGGTTTCTGCTACTTACTCTAGTTCTCAGCATCTCACACATCCAGTCAGTTGTGGTGCTGTCAACCTTTTTCCCGCTTAGAGCCTTCATGACTGCTTCATGCGAAGTGTTATCAAAAGATCTTTCTATATCCAAAAAGGCACAGACAGCAATTTATTTTGTTGTCCTCTACCTCCTCTAATTCTTTTGTCAACCTGAACAGCGAGTTTTCTGTTGATCTGCCCATTCTGTACGCATGTTGACTATATTGCAAAGGCGATCTCACCAAGATATTGGTTCGTATGTGGTTGTCGATCACCTATTCCATCGCTTTTAACATGAAAAATGTTAAACTGATGGGTCTATGAGACTTCGGGTGGGTGACATCTTTCTTACCTACCTTTGGAATAAATATCACTTTTTCCGTTATCCATGGCTCTGGAATATGCCCAAGTGCCAGACTGCTCCTGAAGATGCCCAGGGTGTGCGGTAATAGCCAGTTTGCCTAAAAAACCTTAATATATATTCGTATGAAATGTATAAAAAAATATTGATTATAGATTGTTTCGAAAAATTATGATTTTGAGTCCATTGTTTTGATCAAAATCATACGCTGCAATGAATAAGCTTGTTTATTTAGTATTTCTTTACTTAAAATATGTAAAAAATGTATAAAACATTACTATAAAATAATTTTAAAAAAATACATGAAATCGGCAATAACTGTGCATGCTACAAAATCTCCGTGCACATGTCATTCACATCATGTGAACCATATCCTGCATACGTTATAAAACACCTTAGCACATATATGCACACATATGTCAGCCACATGTTTTATGAATAATAAAAAAACAAAGCGAAACGAAATTTATTTAATGAAAATAATAATAAAAGAATATGGAATGGAAGAATTTAAAAATTGAAAAAGTTTTTTAGACATTTTATAAAATGGCTGGGTTCGTTTAACTAATTGTAAAATTATACTTTCGTTTATTAAATTGTTAAATTTTATTCTATTTGCATCTAAAATTATGTACGAAAGAAATTTGTTTGTGAAGGTAACGAAAACAAACGGGCACTTTGAATAATTTATCTTAGTGATTTCAAAAGATTATTATATATTTTGAATATTTTTTGTTTGCCTGTTTCATATCGGTTTACTGATATTAAAATTTTTTTTTTTATAATATTAAGAAAACTATAGAAAATTACTATAACCTCAATCTCGAACTTAAAAGTACGACCGCTCATTTGTTGTAATGATGTTACCAAAAATATTAGTCTAGGAAAATACTCAAAAATTTTTAAACTTCAACTAAATTCTTAAAAGAAAACATAATAAAAAAAATTTGCTTGAAGAATGTGCATATACTCCTGCACCATGCACATTATGATGCTTGGGATTAATATCATCCCATATTTACCGAAAATCAGGTAGCCTCTATGTATTTCCTCTATGTTGGAAAAACAAAAGAATAAAAATGTAGTCTATTTTATAAACATTTCAATTGAAAAGAAAATCTCTATTGTCATGTCACTCACATACTTTTACTCATGCTTAGAGTTAGTTGATTTTTAGTTAAACAAAACTGTCACCATTCTGACATATCATAAAAGTTTGTCGGGAAAAAAAAATAAAAAATACTTCCAGCTATAGTCAATTTTCAGTCAATTTGACATAAAATTTGTTTATTGTCATTTTAAGTTTTAAGGGTTTGTTTTGTTTCGGATTTTATTTGGGTTTCTGTTTTGTGGTTAACATTTCTGTTTAAAAATGTTAAGACAGGATAGATAGAGGAAGTTTTAATTGCTGTTGTAATTATAATTTTATTACACTGATAAGATTAAAAAGAATTTAAATGGAAATGGGACGTTATAATTGCGGTTAAGTAGATTAAGTTATAATTTGATGATCTGCGTTAACACAAGCTTTGGATCTATCTCAAATAACCTTTAATTGTTAATTTTTATATTTTTTTGTAAGGAGTTCATTATAAGTCAAATATAATAAATAAATTATTCCAACTGAAAATTACAGTAAATAATTTTATATTTATTTGCATACACAATAATTTACAACTAATACAACACAAAATAATAATCAAAACTTGTGCTTTCTTTATAGTAACTTTTTTAAACCAGCAAAAAATTCAACTTGAAAAAACTTCAAAAACTAAACCATTTTGCACAAACAACGATTTGAATTAAAATTGTTCGTTGTTTAAAAATCTTATAAATATTTTATACAGTTATTATAAAAAATGCAAAATATAAAAGTAGCAAAATAAAGAAAATGGCAACGAAAAACAATTTGCATCTTAAGTATTAAAAATGAGAAAACAATAATAAAATAATGAAGTTGATAAAAGCACTTTAAAGTTTTATGGAAATAAATAAAGTTTCAAGTGGCAATATTCTTTAAATTACAAATCAAATGATTTTTGAAATTATTTACGGTTAAATGATTGATAATGGCGACATGGCTTGGCTACATAAAATACTTGGAGGTCGGAATACTACTGCGTCCTCACTTGAGCCTCTATTAGACAGATTGGTTTTTCTTAGTTGATATGTGGTGGATTCACTGAATCACTTCTTTTTCTGTTGGTGGACTGATAAGCTGATCACCTCAGACCGATAAATTGAGGTAGTTTTACTGAATTGGTTCAGTTTCAGAATCAAAGGTCTAGAAAATAAACGCCTTTTTTTCATTGTAAAAACGATATAAATACGGTCTTAAATACGGTCGTTACGGTACGTAAATACGGTCGCGATACGGTGGAATTCTCGACAAGGTGGAGATAGACTTCAGTAATATGCTCTTTAAATATCCAACTTTCAGTTTTGTGTATCAGCTAGGTGACACAATATTTTTTATTGGTTATTTGAAGCGCCACTGTTTGATTTCAATCCCGCAATGACTAAGTATGCATATTTTGTTTTGTCACCTTAAACTTTCTCTGTTGTAAGATTTCTTTTCTGATTATTTGAAGTTTGGTAGTTGTGTAGCTAAAACGTCGGAAGCCTAAACACGTTTGTATATAATGGTAAAGCCTTCGTGGACGTCACGGTTTTGCCGAAAACCATGACAATGTAAAATTAAAAACTAGAGAGTACATGAAAGCTGGACCTTATGTGTCCAAAAAGTACATGAAAGCTGGACCTTGCGTGTCCAAAATGCTATTTCATTAGAGATAATGAAATAGCATTTTGGACCGAGGAGGCGCATTTTTGTAAGTCTGAAAAAACAACAACAATTTCAAAATCAAAGCTGGGCTACCAACTGGGCTCTTCTAACTATTAATCTTCAAGTAAAATTACACTTATTAGTCTAAGAGCCAGTGACCGGCAGACTTACGGTATTTTAGCAAACTCCATATTGATGCTAGGTATAGTTTTTCACCTGCAGTAGTTGAAATGGGTATTCACTATCCCCGCCGATGGTTGTGTCCGCGAGTCAAAAAACGTAACAATTGACTTCAAAAACGTGATTTCAGCATGTCTGCCGTTTTAATATATTAAAGTATACAATTTGTTTTATTAAAAAATCCAATGGCAGACACCTACTCCGGTTCCGAGTATTTTTTTTAAATTTCAAAGTTTTAAAATTTCATGAAAATTTATTTTATTTCAGCAAAGCTGAAATTTGTATATGTTATTTACATTATTATTATACATATATATTGTAAGAAGCACACACAGGGCGGTTCCAACATGCGGGCACACGCTATAAGGCTTTCTTTGTCTGAATGGGAATGAAAGCGAATCAGTAGTCATACGTATTGTGAATAATTTTTATGAATATTATAATTTAATAGTCTGTTAAGTAATAAAAATATAATTTCTTCTAAAGAAATAAACAAAACTTGTAACGCCAGGACTATTTCAATTTGTTCTAAAAATAATAATTTTTATTTTCAATTATAATTTCATTAATTTTCTTAAGGCGCAACATTTTTGTATGCTACTGTTGAGATATAGTTGCGTCACTCAATTTCAACAATAAACATGTTTGATTTAATGCTTTTTCATAGGTTGGAGAAATGTTGATTGTTGGAAGGGGAAACAAAAGAAGAAAATTTAATATAAAAATGTGAATTTTTATAAGAAATTCAGTTAGTATAATTTCGGAAATTTAATAACAACATTGTTGTTATTATAAATAAATTTAATTTAGGAATAAGTTTTGTTTAAATTTAATTTATTAAAATGATTATTTTAGTGTTTGGTGAAAATAATATATAAATAAAAATCAAAAATTTTGTGCAAAAAAATAATAATGTTATGAAAAAAAGTATGATTGTTTTCCTTTTTTTTGTTAAATTATTTTCATGAATAAGTGATAATGTTGTAAAGAAATTGATTGGTTTAAAATCGTTGGAAAAAATGGCTTCAACTGAAGTAAACATGTTAAGATTTTTAAAGTTAGCACAAAAATTTAATTGTTGCTATTTAACGGGTTTCAATAATAAAGAATGTCGTCCATTCATTGTTGATGGTCAGCAAGTGGGGTTAGTTCGATCAAATGTACTTAAACAACTATTTAAACATTCAGAAATATCTTGTTTCCATGAAAATGAGAATGTCACTTAAGGAATTATTGAGCTTGGTCCAGCATTTAGAGATTATAATGAAAGATGAGAAACTATTGATAAAATATTACGAGAATTTAGAAATAGGGAGCATTTGTAACACTTAAAGGATGGTGTGACGAATGCTACTAAGTAAAAACAGCTAGTGGGAATTCTCTATTGAAAATGGAGGGATCGGCAACATGTTTATTTGGAATAAGAAATTTTGTTGTTGATATTAATGGTTGTGTAAGACATCCAACCAAAGAATTATGTATATGGTTACAACAAGGATCTGTAACAAAACAAACATGGGTAGGGAGTCACGATGAAGACAACAGTGATGTAATAACGTAAGCTAATTTAATTTGATTTATATAATAATTTTTGATTTGATTTTGACTAAATTATTTTATTTGTGCTAATTAGTATGTTACTCAATAAGTATTTTTGCTGTGATATTTTCTGATATATAAGAGATTTTCAAGGTAAAAGTTTGTTTGTTATAAATTCAGTGTTTTTCAGTGATAATAGTTTTGAACTATCTCCGGTGTAAAATTATAAATTCAATAAAAGTTCAAAATGTAACACGTGGCTCCGAATCAGGGTCAAATTGTTATAAACTTTTTAATTTTTATAATCATACTAGCGGGACCCGGCGTGCTTTGCTACGCCTATAAATAAAGTTTGTGTGTATACATTTTGTTGACGTAGTAGCAATAATTTCAAAGAGTTGTAATGAGAAATGATCTATTTTTTTTTAAAATATGAATGTAAAAGGATCAGCACTCTAGTTGATCAGTAAAATATAAAAAAAATAGTATTATATATACAACAAAGGATATATAAAAAAATACGCGATCAAATAAGTTTTCAGATGTGTCTCTATATAGAACATTAGAACATACGGAACAAATATGGATTCACAAATTTTCACAGTGCTCATGCGGTTTAATATACGCTTTCTTTACCTGTGGTAGGTTACTAAAAACGTTACAAACAATTTTGATCGTTATAACATTTTATGGTCAGCAAGGGCAGTAAGAATAGTGATAATATATTCGATGAAGGTATGGAAGAAGTGATGCAAAAAAGGAATAGAAGAAGTGATGCCAAAAAAATCAAAATTATTTGGATGTTTTTGTATTAGAATTCATAGGATGTGAATTCATAGGGTGAGAAATATTTCTATTTAGTCAACATCCTAAGTCATTTTAAAGTCATTATTGATTGTTGCAAATCAATGCGAAACTAATATCTAACACACGGTCAATATATTGGCATATATCGTCGCTTTAATAATGAAACAACGTATGCTATTTATACGTTGTTTGTATATAATAGGTGCGCTGCATTCCCCATAAGGGTATCTTTGAATTGGAATTTTTACATTTTCGAATTATTTTATGACTGGGGATAAGAATTAATAAATTATAAATTAACGTCCATGCAAATACATGCGCACATCAAACTTTAAACTCAAATATCTCGAAACTATACTTTTGCGTATACGTCATTTCATTATTAAAGCGACGATATGTTCCATATATAGACAACATTAATGGAATATTAATTTTTGGGCGATTTTGTGAGCAATTATTGGTCAAAGTAATTATTGAAAGTATTATTCCCGATAATAAGTAATTATTGTCGGGATTGAACTCACACTCATCAGAGACATCATAGTTCAAACTTCAAAGCCATCATACAGACTCAGCCACAGTGGATGAAACAACAATAAAACATATTTCAATTTTTATGTTCAGATAATTTCTAAATTGAAACTCCATTATCTCATATTTATTTAAATTGAAAAATTTTAAATAAATTAATAAATTAATTTATTTATTAATTTTATTTTTTTTATTTCACTAAAAATTTTTAAAAACATTTGTGCTATTTCAAAATATTTGAAATATTTTTTTAATAAAATTTGTTGTGTAGTTGGAATTACAATATGTCTCACAACAACACATAAAATCCTTTAAGACCTAGGTTCCACACCATCATGTTTTTTAAGATGATGGACGCAAATTGCTAGTGCTAGAAGCATATACATTGTTTTGCTGAAGGATTAAACCCGGCACATTTAATAGTTATATGGAAGCTTATCTCTCCAAGTAAACAAAAAAGTTCATTTTTTTAAAAAAATATAAAAAAACAAAAAATTTGCGTCCATCAAAACCTTAGAAAGCATGTTGTTGTGGACTTTATTCTTCAAAGGTTGTCATGAGTTGTTGTTACTTACATTGTAATTCGTAGTACCCAACACATTTTATTTTAAAAGAAATAACGTGTCATCATCAAAGAATATTCTATAACTAAGACTAAGGGTGTTATCGTTGATTGAAAAAAGTTCATCCGCCAACATCCCTAAGATATCACTTTGGCTAGTGATATCTCACTACTATTGCCAGTGGTTTACGATAACTCAAGCTAACTCATATGCAAATAGCAGGAATCTAAGTACGCTGGGTTGTCACTCCCATAGATCAAAAATTTAAAATTTTACAAATCTTCCTGCGGGAGTATATATTTAATTCGTTATTGAATTCTTTAATTATAACTATAAAAACATTGATCAAAGCAAACTACGCTCATAAACCGATATTTAAACAAAAAATCAAATAAAATATTTATCATCAATCACCAATCAAAAAATAATACACGACAATTTGAAAAGCAAATCGTAGTGTATTTGCACAAACTTCGACGTTAAAAACAACGTTCTAAATACAAATACAACACCGTCTATTGGATAACTCAAATTTATGAGGCGTATATCACACTATCAAATATATTGGTCAATAAAAAAAATATGACATGAATTGGAGAGTGCAAACGTTGTAAAAAAATAGACTTCGCTACCTAGTTTTTCATCCAGTTTTGATGACAATTTTTTTTAGCTCAAATCGTTATATTTTAATTAGCAATACAAATAAGAGTATTTTTCAATTTGATATTGATTTTTGTAAATTAACATAGAAGATCAATGAAAAATTTAAAATAATAAATAAATAAATTGAAATTATTGTTTTCTTTAATTTTTACTCTTATATTTATTCCAACTTTATAAAAACCAATACAACAAATTTTTTACAGGTTCCGAATTCCGATACTTTTTAACACTTCTATAATTAATATATAACCTCCACAATAGTTATTTAAGTATTAAGGGCAGTAAGAGTGTTTTACCGATTGAGGATATATGTTTTGAGATCGAGACGAAGTCGACATCTCTAATATATCCGAAATCGGTAATACTCTTAATGCTCAAAATGCTTATTACATTTTTTGCACGATTAATAAAAATTCAATCAAAACTATTTAAATAATAAAATTCATTCACAAAATTCAAGTTTGAATGTTTTAAAGAAAATTTCTTAAAATGTCATTTCAAAATAGTAAGCTTTGCGTTTCATCATAATACTATAGGTTTTTTTGTTGCAAAACTAAATTCCATCGAATATATTTTCAAAATTAATTGCTTTTTTTAAATCTTTTAACTGCAATATTTTTAAATGAATGTTATTTAAAATTGAAGCTAGTGAATAGACGTACACAATTATTTAACTAATAATCGTTTTTATTCACACCCTGAGGTCTCCTTTACTGGTAAGTAATTACTTACCGGTTGCATGATCGGTAAGTAATTACTTACCGACCAGTGATTTGTAAACGAAACTTCCTATGTTTATTTACGAATCAGCGAACATGCAAAATCGCCTGATCGTGCAAAAAATTATTAATAACCTTTGGTAACGAATTTGACTTAGCATAATATGCTTTTCGTTTATTATCAAATAAAACAAAACTTTCTTTTCTAAAACATATTTGATAGTCTAATAATGGCCTTACACGAAGTTCAAGTTTACTATCAATTG
This sequence comes from Diogma glabrata, assembly GCA_963693315.1. NCBI lineage: Eukaryota > Metazoa > Arthropoda > Insecta > Diptera > Cylindrotomidae > Diogma > Diogma glabrata. The sequence continues at coordinate 34,298,700 of OY856188.1, forward strand.
AATAAATTAATTTACGCTGCCATCTGAAAGTTGGCATATAAACCATTCATATTTAACATTTAATTCGCAATTAAAAAATATCTAGGGATTTAATCAAGATAATAACTAGGGCTCGTAAAATACTCGAACATTAAGTACCCGGGTATCGAGTAGTTATTTTACTCAAATACCCGGGTTACCCGGGTAACCCGGGTAGTTGGATAATTGAAACAAAACAAATTTTTAATAGTTCATTTGTACATATTTAATTCAATTAATATTGATATTTATTTAATTCAATTAATTTAATTCTTAGAAATATGTTAAACGTTAAATGAAATCAAATTTTATAGTAATATAATATTCACTATAACTTTTTGTTTATAAAATAGTATTTTAAAAATATTAAGCCGTTGAGTGTGGAAGGAGCTAACGAACTGCGAATTTTGGTTATTATATTGCCGGCTACTGAAAACACCCGTTCGCATGCCGTTGATGTAGGATTTATAGTAAGCAGTGAAGCGTACAGATTATCTAACATGTGGTTTCGCTTACCTCCATTTGTCTGCATAAATGGAAGGGATTGCTCAACATTTAAATTTTCGCTTTTTTCTTTGGTTTTAGTTATATATAATGCAAGACAATGCTGCAACTCATTATATACTGATGTTGGTTCCCGCTCTCAATCAAAAGAGCTTGAGCTTTGATCTGCAACTCTGATGTTGTTTTCATTCGAGTATAGACGTAATAATAATTGAAGAGCAAGCTGCTTTGTAGAAATTTTTGTTGCGAAGCTTAAAAACTCATTGCCTTTTGAAAAAATACAATGATGCAAATATAACAATAATGTTATTATATCCTTTTGTCGACGTTCATTAACTTCGTTTTTCAAACAGTTCACGAGAAAGAGGTGTACTAATCTCGTTTATTTTTTTTAGTACGTAGAAGTACCTTCAGCTGTTATTAGGGTGGCGTTTTTTGTATTCAGTTCTTGTACTGCTAACATAAGTGGTTCGAGAATAAAAGAGATTTCTTTTAATATTTCTAAATCGCATTTCTTCATTTTGTCAGCGCCTAGCTCATCGAGTGTAGAATTAATGCAATTTTTTAATTTAAGAAATCGATTTATTGCTGCAATAAGTATGTTCTACCGTGTTTACAATCTAAAATTAGTTTCAACTTTTGACCTTCCTGAACTTCTACGTGCTCTAATTATAAAAATAAAAGAAACTAAACCATCGGAAAATGACTGTGGTCGTTTGTGTGGGAGTACTCAGGAATCTCTCAAGGATCTACAATTTAAGGTGATAGAAGTATTTCTAAAAAATCTAGATTCATTCATTTTATAAATCTTCTTTGGTAAAACGCTCCATGCTTTGTGACTTACAAGCTTCGTAACTATTTGACGGCCTTAGTTGATTTACGAACTTATCTAAAATACAACAATAAAACATATATTTTCTGAAATTATTTTTTGAATAGATCAGCAAAAGTGACAGTGAGCTTCATAAGAATTTTGTTTTTGTTATACCCGGGTACTCGAAGCTATTACCCGGATATTCGAGTAGTAAAATTTTTGGTTAAATACCCGGGTACCCGGTTATCTGATACCCGAGTATACGAGCCCTAATAATAACTATCCTATCTCTCAAGCTGGACCATCATACACACATTGTACAAAATTTCATTAAAATTGGTTACATTGTTGCGGAGTTCATCGGGGACAAACATCGTGACACGTGATTTTTATATATATAAGATATAAGATAAGATATAATATATATATATACAATAATGTAACTAACATTTAATAAAAGAACTCCTAATAAATAAAAAAAACTCCAAAATGGATTTATTAAAAGTAAACTACTATATTTCATTGGGCGGATGAAAAAAGATGCATCATAGAAAAAAACGAAGACGCTTTTCTCTAAAATGAAGTAATTTAAATTGAAAACAAATATGAATGAATAAAACAAAATTATTTTATTTACAAATTAATTGAATCTTTTATAAATATTTCAATACGCAATTGTAGAATATTGCAGAAATTTTTCAAATTTATAAGTAGACAACCGCCATTTAATATCACTAATGAAACCATTATTCACATCAATTTTTGTTTTTTGTTCTTTTCAGATCCTAATTTATAAATTGATTTAGAAAAGTGAAAAGAAAGAAAACCACATTATTTTTATTCAAACTTTATAAGAACCAATACATTAATTTTTTTTACAGGTTTCGATACATTCTAACACTTCTATGATTAATAAAGATAGGTTTTGACTTAGCATAATACGCTTTTCGTTTATTATCAAATAAAACAAAACTTTCTTTACTAAAACATATTTGATAGTCTAATAATGGCCCTAAACCGGGCATTCACATACAACGGAAACAGAAACAGAAACCGAATTTCATACAAATTTGACAGCAACTGAAACAGAAACCGAATTTAGAAACAGAAACAGAAACGGAAAATTCGTCTGTTTTGTCTGAAACGGAAACAATTAAAATTGAATTGTTTTAGTACCGAAACTGTCACATGACCAGAAACTGTCACATAATATTAATTATTATGTTGAATTGTGATAACAAAAGCTTTGAATTTTGAATTTAATAAATATCCTTCAATTTTATTATTCATAATGGATAACAAATTCACAAACTCAAACAAAATTCGGTTTCCGTTTCTGATATTATTCACCACCGTCAACCAAATTAGAAACAGAAACAGAAACTGAAAATTTTCAGTTTCAGTTTCGGTTTCTGTTTCTGTTGTATGTGAATGCACGGCTTTATACAGATGTTGAAGTTTACTATGAATTGAATAAATTGATTTACGCTGCCATCTGAAAGTAGGCTTATGAACCATCCGTATTGAATATTTAATTCGCAATTAAAAAATATTTAGGAATTTAATCAAAATAAAAATTATCCTATCTCTCATTATACACACACTGAACACAATTTTATTAAGATTGGTTACGTTGTTGCGGAGTTTATCGCGGACAAACATCGTGACACGTGATTTTTATATATATAAGATGCTAAATATTGTCAGTAATTGTCAGTAATAGTACATAAAGAAACTTAAATTATTTAATTGGAGTAAAATGAGAAATTTCATAGATAATTTTTAAAATTATTCAAGTTGTGTTTTGAATGAAATCCCATATAAATTTTATTGAATTTATTCTCTTTTCCCCCTTTTGCAGCGCCAAAAGAAATTTAAATTATTTGATTGTAGCAAAATGAGAAATTTCATAGATAATTTTTAAAATTATTCAAGTTGTGTTTTGTATGAAATCCCATATAAATTTTATTGAATTTGTTTCTTTTCCCCTCTTGCAGTGCCATTGCAACAAATGCCGGAACAAAATAATCGCTCAATAACATATGATAGTCTATATGGGCCCTACATGGATGATTGAAAAGTCGATAAAGCAGGTTTGACAGTAAATTAATTAATTTACGCCGCCATCTGAAAGTTTGCTTATGAACTATCCATATTTAACATTTAATTCGTAATTAAAAAATATTTAGGCGTTTAATCAAAATAAAAACTATCCTATCTCTCAAGTTGGACCATTATACACACACTGAACACAATTTTATTAAGATTGCTTAGGTTGTTGCGGAGTTTATCGCGGACAAACATCGTGACACGTGATTTTTATATATATAAGATGATGGAGAAGGTTTATTGAACATACACAATGACTATACATTTTGAACCTTTTTTGAATGATGTCTTTCTTTCTGATTGAATTCCGACGAAATTTGTAAGAAATTGTCTTCATAGCTCTGAAATGTAAACAAAATGTCAAGCTTTATTTTTTCGTTCATACTTTAGAATAGTCTAGGGAAGAAAAAAGTGTTCACATTTGTGGAGTTTCATAATAATGAATATTTATTATTTCGTGAGTTTACTGTATACCTGGAATGTTGTAACGGTTTTCTGCTCCATTCCATTCGTTCTCAAATTTTTAATAGAAGCATGTGTAATTTATTTTGTATTTAAATTTGTGATTTTTTTTAAATGCATTTAAAATTTTAAATCGTGGCAAATGATTAATCTGTGCATTTTGAATTTTAAATGCTGGTGAAAGTGTACATATCTTTTCAGAAGAAAACTTTTAAAAAATGTCAGACTATTTTGTCTTTACGAAAATTTCATAATTTAAAATATAGTGGTGTTATTTTACCACATGAACATTTAGTTAGTGGCTATCATCGTACTTGTTACAAGACATTTACAGCATTGAAAAAAATTATTATAATACAACATAAAAAATTATAGAAACGTCTTCATCTCCATCTCGGTCAATTACACACTCGTTGCCGCAATCAATGCAACATCCGTCAACTTCTGTCTGTATTCCCATTTTAATTTGTTTGTTAAAATAAATATAATATAACCAAATCTGTATGATTGTAAAAATTAAAAAGTTTTGTTTATTTCTTTAGAAGAAATTTTATTTTTATTACTTAACAGACTATTAAATTATAATATTCATAAAAATTATTCACAATACGTATGACTACTGATTAGCTTTCATTCCCATTCAGACAAAGAAAGCCTTATAGCGTGTACCCGCATGTTGGAACCGCCCTGTGTGTGCTTCTTAAAATATATATGTATAATAATAATGTAAATAGCATATACAAATTTCAGCTTTTCTGAAATAAAGTAAATTTTCATGAAATTTTAAAACTTTGAAATTTAAAAAAAAATACTCGGAACCGGAGTAGGTGTCTGCCATTGGATTTTTTAATAAAAAAAATTGTATACTTTAAGATATTAAAACGGCAGACATGCTGAAATCACGTTTTTGAAGTCAATTGTTACGTTTTTTGACTCGCGGACACAACCAAAGGAACCATCGGCGGGGATAGTGATTACCCATTTCAACTACGGCAGGTGAAAAACTATAGCCAGCATCAATATGGAGTTTGCTAAAATACCGTAAGTCTGCCGGTCACTAGCTCTCGGTCTATATAGCAACACAAACCGAAGAGATTTGTTGCTTTGTGGACTAAGAATCAGTCAAGATCACCATTACGGACGTCATACTCACGGCCTAAAAGGTAACCAGTTAGAAGCCTTGAATGGGGTCTATTTAAAAACATATGGGAGCATAAGCACATTTGAACACAATGACAAATTCTCCGTCCACCGACATCAAAATGTATAACAAAAAATACGTTAAAGTGCATTAAAACTGGACTTCACAGATCAACTTCACGAATTAGAGCTTGATGCAATAATCCGGCGTTCGAAATAGACACCAGACACAACAAGGGATGAAGCAAATTTTATGGAAGTTTCGCTTGAAGATATGTGCAAATCTTAAATAAAGTCATAATTAAATAATGTAAGAAGCGTAAACAGCTTGATTTTTCCAGTTCAGTATCTTGTGTTACATAATTTAAATTGTAATAATTCTTATTTTAAGAATTAGGCCAGGCAAAATAGTATTTTAACAACAAAAAAAATCGTTACAGCAAACTGATAGTGGGATATTGTAGAACACGATATTGTAAAAGAGGGAAACATAAATCGAACCAGCAGCTGCTATCCGGGGGAGAATGGGGAGGGTTTTTAGGGGTTTAAAAGGGTTTTTCGTGATTTTTGGCTAAACCGTGCATCCTATCAAAAAGAGTTATATGTAAAAGTTGGAGGGAATAAAAAGATCTACACTTTTTGTACGGACAAGTTTTACCCTCACCTCAACATTTTTCGAAAAAAATGTGAAAAACCGACTTTTTTCTTTTTTCTTGTTTTCTTTTACAAAAAAAATTTTATGAAGTTCAAATTTTGGAAAAAGATACCTCCATTTATTGGAAAAAGGCAGCAATTTTTTCGGAGGGAAATATTTAGACGTTGTTGTTAAAATTAGTTTTTTTGAAAAAAAAAAAAACAAATTTTTAACTGCGATTCCTCTTAAAACTACGCCTTCTAAAGAGTTCAGTTTTGACTCATTTACTCGTTCTTATGTCTATTTTTGATAAATGGTAAAAAAAAAGTATAAATCTATTGACAAAAAGGCGGGAAAATTGAAAAAACCGAAAATATTGCTTTTTTCGTGGTAATTTGCATATTTATCGTTGAATAATTGTTACTAATTAATAAAATCATATTATTTTTTTTTATTATTACGTAAACAACGATCATTCGGAGATACATTTATGAATAATTAGATGCTTTCGTTTTCGAACTTGATAAAAATTGTTCGAAGAAATAATCAACAATTAGAATTTCAGTCGTACTAAAAATCTTAAAAATTAAATATCTCAAGAACACGAATATTAGCCTCTTTGTAAATTTGTAATATTTTAGAGTAAAGATAGAACTGTTCTTACAAAAAAAAAATAAATTAAATTTCAATTGATCTTCAACCCAAGCGCCAACTTTAAAAAAGTTTTTTAATATTTTAATTTAAAAATTAATTACAAAAACAATTAATTATTTTTTTTTTCAAACGATTAACTAATCACCTACAAAAAAAAAAAAGTTTGATAAAATTGGTAAAGCCGTTCTTGAGCAATTTGATTTCGAAGGTACATGGGATTGGCAGAATTTTCATTTTTCTAAAATATTTAATGCTTATTTTATTTTATAATATATGATAATTAATATACGATATATTTTAATTTAATATGAATTTTTTATTGTAATTGAAAGGAAAATTCACTATCTATTTGATAAATTTCAGCAAAATCTGCAACTGGCAGATTTTTGCTAACAAATATTCGAATTGGTTTTTATCGTCGAACAAAACGTCTGTCTGTAATTTGAATATGTTTTGGGTAAAATATTAAACCTTCAGAAAAACCAAAAAAAGCTTATTTAGTACCTTCTTTAAACCTCATTTAGTACCTTCTAAACCCAAAATAAGTTTAATAGAATCAGTAAACTTGGGTTTAGTGTATGGCACAAAGTACAAAAAAAATCATCCTATATTCAAATGTGTTTTTCTCAAAAACAAAAAATAACAACTGTCCTTATAGGTTTAGTATGTTTTATTTAAGTAAATAACAAATCTGTAAAATATAAAAAACATGAAAGAAAACTAAAAGGTACTTTTTGAGATCGCCATGTTTGAAGAATAAAATTTACTTTTTTGTTACCTAAATAAACTAAAAGTAACGAAAGCATATAATTATTCATTAATTTATTTCCAAATGATCGTCGTTTACGTTTATCATAAAAAATTTAAATGATTTTATTAATTAATAACGATTATTCAACGATAAATAGGCAAATTACCACGAACAAAAAAGAGATTTTCTCGTTTTTTTCAATTTTCCCGCCTTTTTGTCAATAGATTTATACTTTTTTTACCATTTATCAAAAACAGACATAAGAACGAGTAAATGAGTCAAAACTGAACTCTTTAGGAGGCGTAGTTTTAAGAGGAATCGCAGTTAAAAATTTGTTTTTTTTTTTTCAAAAAAATTAATTTTAACAACAACGTCTAAATATTTCCCTCCGAAAAAATTGCTGCCTTTTTCCAATAAATGGAGGTATCTTTTTCCAAAATTTGAACTTCATAAAATTTTTTTTGTAAAAGAAAACAAGAAAAAAGAAAAAAGTCGGTTTTTCACATTTTTTTCGAAAAATGTTGAGGTGAGGGTAAAAATGGTCCGTACAAAAAGTGTAGATCTTTTTATTCCCTCCAACTTTTACTTATAACTCTTTTTGATAGGATGCACGGTTTAGCCAGAAATCACGAAAAACCCCTTTCAACCCATAAAAACCCTCCCCATTCTCCCCCGGATAGCAGCTGCTGGTTCGATTTATGTTTCCCTCTTTTACAATATCGTGTTCTACAATATCCCACTATCAGTTTGCTGTAACGAATTATTTTTTTTTTTTCTAATTTTTTCTCCTATTATTACTGGCCTAAATCTACAAATTGATTCTAATAAAAATGCAACACCGCGTATATTAATTAGATTAGATGTGGAAAGATGGTTTGCCTCTTGAGGTACGAGAACAAAGTTGAAAGAATCGATTGCGACAAAAACTTGCCTTTGTTGGGTGGTCTGCCGAAATCTGACTAAGAACAATTGTGATAAATCCTATTTTCACAATTGTGATTGGACTATAATGATGTTTAATTGGATGATGCTTGTGGAAAAAAATTTTTAGTAGAAAGTTTTGGTACCAAAGGCCAGTTGTAACGAGTAGCAGAGCAACCTAGTTCCCCAGATGAAAGTAGAGATTACACTTACTAGAGTTGAAGATTTAACCAACTAATTATGAATCCGGACTTCCTTGTTCGACTTTGCTCAGGCGTTTATAGGCGTTTTATTGCCCCCATTAACTCAGGCGTTTTATTGCCCCTATTAACTCCGACCCTACTTCATCGAAAATCTTGAAATATATTTGAAATGATAGAAAAATAAGTAGGTTTTTAATGAAAAATATCGAAAAGTGGCAGATACTCATAACTATATTTATTAAAATGGTGGGGATGAGAAGGGGTAAAAACATCATAAACAAATAAATAAATAAATATAAAGGAAGGAGATGGGGAAAATGAAAGGAAAATTTATTTAATTAAACAATATTTTCCATTCTCTCGCATTTTTTCAGCTAATGGCTGAAAAAGAGCGAGAAAAGGAAAACAAGTGTACAATACTTACCTGTATTGACAATACTTACCTTTAACAATACTTACCTAGTAGTTAGTTTGATAAACTCTGAACGAAAATCATAGCGAAGTCAAAAATAACTATATTTTTGTGCTTTTAAGGGATTGGGGTGGGGAAAAGTGAAAGAAAACTTTTTTGACCCAAACGAGTGGGGTGTCATTTGAAAAAACACCTAATTTAAAAGACATTTTAATTTTTTTTAGAATTTTGCGGTGCACAGTTTTTGACTTATTCAAAAAAATGTGCAAATTTCAGACCGTCCCCTCCCTACGTTTTGACACTGATAGACAGAAAAAATTGAAAAAATTCACAGAGACAGGAAGTGTGCTATATTTTGAACAAAAATTATAGCGAACTCTCAAATAATTATATTTCTGTGTGTTTAGGGCATGGGTGTGAGGAGGGTAAAAAAAGCTTTTTTGACCAAAGCGAGTGGGGTGTCGTTTGAAAGAGCACCTATTTTAAGAAATATTGCACTTTTTTTAGAATTTTGCTGTGCACAGTTTTAGAGTTATTGTCATAAAAGTAAAACTTTCAGACAGTCCTACCCTACGTTTCAACACTAATTGACAGAAAAATTTGGAAAAATGCACATAGACCGAATGTTTGCTAAACCTTTAATGACAATTATAGCGAAGTCTCAAATAATTATATTTCTGTGTGTTTAGGGGATGGGAATGGGAAGGCAGAAACAAATCTTTTTTTACGCAAATGAGTTGGGTGTCATTTGAAAGGGTACCTAATTTAAGAAACAATTCAATTTTTTTTTAGAATTTTGCGATCCACAGTTTTTTAGTTTTTGTTAAATTAAGTATATGTATACCACCACTACCCTATATTTTGACGCTGATTTATAGTAAAAATATTCCCAATTTAAACCATTTAAGAGCTGGTTCAATCTTTCTTTAGTTAACATAAAAATGCTACGGATAAGATTTAACCTCAAGTAACATTCTTTGTTTAATATTTTATCAATGTAGATGAGATTGACATTTACTATTGACGTCTACGATTAAACATTTATTCTGTTATGCGTCCATAGTCTGGCGATATAAAGACTTTACAACACAACTTTATAGCATTTATTTTTGATATTGTGTTCTATTACATTCACGAAACCCTTGTCGAGCGAATTTTATTCGCACTTGTCCGACTTTTTATTTTTAAGGGCATCTATTATTTTCTGACGTTCAACATTAAGACCGGTACAATTTTATCATTTTTGATGTTACGTTTGCGAGCATTTAAAATTTCAATTTTGTCAGCTGAAGATGAAATATTAAAAAAATTGAGGGTTTTGTCACACGATTCTTTCACATTTACATTTTTAATATCCGGAACACCATGGAAAAGGAGGTTTTAACTTCTAGAATTTTCCTCATCATAACATAGTTTATTTTTTATAATTTCCTTTCTAAAGAATGCATTCTCCAATTCCATTTTTCTAATTTTTTTCTCATGATCATTAACTATATTTGATACTTTTAATAAGACTTTAAATTTAGTATTTATATGACCCAATGTTGTTGAAAATTTTGTTTGATTGGCCTGGAGAGTTTCCAGTACTGCAGCAAAAGACGCAAATGAAGCTTTCATTTCGTTGATTTCTATAATGTCCTCCTTCTCTGGTAAATTTACAATACTAGATGAGTTGTTCGCGTCTCTGTTGTTAATTCACAACCATTGAAAACCATTCTGTTCGATATTTTTCAACAGATCCGCGCAATTATTTTCACAAGCAGTGTGATGATTGTTACTACACGTTCCACAAGCGATTCCCTGTTTAGCTCTTGAAATTTTCAGGTTACACTTCACACAAAGACGTGACGTATTTGGAGTTGTTTATTTTGGAACATAAAAGATTTATCAAACTTACTCAGATAATTGTTTTATTTGTTGAAGTTTAATTTATTCGTGAAATTATTATTTGTGAAACATGCGGCTACCGTTTGTGTGCACATTTGTACCAATGCTTCTTACGACATAAGCACTGTAGGATGCACATAATGTGCATGACATGTGTTATGCACAAATTTGTGCACGGTGATTTTGTAACATGCACAATTAATGCACATTACAAGCACTTTTTTTTTAATTGTTTTACGGAGAATTAAAATTTTTATAAGATAAATCCCTACTCCATCGCTTCCCTATATTAATCTAAATAACTGTTAACTAACTAATTTTAGAACAATTTCCACCTATCAAATATTAAGAAAATGGTTAAATCACTAATATAATCGATCTTAGGCTATTGCTTACTTAATTTCTTACTTAATTTTGTTTTCTTGAGTTAATTAAAGCATGAATCATTCTCCAAATGGCACCGGTGATATCCCTTAAATGGCTATTTAGAATGTTCATCCTTCATGTACGCATCCGTTCCAGTCAGATACTTCTGCTTTCCTCTATGTAAGGTAAGCCTTACGAAAAAGGTCGATTTTGTATCGAACTACAAAGTTTTTGGCAAATACTGAAAATACAAAAGACTTTTGCTTTTATAATTACTAGGAGGGCCCGGCGTGCCTCGCTTCACTTATAAATAAAGTTTTTGCGTAGACATTTTGTTGACGTAGAAGCAATGATTTCAAAAAGTGGTTATGAGAAGTGCTAGTATATAATTTTTAATTTCTCTTTTTAAATATATGAATGAAAAATAATCAGAACTCTAGCTGATCAGTTCGGATATATGAAAAATTAGCGATCAAATAAGTTTTCAAGTAAGCTTATTTGATCTCTAACTTATTTGATCGCTAATTTTTCATATATCCGAACTGATCAGCTAGAGTTCTGATTATTTTTCATTCATATATTTAAAAAGAAAAATTAAAAATTATATGCTAGCATTTCTCATTACCACTTTTTGAAATCATTGCTTCTACGTCAACAAAATGTTTAGGCAAAAACTTTATTTATAAGCGTAGCGAAGCACGCCGGGCCCTCCTAGTATTAAAAATTCTAACAATCAAATCTACGATCTCAAACTATCATACCAAACACACACATTACAAAATTATCGCTGAAAAAAAATACAACAATCAATAATCAATTTTTTATCCTCTTTCATTCACAAACAATATATATTAAAAATTCTAACAATCAAATCTACGATCTCAAACTATCATACCAAACACACACATTACAAAATTGTCGCTGAAAAAAAATACAACAATCAATAATCAATTTTTTATCCTCTTTCATTCACAAACAATAAATATTTAAAATTCTAACAATCAAATTTACGATCTCAAACTATCATACCAAACACACACATTACAAAATTGTCGCTGAAAAAAATACAACAATCAATAATCAATTTTTTATCCTCTTTCATTCACAAACAATAAATATTTACAATTCTAACAATCAAACTTACGATTTCAAACTATCATACCAAACACACACATTACAAAATTGTCGCTGAAAAAAAATACAACAATCAATAATCAGTTTTTTATCCTTTTTCATTCACAAACAATATATATTAAAAATTCTAACAATCAAATTTACGATCTCAAACTATCATACCAAACACACACATTACAAAATTGTCGCTGAAAAAAAAATACAACAATCAATAATCAATTTTTTATCCTCTTTCATTCACAAACAATATATATTAAAAATTCTAACAATCAAATCTACGATCTCAAACTATCATACCAAACACACACATTACAAAATTATCGCTGAAAAAAAATACAACAATCAATAATCAATTTTTTATCCTCTTTCATTCACAAACAATATATTTTAAAAATTCTAACAATCAAATCTACGATCTCAAACTATCATACCAAACACACACATTACAAAATTGTCGCTGAAAAAAAATACAACAATCAATAATCAATTTTTTATCCTCTTTCATTCACAAACAATAAATATTTAAAATTCTAACAATCAAATTTACGATCTCAAACTATCATACCAAACACACACATTACAAAATTGTCGCTGAAAAAAATACAACAATCAATAATCAATTTTTTATCCTCTTTCATTCACAAACAATAAATATTTACAATTCTAACAATCAAATTTACGATTTCAAACTATCATACCAAACACACACATTACAAAATTGTCGCTGAAAAAAAATACAACAATCAATAATCAGTTTTTTATCCTTTTTCATTCACAAACAATATATATTAAAAATTCTAACAATCAAATCTACGATCTCAAACTATCATACCAAACACACACATTACAAAATTGTCGCTGAAAAAAAAATACAACAATCAATAATCAATTTTTTATCCTCTTTCATTCACAAACAATATATATTAAAAATTCTAACAATCAAATCTACGATCTCAAACTATCATACCAAACACACACATTACAAAATTGTCGCTGAAAAAAAAATACAACAATCAATAATCAATTTTTTATCCTCTTTCATTCACAAACAATATATATTAAAAATTCTAACAATCAAATCTACGATCTCAAACTATCATACCAAACACACACATTACAAAATTGTCGCTGAAAAAAAATACAACAATCAATAATCAATTTTTTATCCTCTTTCATTCACAAACAATATATATTAAAAATTCTAACAATCAAATCTACGATCTCAAACTATCATACCAAACACACACATTACAAAATTGTCGCTGAAAAAAAATACAACAATCAATAATCAATTTTTTATCCTCTTTCATTCACAAACAATATATATTAAAAATTCTAACAATCAAATCTACGATCTCAAACTGTCATACCAAACACACACATTACAAAATTGTCGCTGAAAAAAAAATACAACAATCAATAATCAATTTTTTATCCTCTTTCATTCACAAACAATATATATTAAAAATTCTAACAATCAAATTTACGATCTCAAACTTTCATACCAAACACACACATTACAAAATTGTCGCTGAAAAAAAAATACAACAATCAATAATCAATTTTTTATCCTCTTTCATTCACAAACAATATATATTAAAAATTCTAACAATCAAACTTACGATCTCAAACTATCATACCAAACACACACATTACAAAATTGTCGCTGAAAAGAAATGCAACAATCAATAATCAATTTTTTATCCTCTTTCATTCACAAAGAATATATATTAAAAATTCTAACCACCAAATTTACGATCTCAAACTATCATACCAAACACACACATTACAAAATTGTCGCTGAAAAAAAAAAGTCCAAGCGGCACGTATATCCGATAGAAATAGGTAGATTTCGGGACCAGACAGCTTTGTGTACAAATGGAATTGGATGTGTCAGATTAGTTTAAATAAAAAATTTAAGTAGAATAGTCCAAGTCCAGAATAATCCAAAAAATTTATCAAACCAAACTAAATACATTAACGGAAACTACTTTATCAATGCGATTTCGGAACAGTTTTATTTAATTTGGTTAAAAATACTTTTAATAACATATTAAATCCACCAAAGAGCAAATAAACGTTCTCACAACGTCACACTTACAACACCACCACACATAATTTATAATCTAAAATTGTCAAACAACTTTTACACCTCAAATAGTTCAAATATCTTCAATTTAGGAAGACTTTTGTAAATGTGTAATCAATATGCATATAAGAAAATATTCCTTAATTTAAAACAATAATGACTCAGCATTGTTTAATTTTTTTTTTAAACTTTTGCGAAAAAAACTAAAAACTGAAAAAAAAACTAAAGAAATATTTTTAATATTTTTTCTATGGGATATTTTTATATTTTAATGGAAGTTGTTGTTGTAATTGAATTGCATGCATTAGGTTTAATGCTAATTACATTGAGACCTCTTGGGTTAGAAAGCTGAAAATCTCTGAGGTTATAGTTGAAAAGTTTATCTAAAAGTTAATATGAGTTTAAATTACATTTACTCAAAAATGAGGAAGGCATGGCCGTTTGCGTTTATTTCTGTTCTAACAGCCCTGGTGTCTCAACCTCTAGACTTGAACTATTTTTTTTTAAATTTTGAAAAGATTTATGTTCTAGTTAACGTTTGCGTACATATTCAAAAGTGAGATTGGCCATTTTCAGCAAAATCAAGGACAACAAAGTTTATTAATATTTTAAAATAGCTGATTTTTCAGGAACTTGGAACGCCAAGGTTGTCATTTGGAAAAAAAATGATAGAAATATGTTCAAATATTCAATATTGATAAATTTTATTAAAATATTATTATTCCAACGGAAGTTATAACGCCCTAGATTTTTCAAATTTTTTGGCTCTAGTTACTTAACCTGTACCCGGATATGACCAGTTCGCAAACTTGTTCAAGAAAAATTTTGCCGCAACGTATACAGAAAAAATTTTTGTTGTAGGTCAAGAAATGCGATCGTGAGAGTGCCGGTAAATTCCGTTATAGCTCATATCGTTATATATATATATATATATATATATATATATATATATATATATATATATATATATATATATATATATATATATATATATATATATATATATATATATATAATATATATATATATATATATATATATATATATATATATATATATATATATATATATATATATATATATATATATATATATATGTTGGCGATATTGTCTTGTTATTGTTATTCGTATTCGTACCCAACATCAGATGTCGCGTCAAGATTAGTTAATGTCAATTTTGATATGTTAATATTAAGTTGCAAAAATGAAAGTTATTTTAATGTTAATACTGTCGGTGATTTTGTCGTGTGTACATTCATTGTGTTTAAGTTATATTGTTATATAAATTGTTAAGTAGAGTCGAATTTTGTTTGGTAACCTTGCTGTAAAGGTATTTAATTGTAAACATTTATATAGTTCTAATAGTTCTGTTTCCATGATTATTAAATTATATTTTATTATTAATAGATTCGCTCTAAATTACGATTGAATGAGACGGCGTGCTTTATTGTATGTACGTGACGTGAATAAATTTAAAAGTAAGATTAAGAAATTATATCTTGTTAAAAATGTTTTCTAATATATTATATTAAATTATAGGAATCAATAAATTACAAATTTTGTTATTACGCGATTCGATTTGTCAATTCTTTCTTTCTCCGTCCTCAAACAACTTGGATTCTGGTTTATAACCTCAACAAATGGCGACCGTGACAGGACCCTGGTAGAACAAAGAATTGAAACACGTGCACGATTACAATAACCTAAAATCGGCTAGTCAGATAGCAATCTCAGATCACCTGCAAGGCTAGATAGATAGCAAACGTATACGGCTAGTAAGATAGCGATTTAAATTATGACTTCAGATATAGAAACTGAATATACTCCCGATCAAGATGATTTGGACAATCCATGTCAAATCTGCAATGGAATTTATGACGGTGTGGTGAGCATGGTTCAGTGCAGTGCCTGCAAATTATGGAACCATCACAAATGCGTTGGAAATCCAGTTGTCTCGGAAAAGGAATGGTGGGCGTGTCCTAAATGTGTTAAAGCTGGTAAAGAAACAGGAACATTACCGAAAAATCCGAATTCATCGGTTAGGAATGTTCAAAAGCCTAGGAATGAGGACAATGCTCCATTAGCCAGTAAAATTTCCAAATTAGAACAACTTATGGCGTCACAACAAGAGCTATTGAATCAATTGATTGCGAATCGTAAGCCAACTGGAGATGAAGCTACGTCGAGGGAAAGAAGTGGTAAACGTCATGAGCGAAATAGATCGGATCAGAACCTGAATTTCCAATCCGAAAATAGGAAGCCATCAAACGGCAAACAAGGCCGATCGAAGACGAAGACGATCAATAGACGATCGAAGTATTTTGAAAGCAGCGACAGTGAATCGGATGAACCTGAAAGTATAAGCAGCAGGGTGCCTAGGTACTCCGGCAAGCAATTAAGCAAATACATTGCGCAACAGGAAATGCGTGAGTTACCCATCTTCGACGGTAGCCCAACTCAATGGCCTGTCTTCTATAATACATACACGGAATCTAAGGAGTTGTTCAGCGACGTGACGAACCGTAACCGATTGCAAAAGGCGTTAAAAGGGAAAGCATTAAAAGCAGTTGCCGGCCTTCTTCTTTCGCCATCGACAATAGATGATGCTATTTATATGCTGGAATATCGCTTTGGGCAGAACGAACAAATAATTCAAGAAGCAATCGATCACGCTATGACCGCAGAACAGCCTAACGAAAATAAACCCGAGTCTATAGTTGACTACGCCATGTTGATTCTAACAATAAAAGTTAACATTGAAGCGGTCGGCGACGAAGCCGAAATGATGAATCCTATGCTAATTAAATCCCTTGCACAGCGACTGCCATACGAATTACAAAAGAAGTGGAACAGAATGAAGAGAGAACCCAAGGAGAACGACAAACTTGTTAAAATCAGCACCTTCAGCAAATGGTTGATGAATGAAAGTCAAGATTACGTTGGCATGTTAAGCTCGGGCCCCAGAGAGTCAAAAGAAACGAAGCGTTCGGTTCACCTGCATCAACACTCGGAGGAAAACAACGTTCCAGTAAAGTCAACGCGGCGAGTCTGCTTTAATTGTTCAGATGAGAATCACCAATTGGCAGAATGCGTGGAGTTTAGAGACATGAGCTGGCCCGAAAGAAGACGGTTCGTCCATAAAAATAATATCTGTTTTGTTTGTTTAAAACGAGGACATCGGTTACAGAGATGTTACATGAAGAAGCAAGGAATTCATAAATTATTGTCAGATCCTAAATTAGACTCCAAAGCCAATGAAGCGACCACCGCCGCTATTGCTGACACTGGAAAAGTCGAACGTGCAATGACTCACCATAGAAAGGATGAAAAGATGCTGTTTAAAATAATTCCAGTCGTACTTCATGGTCCGGTCTCACAAGTCAGAACATTTGCGCTTTTGGATGACTGCGCAAGTGTAACACTAATCGATCAAGATGTCGCGAACAAATTACAGCTGACTGGTGTTCCCGAACCATTGCTTATTGGATGGACTAGCAACATTAAGAATTTAGTCAAGGACTCAATAAAAGTACATTTCGATATATCAGGCATTGGAGTAGACAACAAGAAATTTAGGATCAAGAATGCAAGAACCGTGAGTAACTTGTCGTTACCTTGTCAGAATCTGGACGCAGAGGAACTCTCCAAAAAATATCAATATTTGAGAGACGCGGATATTACTAGTCTGGCGAGTGCAGTTCCAACAATTCTTATCGGCATAGACAACGCAAATCTAATAGCGCCGTTAGAGACCAAAATTGATCCCGAGGAAGTTGGCCCGGTTGCAATTAAAACTAAATAAGGATGGAGTATTCACGGCCCGGAAGCCCATATGCAAGAAAGAGAAAAAATCTACCCCACATTCGTGATATGTGAATGCAGCGTATCGGATCAAACCACTCATAACTTGGTCGAGAAATATTTTTTATACGAAGATTTTGGCGTACACAGTCCCAAGACAAATGTTGATTCAGCAGCGGACAAAACGGCCAAAAGAATTCTCGAAGAAACAACACGACGGACGAATGATGGTTTTGAAGTCGGTTTATTGTGGAGACGTTTGAATCCAGTAATGCCCTACAACTACAACATGTGTTTACGACGCCTACATTCGATTGAATTGAAGATGCAGCGCAATGCGAAGTTTGGGAACGCTTACAAATCGAAGATCGTAGAATACATCGATAAAGGTTACGCTCGAAAACTTAAGGAAGAAGAATTGGAAATGATACGTGGAAACATGTGGTACTTACCTCACTTTGGAGTGTCAACTGTAAACAAACCAAAGTTAAGACTAGTTTTTGATGCGAAAGCGGAGTTCGCGGGTGTGTCGTTAAACTGAGAATTATTGACCGGGCAGGATTTATATACATCGTTGATTGGTGTTCTATACAGATTCAGACAAGGACGTTTTGGAGTGACCGCTGATGTGCGCGAGATGTTCCATCAAATTAAAATACGCGAAGAAGATCAGCGTTTCCAATGCTTCTTATGGCGCGACGGCGATAGAAATAAAAAACCGGAAACTTATGTAATGAAAGTTTTAATATTTGGTGCCACCTGTTCTCCGTGCATTGCTCAGCATATTAAGAACCTTAACGCCAAAGAACACGATCATGTCAGAGCGGTGGATTCAATTTTGAATCGGTTTTACGTCGATGACTATTTGGACTCATTCGAATCTGAGGAAGAAGCGTATGAGATTACCCGAAAAGTAATAGAAATCAACCGCAACGGGAACTTCGAGTTGAGAAACATCATTTCAAACTCCAAACTCGTAATGGAACGCATACCAGAACACAAGGATACCCAAATAATTAATATGAATTTCGAGAAAGGCGTTTCGACAGAGAAGGTCCTAGGACTCCATTGGGACACCGATAGCGACGAATTCCTGTACAAATTGAACCTTCCAATAACCCAGAAGGACACGAACGTTTCGAAAAGGCAACTTCTCAGAGCATTGATGAGCTTGTTCGATCCTCTAGGTCTGTTGGCTCATTACGTAGTCAGAGCAAAATTAATTTTGCAAGAAGTCTGGATGCGAAAATTGGTCGAATGGGATAACCCTTTACCGATTGACTTATGCGAGAAGTGGTGGATATGGAAAAAGGGTCTAGAAGGAATCAAGGACTTAAGAATTCCGAGAAACTACTCAGAGTTGCTGCTGCAGAGTTGTCGAACTGCATATATTTTCCGATGCAAGTGAGCGAGCATACTCCGCAGTCGCTTACGCCAGAATTGAATTCGAGGAAAAAATACACGTAGCGTTGATTTCCGGTAAAACAAAAATCGCATCACAGAAGAGTTCCAAAATTTTATCAATACCAAGGTTGGAATTGCAAGGCGCGGTATTGGGTACGAGATTAGCCAAATTCATCCAGCAAGAGCACTCCATAAAAACTATATCAACGACATTTTGGACTGATAGCCTCACCGTCCTCTCATGGATAAGAGCAACGAACAGCGTATTTAAACAATTCGTAGCACACCGAATAGCGGAAATTCTGAGTACGACGAAATGCGATCAATGGAAATATATATCGACTCATAAAAATCCGGCTGATGATGCCACAAAGCCGACAAAGGATGATCCATTCGACATAAACAACCGGTGGTTTCAAGGACCCCAATTCTTGAAGGAATCATCAAAAAATTGGGCCTTTGAACCAGAACACCAGCCGAAGATTGAAGTTGATCCTGAGATTCGTAAGGTTTTCCTGGTATACAGCAAATCTAGCAATGGCATTTCACGAACCTTTGATTATTCGCCGATAGATCCGACGCGATTCAGTGATTGGTATGACTTGAAGAGCTCAACAGCCTGGATTAAAAGAGGACTATACAATTTTCACCTACGAATCCAAAAGAAGCCCACTAATAGTTTGCCGTTGTCTCTAAATGAAATCAAAGATGCTGAAGCGTATCACATTAAAAAGGCCCAATTAGAATCCTATCCTGAAGAAATTAAGAGCCTGAAGAGAAATCAATCCGGAAACAGATAAAGAGCAAAATTATTGATTTGACGCCATTCTTAGACCAGAATGGAATAATGCGAATGGCTGGAAGAATTGAGAACTCACCCCACGTATCTGCTGACATGAAAAGGCCCATAATTCTTGATCGAAAACACGCAGTGACAAAATTAATTGTTATGGAATACCATGAAAAATTCAAGCACATGTTTCAGGAAGCGGTTGTCAGTGAAATCAGATCTCGATTTTGGATTCCGCAGTTGAGATTGGCTGTAAAAGAATCGAAGAAGATTTGTCAAATTTGTAAGAATAATTCTGCGCTTCCAGTTCCACCACAAATGGCCAAACTACCGATAGCTAGAGTGGACGCATTCCTTGGCTGTTTCCAGTACTGTGGGATAGACCTGTTTGGACCAATGTTTATGCCAGTCAAGAGAAGTTTAGAGAAACGCTGGGGGGTCGTTTATACATGTCTCACTACTCGAGCCATTTATATTGATCTGGTACCTGACCTGTCCGCTGGCTCGCTTATTTTATCGATACGCAATTGCAACTCACGCAGAGGCCCGATAAAACACATCTACAGCGACTGTGGTACAAATATGAAAGGAGCGAGATCTGAATTGCAACACGCTCTGGATGAAATTACCGACAAGGCGATCCAGCAAGAATGTGTGAAAAGAGACATCGAATGGCATTACAATCCGCCGACTTCACCTCACATGGGAGGATGCTGGGAACGCATGGTCCGGACGATTAAGAGCGTTCTGAAGAAATTATTAAAAGAAAAGCATCCTAAGGAAAACACACTTCGCAGTCTACTATGCGAAATAGAAGATATCGTTAATACCAGACCATTAACATATATAGCCCTCGAGAACGATTCTGATGATGTCATAACACCGAAGCACCTGTTGAATCCATATTTTCGTAATGCACTACCGCCTCCTGGTGAGTTCAACGAAACGGACTTGGCGAGTAGGAAACAATGGCGATTTGTACAAGAAATGGCCAATCATTTCTGGAAGAAGTGGCTCACTGAATATATGCCGATGATAACGCGTACAACTAAATGGCTTACTAAGGCTCCACCCCTTCAAGAAGGCGATTTAGTAATTATTTGCGATAGCGCAGCTCCAAGAAGTCAGTGGGAAAAGGCCATCGTTAGCGGCGTCAACCTAGCAGCAGATGGACAAGTACGGTCCGCAATAGTACGAACTAAACATGGGTTGTTGACAAGACCTGCAGTAAAGCTCGCACGATTAGATGTCATTAAGCCAGTAAATCCGTAGGAATTTACGAAGGGGGGTGTTGGCGATATTGTCTTGTTATTGTTATTCGTATTCGTACCCAACATCAGATGTCGCGTCAAGATTAGTTAATGTCAATTTTGATATGTTAATATTAAGTTGCAAAAATGAAAGTTATTTTAATGTTAATACTGTCGGTGATTTTGTCGTGTGTACATTCATTGTGTTTAAGTTATATTGTTATATAAATTGTTAAGTAGAGTCGAATTTTGTTTGGTAACCTTGCTGTAAAGGTATTTAATTGTAAACATTTATATAGTTCTAATAGTTCTGTTTCCTTGATTATTAAATTATATTTTATTATTAATAGATTCGCTCTAAATTACGATTGAATGAGACGGCGTGCTTTATTGTATGTACGTGACGTGAATAAATTTAAAAGTAAGATTAAGAAATTATATCTTGTTAAAAATGTTTTCTAATATATTATATTAAATTATAGGAATCAATAAATTACAAATTTTGTTATTACGCGATTCGATTTGTCAATTCTTTCTTTCTACGTCCTCAAACAACTTGGATTCTGGTTTATAACCTCAACAATATATATATATATATATATATATATATATATATATATATATATATATATATATATATATATATATATATATATATATATATATATATATATATATATATATATATATATATATATATATATATATATATATATATATATATATATATATATATATATATATATATATATATATATATATATATATATATATATATATATATATATATATATATATGTTAATTTGGCTGATTTATTCACCTGTAATTTTTGTGATGTATATTATTCTTATTTTCGCAGGTGCCGCAGGTATGTTCCAGTTTCGTTGATTACAACATTTAAAGAATTTTAAAAAACATGTTTTGTTTTAATATTTGCAAAACATTCTTTTATTTTCCAAAAAATTATTAAAATGGTAGACAATGATGTAAATTCTAATATCTTAAAATGGTAGACAATGTTAATTTCAATTTCGACGTTTCGGCGATGTTTGTCGCCTTTATCAAGAAAGGAATCTGAAAAATATATTTCGTTCCGGTTACGTTCGAAAATATTTATATATATATATATAATTGTGCATGTGCGAACAAGATGCTATCAAAAAACTATCAAAAATAAATTACTTACATAGTTTTTTCCCTATTTTTTAAAAAACAAACATTGTGTCTAACGCACATTTGAAAAAAAACTTTTTTAAAAAACAAAAAGACTAAACATTAAACAAGTATTAAAATTACAATTAAAAAATTTAAACTAAATTAAAAAATAATTAAAAATTTTTTAATTAAACTACATTATATTTCTTGTTGTTCACGCTTCCCACAATGGAAAACAACAAAAAGCTTGGGTTATGATTTTGTTTTCTGATAAATTTGCACATGCTGAGCTACCAATCTTTACATCAGACAACACAGACAGGTGTGTAACTACTTTACTTGACAAAGTTAAAAAATATGTGTATGTAAGTGATGACAATTGGAGAGACCAGCCTGTGCATACGATCAAGAAAACCATATATATACTCAACAAAATGGACAAAAACTTTTCATCATGCAATACAAATAAATATATTTAACTTGACATTTGTCATATGTGTGGTATATTTTTTAACTTTGTCAAGTAAAGTAGTTACACACCTGTCTGTGTTGTCTGATGTAAAGATTGGTAGCTCAGCATGTGCAAATTTATCAGAAAACAAAATCATAACCCAAGCTTTTTGTTGTTTTCCATTGTGGGAAGCGTGAACAACAAGAAATATAATGTAGTTTAATTAAAAAATTTTTAATTATTTTTTAATTTAGTTTAAATTTTTTAATTGTAATTTTAATACTTGTTTAATGTTTAGTCTTTTTGTTTTTTAAAAAAGTTTTTTTTCAAATGTGCGTTAGACACAATGTTTGTTTTTTAAAAAATAGGGAAAAAACTATGTAAGTAATTTATTTTTTGATAGTTTTTTGATAGCATCTTGTTCGCACATGCACAATTATATATATGTATAAATATTTTCGAACGTAACCGGAACGAAATATATTTTTCAGATTCCTTTCTTGATAAAGGCGACAAACATCGCCGAAACGTCGAAATTGAAATTAACATTGTCTACCATTTTAAGATATTAGAATTTACATCATTGTCTACCATTTTAATAATTTTTTGGAAAATAAAAGAATGTTTTGCAAATATTAAAACAAAACATGTTTTTTAAAATTCTTTAAATGTTGTAATCAACGAAACTGGAACATACCTGCGGCACCTGCGAAAATAAGAATAATATACATCATATATATATATATATATATATATATATATATATATATATATATATATATATATATATATATATATATATATATATATATATATTTATATATATATATATATATATATATATATATATATATATATATATATATATATATATATATATATATATATATGTATATATATATATATATATATATATATACATATATATATATAAATTTTTTTTGTTTTTCCGTCTCCACTTATCATTCATAGTCGTTTGGTACCAAAATTTTTCCGAAATTCCGAGATGAAGCCTATTGCAATAGGTAGATTTTTATATGAAATCTACCTAATACAACAATCTTCCTTTTTCATTCACAAACAATATAAATTAAAAATTCTAACAATTAAATTTACGATATCAAACTATCATACCAAACACACACATTACAAAATTGTCGCTGAAAAAAAAAATACAACAATCAATAATCAACTTTTTATCCTCTTTCATTCACAAACAATTTATATTAAAAATTCTAACCATCAAATTTACGATCTCAAACTATCATACCAAACACACACATTACAAAATTGTCGCTGAAAAAAAAATACAACAATCAATAATCAATTTTTTATCCTCTTTCATTCACAAACAATAAATATTTAAAATTCTAACAATCAAATTTACGATCTCAAACTATCATACCAAACACACACATTACAAAATTGTTGCTGAAAAAAAATTTAACAATCAATAATCAATTTTTTATCCTCTTTCATTCACAAACAATATATATTAAAAATTCCAACAATCAAATTTACCATCTCAAACTATCATACCAAACACACACATTACAAAATTGTCGCTGAAAAAAAAATACAACAATCAATAATCAATTTTTTATCCTGTTTCATTCACAAACAATATATCGGCCAAACAGGTAGAAAATTTATAAAAAAGGATTTTTGGAATTTTACCTAAAATAAAAAACATTCTTAATATAAAATATATTTTTGCTCAACATCTAATCAACGAAAATCATACATATACAAGTTTCGAAAATAATTTTAAAGTTTTACATTTTTTGTAACAAAGGACCTCTCATGGATTCAAAGGAAGAGTTTGAAATATATAAAGCTATCAAGAAGTCACCATCACTAATTTTAAATGAACAACTTTCATTTACTTCTAATGTTTTATACAAATCAATTATAAATTAATACCTTTCTTTATTCTTTTGTTCTTGCCATATTTTATAGTTTTAAATTTTCTCATTTTGATTTGAATTTTTTTATGTTTAATATAGTATAAGTATTTTTAGAAACAAACTAAAATTTTTAGATTATATTGTCATAAATATAAATTCTTTCATTGATGATGGATATTTATATCCGAAACTCGTCTGAAATTTATATTTTTTAATAAAAGTTGTTTGAAAAATAATATTACTTTTAATTATTAAATTTTATAATTGATTAATTATTAATATATATCTATCTAAATATTCAACGCATTAATATATAAGATTAAAACAACAAGAAAAATAACGTCCTTACTCTCCTAGATCAATGCATAAACTGAAAAGAAAATATAAAATACTATAAAACAAAGAAAAGATTTGACGATTCCATTTGATCCATTTGATTTGATTTGAAGGAAGGCAGTTGAATTCAAAAATACATTATAATTCGTCTATAACTTTTTTAGTTATGATCCGAAAAATCCCAAAAATCTCTCAGATCTAGGTTACACTAATATCAGTTAGCAGTGAAAATTTGGAATGAGTGAAAATTCGAATAAAAAAGCCTTAGGCTGTACAAAATACAAAGTTAGCGTATTAATATATAAGATATGATTATAAAATAGTAGTTTAATCAATGAGTGAATAATGAAGTAGTTTATTCTCAAGCAAAAGTTTAAAATTCGAGCGAGGCACGAGCGAGAATTTTAATTTGCGAGAGAATAAAATTCATTATTCACGAATCGATTACAATACTTTATTCTCTGACAAAGTTATAAAAATTGTATTATAAAAAATAAAAACATTTTCTTCAATTAAAACAATAAATCTTTATTGTTTTAATTGATAAATCAAAATTTGATTTTTGAACAAAACTTTTCAAAGCAATTGTGATTATAATTTGAAAATAATTTTAATGAAATCAAAACAATTACTTCGGTCTGAAAGACCTAAGTATTACATTCATGAGCTCAAAGTGAAATTCTTACCCCCACTTTTTTTGACATTTCTCGACGTTTTAGGACCTCCTGATTCTAAAAAAGCAAAAAAAAAAAAATGTATGTCTGTCTGCCGGCCGGCCGTCCGCCGTCATTACCTACGCTGCAGGGAAAACCGCTGGAGGGATTTCAAAAATTTTTAGTTCTAAAAATAGGTATTCACAAGGGACAGGTCCGAAAGGACGCTGTGTTCGATAACTGTACCGGAAGTGTGTCAAAAAAATCATTATGTGTGTCAAAAATAGCAAATTTTCATATTTTTGGCTTAAAAAACGTTCATTTTAAGTGATTACGAGTAGGAACATTAAATTTGGAGAAATCTTGATGGTCGGGATTGGTATGTGAGATCAAAAAACTAGATTATTGCATTATAAGTTTGTCAAAAAAATGTTGTCAAGTGTGTCAAAAGAAAGATTTTTATTTATTTTTCTACTAATTTTTTGGAAAAAAAATAAAGTTAATTGTTTGTTTGAAATGAAGTTTTATTATTATTATTGAGAATTATGGCATTATAAGTTTGTCAAAAATATGTTGTCAAGTGTGTCAAAAGAAAGATTTTTATTTATTTTTTTACCCAAGTTTTTGGAAAAAACAAAATGGTTTGTTTGAAATGAAATTTTATTATTATTATTGAGAATTATGGCATTATAAGTTTGTCAAAAAAAAGTGTCAAGTGTGTCAAAAGATTTTTATTTAGTTTTTTACCCAATTTTTTGGAAAAAAATAAAATTGTTTCTTTGAAATGAAATTTTATTATTATTATTGAGAATTATGGAATTATAAGTTTGTCAAAAAATAATGTCAAGTGTGTCAAAAAAAGATTTTATTTATTTTTTTAGCCAATTTTTTGGAAAAAAAATGTAGCTGTTTTTATGACGTAAATGTAATTTAAAATAAAATTGGACATGGAAATTTTTGAATTTGTTATAGTTTTTGAAATATTTTTGGAATTTTGAAAAGTTTTTATTTTTGATTTTGTATTTTGCAATATATTTAGAATTTCGGAAAAAGTTTTAATTTTTGATTTTGTAAGAATTTTTGGAATATTTTTAGAATTTTGAAAAATTTTTAATTTTTGATATTATTATAATTTTTGGAATTTTGAAAAAAATTTCAATTTTTGATTTTGTAATAATTTTTGCAATATTTTTAGAATTTTGTAAAAAGTTTGAATTTTTAAGAATTTTTGAAATATTATTGGAATTTATAAAAAATTTAAATATTTGATTTTATTCTAATTTTTGGGATATTTTTGGAATTTTGAATAAGTTTGATTTTATTTAATTTAACAATGTTTTTGGAATTTTGATTATAATTTTCTGGCAACGTATTGATGTTTCGTGTTAGTTGTGTAGTAAATTTTTAAACTGAGATAAAAAATACTTGTACTTTAACAAAGAGTTATGTTTGATATACATCGCTGCCCAAAACTAAAAACCATGTCCTCATACAAGTTTTTTGCCGAAAACTATATCAAAATCCTTAACCCAGACCGAAGTCTTTATATCTCAGAGCTGTGAGATTTCAGCCCCTCCATATATTGACCAATTGGAATCATACCAATTGAATAATGATAATTTTTTTATTGGAAAATTTTCATTAGACAATAGGTTAAGTTCATTAGGCTATAGGTTAAAAAACAATACAATAATACATACTATTATTATCGAAAAAACATACAAATAAAACTGATATAATTAAATGGAAAAGAATAAAATTATTTTATATTTGCTACTATGATAATATTCATAACAAGTAATGTAACTGAGACCCGTTATTAGTGGTTATTATGATACTGCAAAAATAAACAATTTAATTAATGATGATTTACTCCAGGCAAAAAACACAATTAAAGTTAGCCCAAAGTAAATTATATTTAAAGCTACTTACCTTAATTTGAATTGATATAACGTAAAAAAAAGAAGAAAAAAAGGAAACAAATTTTATTTTCTCATAAGAAAAAGTTACTTCGGAAACTTTATTATTAAATATAACCAAAATTTCTAATGGAATCAAAAAACATGTAACTTAGATACGAATCCCCAAACGTGACAGACATTTTTATTAGCATGTTTACATACATATCTTATTATTTTGTTGTCATAATAGATAAGGGTTTATTAGTTATGTATATTCGGTTATATGAACTTATATATCTTTTCGTGATATATTGTAAAGCAGTCGTGAGAAACGTATTGATTTATGGCAAGGATTTGGATTATTGAAAGAAAACAGCTTGGAAACATAACAGAGTTTAATTGTTTTAAACTTTATCAACAGCTACATCAAATTAATTTAAGAAAAATAAAATAAGACAAAATTCTGAATCATGCAACACTAAATAACTGCTACTTAGTGAGGGTGCGAATTATATAAAACATAACAAGTTTTAGGTGAAATTTTTCTAAACGTGTGGTTATAAGTTGGCGAAAGACGGTAAGTGGTGATAATATCAATATCATATTAATCGTTAGTCTTTTTTAAAGTCAGGTCAAAATAAACATGAAGATTGATGCTAAAATATTCAATGATTAAAACGATAAAAAAAAGAAATAAACACAAAACATACTTTTTAAACCAGTTATTCGATTAAGCTCAAACTTAAGCACGGTGCATTTATTGGTCTCCTCTTTCAATTTATATGTCGTTCGCCTAGATTTGAGATCTTTGGATTTCAAAAAACGTAGGTTAACCTATGTCTTTTATGAAAGTTATTTTCAAAATTTTTGTCCAAATAAAAACTGAAAAATAAGATAGCAGGAAGCTCTGGATATCAATGTCATCAAAATTAGTCAAAATAAGATAAAATTACAATACAAAATAAGATTACTATACAAAACTAACCATAAACCGAAAAAGCTCGATTTTCGAGAATGACATATTAACTGAAAAAGGAGAAATGTAAACTTGAGTTAATGATAAACTTCTTCTTTAAACTGGATCACATAATTTGTATCAAATATTGTAGTGAAATATTTTAATATATGCAATTTTTTGCAAGAACAGAAAAAACCATAAATGTTTTAAACATCTAAATTTACATATAGGATGCATTTTTATCAGAACAAAACCTGAAATCCACTGGGCAACCAATTGCAATAAAATTAAAAAAATAAACATTTCAAAATAACCAGACTAAAATAAAAAATTATTCAATCCGATGAACTAAGATAAAAAAAAATCACAACCGCCCACAAAACATATTCAATAGATTTCAAAGGAAATGGTCACCATAGATTTTCCTTTATAAAAAAACTTTTTTATGTAAATAATAAAAGTCTAATATTCCCAAGGAAAATATCCAATTACGGAGTTTAAAATGTTATTTCCAACTAAAACTAACGAGTGATAACCCCAACAAAAAAATACAAACATTGGGAAAATAAAACTTCTATTTGGCAATGTCACATTTGCTATATATGAAAACTACTACAACAAAAATAAAATTAACTGCAAAACTAACAATATTCGGTATTTTAGCTTTGACAACAGAAAAAAACTTTATTTTAGTTATTATTGAAAGTCGTTTTTAGTATATCAGCGATTTGTTTCCAAATTATTGATTGCGATTACATTGGTGCAGGTGATAGGTATTTTATTATTATTATATTTGAACCATTAACTAACATCTATCTGTATTCGATATCTCTAGGTCCGTGCTATGTTTAGTTGATTTCGAGGACAATGAACACGGTGGTGGACAGTCGCTACCTTACTCTTGTGTGTACACTATACACCTTAAGATAGTTTAAAAGTCACCTTGTAAATTATTTATTTGTTTCATTGATATGTTCATTTAATTTCTGAACAACCTGATTCAACTTTATTTGTATTTTTCAACAATATTAATTTTTCAGGAAAATTTTATGTTTGCATTTATTGATTTTTTGGTTTTTGTTTCAAATATAATAAATCACAAAATAAAAATATTAGCCAACAAAAAAAAATATTTATTATCAGCAAAAAATAATCGAACTATAAATTAGGTGTGAGTACTTTTGACAAATAATTATTAATTACATAAAATTCCGGTTAAATAGATGCAAAAGAACAATAATCATTTTACTTTTTCGTTTGGAAATGATAGCTTATTTTTTGTCAAATCGGTTGAAATTTTTAATCATTAGTTGAAATTCGTTCGCTGTACTAAACGTGTGAATAATTTCATGTGATTTAAATGAATTTTTACAATTCTATTTAAACTCTGAACGAAAACGTCACAATCGTGGGGAAGATTCATTCCTGTTGATTTCTCAAACCCGGACATAAGCTTAATAGTGCTAATGCTTTATATCCTTCGAATAATACACACTAAGTATTTTGCAATGGGAGTCCTTTAACTGAAACGAAGTATTACCTACAGGTTTATCAACATATGCAGTGAAGAATTTAGGAGCCAACTTGACCGAATATATATGCAAGGTACTAATTTGAGTAAAGTTTCGTACAAAAACCTCGTCCTTTGGTTGAATTTATCGCGTATTGCTTCAAAAGTTGTAATGCTTTGCGTTGGTGTCATGTGCTATTGCTTAAAGTGTTGTATAATGTTGCGTTGGGCACTAATCGTTAGACGCCAAATCGTCGTACATGAGATGACAAGATCTTAAGATTATCGATAGATTTTTCATAGGGCAGCGAGTGACATAATTCAGTGACTTGGATCGTTTACACGTGACACATTTTCAGATATAGTCAGTCACGTTGCTGCACATACCTCTCCAATAAATAAATATTTGGAGTTTTTTCAAGGTTTTGGGAAACTAGTAAGTGTGGCGACTGGAAGGTTCTCTACGCTCTGAACGACGGTAGGAACAAACGATTTCAGAGTTCGTGGTCAAAACCTGGTATTAGATTTATGCATAAATTTTATTTTCTCGTTCCAAATAAGACGGCTCGTGGAATGCAATAGATGACAAATCGACGTGCAAAGGATAATTTCTAAGATTGTCGGTAATATTTAATTCCAGCTGGTCAGCGTTAATTCAGGACAGTGTATCGCAAACAGTGTTGTTGTATTCTTCTAGTACTCGATATCAAAGTCAAAGCCTTGGAGTTTTAGGCTCTATCTAGCCAGTATACCCAAAAGATCTCTCTGGGACATTGACCGTTTTAAAATGAAATGATCTGGTATTTCGGTAAATGAAAAGCTTTGAGGACAGAAGTTGAACCGTTCAGTTTTTGTAACATAAATGCAATCGGATTTTTTTAGCTATGTTGGCGTCATTGGAAGAGAACTCTTTCTACTACGAATGCGTCGCATTGTATATTATACTGTCTAGCGAAGTCTGGGTTCACAAGGATATGAGCAAAAATAAGAACTAAATTCCGTGAGTGAACAGTTCCGCGATCCGAGATGCTAGAGTTAAATAGTTATTAATAAAGCACCGCGGGTTCCAACTAAAGAATCGTAGAAAGCTCCGGTGGGTTTTGGCACTTGGATTTCAACAATATTTTCCACTTTAACGACGCTGTGGCACATTACACAGTTCAACGGCTTAACAATAAATTGATAGACTGGAAATCCAAGTATGGTTTAGGTATGGTATGGTAAAGGTTTTTACCAAAAGGCATCTTTAATGTCAATACTGAAAACATATGTAGTCGTGCCCAATGTACTAAGCAATCCGTTAGTTAGAGGTAGTGGGTAAGGCTTCTTTGCAAGATGAGTCATTTAGTTGGTGACCATCTAAAAAATGCCTTGGTTTTCCATTTTTCTTACTTACGTTAAATGGCCATAGTGAGCCAAGGAGAATTGCTTTCAACTATAACACCGAGATGCAGCATTTGATTGAGCTCTCGAACATAACCTTCTGTACCACAAGTGATATAACATCACGTTTCTGTTTAATGAGTTTGATGCCACCTTCATCAATTGTATAATGCACTAAGTTCGTTCCTCCCAGTTCTAATTTGCTAAAGTGCGGGAATTCAGCAATAACCTGTTGAAGCTGTCTATTGTCTTCTGCAGATAACAAGTGTTTTTCGAAGTTGCTTCGATAGAACCTTTAATCTCAGGCACGGATAGTTCTTTGACATTAATTGGTTCGAAAAATTGAAACACCATAGATGTAAACAGGTCTTGAATTATTTTTCTCGATAAGCACTGTGTAGGATGCAAGTTGACGAGCCCTTTGACGTTGAGGAAAAAAAATTCAGTTCTTTTCAAGCGGTTGGATCTTAAAGATAACTGACTTGGCGTTAGCGTAGAATTTTTGCATCGGAATTGGCATTTATTGGATACAATTGGTTTCGTTACTGCTTCGGCAGAGCGGTTATAAAGGAAAAGAATTGTATCTGGTGAGGAAAGGATAATCCCAATAAACATTTTGCGATAACTTACAAAAATAGTATATTCCATAAAATATACTACGTCGACTATCCTAGTACAGATTTCTTTTGTATAAACTGTAGGTTATTCTCATTCTTAGACAATATGTTTTACTGTTCTGTACATTTGCTAAATAGATCTATAGAATTGTCGTTAGACTATGCCAAAGAAAATCGCAATGAATTCTTGATAGATTGAATAAAGAGTATGTTGTAGAGTATTCATTGTTGGATATCCTTAAACAGATCACCCTAATATATTCTGAGAACTACACTCACTTGTTTACTGTATATTTTACTATACAGTATTGTTATTAGATAAAACTAGGGTCTACCTTTAAACTATCTTTAAGGATATCGCAATGAAATTCCAAAGTAATGATTTGCGACTAAGATTGCAAACTTAATTCTAAATTTATAACAATCCGTTTTATGTACGATGCAGTTTAGCCCACAGGCTTGGCGATGAAGTATACCCTTAAGTTACTCCGACCTCGATTAATATTCGGACAGTGTCTTTTTTTATATCCTATTTGTTTCCGTAATGTGGTAATATTTCGGACACATTAGTCATTTTCATTATATGTATTTATCGCAAACAGGTCGCATTACAATATCCTTTGGGATTCTTGGTATAAGCTGTATTATTTTTTGTAAGGTAATCAGTTCTTATATAAATTTTAAACAAGACAGACCTGTGTAAAATAAAATAAAAAACTTTACGTTATATATGGGACAGTTACTTTGTACAAAAGTAAAGTGTGTATTAAACATTATACATACTATCCGAGTCATTAGTATCTGTGATGAGAAAAATTTAAGGTACGTTTGTGTTTATTGCCATGTAAAACCAATGAAAATCATTTTCTTGTAATTTTTTTTCTCTTATTTAATTCAATTATAAATAACGTTTTATTTGATATAAATTTTATAAATAAAGTCATAACTGTAATGCAAATAAATTCGATTAAACTTGATGCAAAAGTATATGTGATTCATACTTTTGAATCATAACTAATTGTGATATGCAGAAATTTTTTTAAATAATTAGTAAATCATAGCTATGAGTGAATTCGCGAAAACTTGGGGAGTGTCGAAAAGAACATTTAAAAGAAAAATGTATAAAGTAAGTGAGAATAATTATACAAGAATTAATGAAAGTTCGTCTGGAACGAATGTTTCGGTGCTTGTTACTGTAAATAATTCAGTCGATGTAGTTATAGAAGACTTTGTTTTTCGTAAAGAAGAAACTGATAGTAATAATTCTAGTAACGTTTCTAGTGAAATTGACGTTGATTTCAGCGAATCGTGGCAAACACTTCTTGCAAAATGGAAAATAAAAAATGTCATTACAGCATTCAGCATTCAGCCATTCGTAGATGAAATGAAAGTAATAAATAATTCAAAAAGGCACAAAGGGTCATTCTGGTTATTTTGGATGCACAAAATGCACTACGGAAGGGGAATTTAAAAACAGGAGAATTTGTTTTCCAGAGTTGAACTGTACACTACGAACTGACGAACATTTTGTACAGAGACATCAGGAAGAACATCACAAAATAGATTCAATATTAGAAGATTTGAAAATTGGAATGGTAACACAATTCCCCTTAGATTACATGCATTTAGTGCTATTAGGAGTAACCAAAAAATTAATTGATTTATGGCTCCAAGGTCCGCTAAATGTTCGATTATCTGCATCAAATTGCAACGATATAAACGACATGTTAGGAAAAGCTGAGGCTGGAAAACCAAAAGAAGTATGCAGGAAAATTAGAAAAATAGAACATTATAAAATGTGGAAAGCTACAGAATTTCGAACTTTTCTACTCTACACGGGGCCTGTATGTTTAAAAAATGTTTTAAAGGAGAAAATATATAAAAATGTTTTGGCCTTAAGTTGTGCAATAAGAATTTTATGTGACAAAGTGATGTACCAAGAATATATTAACCTGGCAAAAGATCTTATTCAGCACTTTTTAAATGGATTTAAAAGTATTTATGGGTTGTGTTACATTTCATATAATGTACATAATTTAATTCACTTGCCGGACGACGTAATGTTATATGGTAATCTAGACGCATTCAGTAATTTTCCATTTGAGAGTTTTATGTTTCAAATAAAACGAATGATCAAAAAAGGACACAACCAGCTTCAACAAGTTGTGAATCGAACGATCGAAATGCAGAACTATTGTAAAACATATAACGACGATAAAGTATTCCCGTTTTTAAAATGTCAAAATAATAGAGGTGAATTTAATGAAACCGTTTTTGAAAATTATTCTCTAAAAAATAACATAAAAAATGAGTGGTTTTTAATATATATATTTATTCAGTATTTATGAGAACAATGTTATTAAAATGTATGCCAACAAATTAACGCAAATTAACTCGGCTTTCGCTACACCATTTGACTCATTGAATACACATATTTATTAGTCAAAAGGAAAACTGTCGTCAAAATTCGAATGTTTAAATGTACACAGTGTAAAATATAAAATGTTTCCCATTAAAAAAAGCGCAGATCAATATTATTTCTTTAAATTATTACACACGCAACAATCAGAAAATATTTCGTAGATAAATTAATATGTCCTAAATCCTAATACAATTTAAATTATTACTAATTGTAGAATATAAATAAAAAATTATTGAAATTTACACGACCATGTATTATATAATAAAAACTATCGAAGAAGGAAAAAAACAAGTATTCCGCTGCCCTTCCAACTGTGTGAAAAACGAAACGCTGCATTGGCCCGAAAAATTATCGTCAAAATCAGTTATAGTAGCAATAAAATCAAGGGCAGAACCAACCTGTAACTGGGGTAAAACCGACCAATTTCAAATTTTGATACGTGATATACGTAAGTATTTCAAAAATATGTAATTATGTTTTTATTCAGCAATCTAACAATTATTATTTCATTTCAGCTAGCTATTCTGAAGCGGTACAACAAGAAAATGATTTATTAAGAATGACGTCGGAGTTAGAATCAGGATCTGAAACTCCATCTTTTCCTGATGACTCGCACTTAGCTGAGAAAATTAAGAGCTATTTTCCTTCAAATGGGGTAAATATTGTTCAGACGTCGTATCCAAAGCCAGAAAGTAGGTAGCCAAGTCTTTTTGCTGATGTACATATTAATATACAAAATAGTTCGCAGGCCATTCAGCAGAACCAGACTATTTGAGGAATACTTTAATTTTATCTTTAGACTCAATTCAACAGCAGCACCAAAATAGTGTGGTCGCGGTGGTACCTGAGAATAATAATCTTGATTATAAACAGAGTGAGTTCAAAATAAATGATTATATATATTAAATTCAACTAATTTTAATTGTCATTTATTTTTATTAGAACTTGAGCTAATGGAAGTGAAATAAAGTTGTTTAAAGGACAGAGTAATTTGCTTGGAAAAGACAATAGAAGAAAAAAATAAACAAATAGAGTTCCTCGAAATCAATGTTCTTAATCAAAACACCCAAACTCAAATAAAATTGGACTGGCTTAAAACGAGCCTAAATCAAATAGGAAATGCGCCGTTACTGGATTCCATAAACCAAATTAGTGTCGTACCTGACTTACCATTAAAAACCAGTGTTCAGCTGCAGACTCTGGATGAAAATATTTTAGCAATCGAGGGATACAAAAAACAATTGGTAAGTGTTTTAAGACCGAATTTAATTAAATCCGAATTTATTCAATTATACATAATATATTGCAGACTGATAAAATTAATGATTACGGATTCAACGATGAAAGCAAGGCCCATTCCGTTATTTTAAAATAAATTGCGGCTGACGAATGCTTGGTTGATTTTAGCTGGGCAGGAATTACCAGAAAATTAGAGTTTAAAGCATTAACAAATTTAAGAAGTTTAATGTTTGAAATCATAAAAAAAAAATTCACAGGCTACAATATTACAACACTCGACAAAAATATAAAAAGCTGGATAAGGCATACGGAAGAGCGACTCTCGAGGAAGTCTCGTAAAGAAAATTAAAACGTTTTATTTTTTTAATTAAATATCGACGGTGGAAAACTAAAATGTTGTAACCCACACTTTTCCAAAAATTAGAGTTGCAAGGTAAATGATACCTGGCCGTAACTATAATGCGTTTTTTGAAGATTTGAAAAATCTTAATTATGGGGGTTAAACATTTTACCTTTCCACCATCGTATGAATAAGTCAAAAATATGTACTAAACCATGGTAAATATAATAGATGGTAGTAGAAGTTTAAATTTTAGTAAAGTAAAAAAAGAGATAGAAAAATCATAAAACAGCAAGCGAATTTTACGTCATCGCGTCCCATTTTGTATACAAAATATTTAAATTAAAACAAATTATACAAATTTGCTATAGTACACGATGACGTCCTGCAATAATTTAATGGCGACTGCGTTTTCTATACTTCCACTACCATCTCTTATATATACCATGGTACTAAACATAAAAAAAACCTGAAATGAATTGTGCCTTTTCTTATTAAGTTTTAATAAGTTTAAGAACTTAGTTCTTATTAGCTGAAGTATTTAAATTAAATAATTTTAATAAATTTTTTAATAAATTTTAATAAATATAAAAAAGTAAAAATAAACTGAGCCAAAAAAATTTGCTTAGAAAATGAATTGTACCTTTTGATAAATTTAAAACTTATTTAGTCATATCTTAAATATATATTATTTTATATTATGTAATTAAATTTTCAAAATATTTTATTTAAATTCATTTATATATATTATATACCTAACCTACTCTATGTAATGTATATGTAAGGTCGTATATGAACAAATATAAATCCGAGTTGCTATCGCAATGCATACCTAGCAGGTCTACCTACAGGCTCCCTTAAGAACGTAAACGGCATTCGCTGGGAGCTGAAACAGTACATTGAACGTAATTACCCCAAACCATTCCCAGGTTGTTCTCTAGGATGTTCTCCGGAAAGGTTTTGCGACAAACAATCAGAATAAAATTCTGATGTGGTTATCTCAATATATTCCTAAGCGGGTTAATCTAAAGACTTTTTTGCGTATGAATAAGGCTTTTGCTGGGAAAAGAAGCTGAAACATAACGCGGACCATCGCAAACCCAAAAAGACGTTCGATCGAATATACCTGCAAATACACCAAAAAGTGAAACCGTTTAATCTCCAGAACTGTTTTGCGGCAAACAAGCAGAATAGAAGTGAGTAGCATTTATCTCAATGTATTCCTAAGCTGGCTAGCTTGCGGGCTTTCTTGCGAGTGGACACGGCTTTCGCTAGGAATAGAAGCTGAAACAGAAGGCGAATTATCGCAAACCGAAAGAGGCTTTCTATCGAATAAACCCGCGTATATACCAAAAAACTAAAAATGTTAATTGGGAATAGCTTTGGAAGAAAGTGGTAGGATTTAGTGAACATATGTCATTAAAAGTGTTGTTTCACTCTGGTTGTAATAGAGCATTCAAATCCGAATATTCGAGAATTCGAATATCCGATTAATTTGGGTATATTTCAGGTATTCGTTATTTGAATATTTATACGAGAATAAATGATAACAATTTTTTATCTCACAAAATATAATGGTTTTGAATCCCTTCATTTCTTTTTCAAACTTCAAAACTAAGAAATTTCAATATTTTAAGGGAAATGAATTTATTACAAAAAGTGCTTGACATATAAACTCTTCTTAATATTGCAGTCAAAGAACTTAGCGAATAGCGAACTTAGCGAACTTATGACAACCGAAAGCATATGCAAATTCTTATTTACTTCTCTAACGGAACTGAACAGTGATTCAAGTAAAATCTTACTCCACGAAATCAGAAAACTAATGGATCAGAAAAGAAACAAAACAACCTTAACAACGTTATTTCTATATCTTGACACTGGAGTTATACCACAATCGAACGAATATTTTGATTACGCAAAGAAAACTGCTATGAAAACGCCTCCTCAGCCTTCGAAGATGTACCAGATCCTAGCGATGAAAACAGAAATAACCATGGTTGCAGGGGCCCTATTCCCGAACACATATTTGTCAATCGACAATATTGTCAATTTCACCAAAATGCTTAACAACTTTGTTTAAAAAAGGCATTCTGTAACTCATATTTGTGTATCCTATACAAAAACCAATTATAACAAATTTTTACAAAATTATAACAGATTTTTGGTACGAGATTCATACTTTTGACAGCTAACATTTTTAACCTTAAAACATGCAAAATAAAATAAATATATATTTAGTAAATAAATATGTTTTAAAATAATTAAAAATATTTAAATATTTAAAAATATGGTTATTTAATATTATTAAAGACTTAATTTTGCGTTATAAATTAATTTTTACGCCAATCGATGATATTTGTATAAAATAGTCAAGACACAAAATATAAAGCAAAATTGTGATTTTGACAGTAACTATATTGTTCTTGTCAGATTCACAATATTGTGTTGAATTTTCACCAAATTGGTGTTACATAATACGAAATTCACAATATTGTGTGAATTTACAATATTGTGATGACATTTATGTGTTCGGGAATAGGGCCCCTGGTATCTGGTAATATAAATGACGCACATGCTGCAACCAGCGATTAGCTCAATTACTGATTCCACGACATGAGATACAGTAACAGTGATAATGAAAATCGCGGTTAATAGTTTAAAAAAACATTTTTGTTATTTAATCTCGATTAAAACAAGAACAGATATATTAGACAATTTGAATAATGTTCTATTGACTATCAGTCCCACTTCAACAAAACCTGAAAGAGGTTTCTCTACGGCGGGATATCTGAAGTAAGAAGTAGCCTAAAATTTAAACATCTAAACGCACTTCTCTTTTTTAAATGCATATTTCAAGAAAATAAATAAAATAAAATGCATAATATGTTAAACCTGTTTGATTTTATTCATAGTTCTTAGTGCTTCTTTTACTATTCGAATACTAACTGAATATTCGGATATTTAAAGAAAAAGTTATTCGATATTCGGATAACTCAAAATGTCGAATAACTGAATGCTCTAGGTTGTAATGATTTTCTTAAATGTATTTCACTCAAAACAAGACATTCTAATAAAGTTTTCAGTAATGTAGTCTAATAGTCTAAGATCCGGCTGCAGGATTAGTGCGCTCATCGATTTTTTGCTAAAACCAAATTTTTATGTATATTTATAATTAGGAGAATATATATCTACCAGGTTGCCTATCAAAATTTGGCCGCCAGTATTTTTAATTAAATTATTTTTAATTGCTTTTTGGGAAAAAATTTCGTTCACTTGTTTTTTAAATAAAATGTCATCTACATCACGGCAAATTATATAACGATTCTAAAAAATCACGGTTGCCGTTGCGCACCTGGCCGCACCTCTTCGCAGCCAGGCGTAAACAGGTATGATTTCGATACATTTATACGTTCATAACGTACATTGATTAATTCTTTATAAAATTAAAGCTAATTTTTGTCTATTTATTATCATATATGGTTGCCTAATTAAATCCGGCCGCAAATAAGGGTTGCTGGCTGTTAAAGATGATAAATATTTAAGGTAGAGTGAATGAGGAGAGTTAGCGCGTAATATCATTTGTCAGACGAGGATAGCGATTGTCAGCTGTGCGACACTCTTAAGCCATTAAGCATGCGTCGAATGTTTGTGTTCTCAACCACCGGGGAGTAATAGAGACGACTTAATAAATACTCAAAAAAAATTGTCTTCCTTTTCAAAATGACAAATTTAAAAATTACAACAAAAAATGGTAGAATCCTAGTTTATCCCCCCAAATAAATTTGCCTTTTTTTTTTTGCAGATAAATAGAAAGATTAGGTTCTCTGCATCCTAATTATGAAAAAAAAATTGCGGAAATGAGGGGGTCAAAAGTTATAAGGGATCAAACTTTCAATTTTACCTTGGTCCCCTCTTTGGTTTTTTTTTAGTTTTTTTTTTTTTAGTTTTTCCGTATTTTTATTTATTATTTATTTACATTTTATCACACACTAAAATATTAAAATTTAAAAAAATACTCTGGTCCCCCCTTTGAGTTTTTAGAAGTAACTTGATTTGATTTTTGATTTTTTTTTTGACTCGCTTCTGCGACCTTGCACAACTTCGATCAAAAATAGCACTGCCCCTCCCCCGTGCGGTCCCCCATAACCCCCCCCCCCCACCGCGTCGCCTCTGCGTCCCCTGCGCCGCAGGGGGGGCCAAGGTAAAATTGAAAGTTTGATCCTTTATAACTTTTGATCCCCTCATTTCCGCAAACTTTTTTTTTCATAATTGGGATGCAGAGCACATAATCATTCTATTTATCTGACAAAAAACGTAAATTTATTTGGCGGGAACTAGGAATGTTCCCAAAAAATTATTATTGATTTAACTCTCTTTCACTCTACCTTAAATATTTATCATCTTTAACAGCCAGCAACCCTTATTTGCGGCCGGATTTAATTAGGCAACCATATATGATAATAAGTAGAAAAAAATTAGCTTTAATTTGATAAAGAATTAATCAATGTACGTTATGAAGGTATAAATGTATCGAAATCATACCTGTTTACGCCTGGCTGCGAAGAGGTGCGGCCAGGTGCGCAACGGCAACCGTGATTTTTTAGAATCGTTATATAATTTGCCGTGATGTAGACGACATTTTATTTAAAAAACAAGTGAACGAAATCCTAATTATAAATATACATAAAAATTTGATTTTAGCAAAAAATCGATGAGCGCACTAATCCTGCAGCCGGATCTCGTACTATAAGTTTAGAATGAAAGAATTCCAAGTCAATATTGTTCGCTGCATCTGGTGTGGTTTGCAGGGTATTTAGGATCAAAGTTACTAATGCGGTTCCATGTCAGAATCAGCTGAAACACAACGTCTGATCTGAGAGAAAATTGAGTTAAAAGTTTCTCCAACAAGAGCTACTTGACGACCTTGTCGCATATTCCGACACAATATATCCAAGAAGTTATTGCCTAGTAAAGAAAATTTCAATTTGAAAGCGATGACAAATAAATTGTAATAAAATTCTAAGAAAACTCATTTGGTCTTTGTTTGCAGGAGTTTATTACTCGCTTAACGTCTGCGTCTGCGCAACGATTCTGTAAACGCTCTACTAAGGCTTCGCGCACGTGAGCCCACGAAGTTCTCGGATGACAAAGCTATTTTTAGTCCAGTTGCTAATTTTAGTCCAAAGGAATCTCCCATCAGAATGAAAACTTATTTAATGTATTTCAAATTTTTGGAAAATTGGTGTTCGGGTTCGATTCGGGCTCAATTTTCAAGACTAAAGCAGTACTTTTTTTACTTATATTTAATAATTAACTTAAATAAAATAAACATTAAATAAATTTAAAACAATTTCCTTGGTTACCGCTCCAATTGGCATTCTTTAAAAAAACAACCTCTCAATTCCAAAAATACAATTGCGTTTCCATATCGAAATCAAAATTCAAAATCAAGAAAAAAATATTACAGTACTGGAAAAAAGTTCAGAAAAGTTTTACGTTTTCCCTTATTTGACTTCTTTCCCATTCTCCGTCAAAAGTCGTGCAAATCTGCAAAACTTGGCAGAAGGTAAACAAACAAAAAATTATTTATTTTATGAGGAGACTTTTCGGTTGATAATTGTGGTTACTACTTATATCACAATTATTAAAGAAAGATGAACGGTTTTGTCTGTGAATAGGTGATTATATCTACGTGATGCGAATAAAAACTGGAGATAATTGACCAA
Organism: Diogma glabrata; assembly: GCA_963693315.1. Lineage (NCBI taxonomy): Eukaryota > Metazoa > Arthropoda > Insecta > Diptera > Cylindrotomidae > Diogma > Diogma glabrata. Next base: position 34,340,645 of record OY856188.1, read on the forward strand.
AAAAATGTGCGTTTGCCAAGTTTGAGATTATTGGCCATTACAGTACAAAGGGAAAAACTACTAAGAACAAAAGACTAAATCAACATTGTAGTAAGAGGTCTGTCTGGTGGTCCGTGAAGGTCCACCAGTTGATCTTGCACGCAAAACACATTCACCCACCACTAGCTCAAGCTGGCGTGAATTTTGATGACCAATCCCACTAACAAGAAATTTAGAATAAGCTAAACAAGCATCGCGTGCCTCAAAACACCACTCAGGTTTGATGGGTGGTTTCGTTGGCGAGTCACAACCCACCCTAAAACAAAATTACGTTAACGAATCATTGGAAATAACCAATATGTATAGAGGAATTTAACAGAAATAACAAAAAAAAAACATTAACAGAAATACTAATAAAATTACCTTCCCAGATGGTGATGACGAAATTACATATGTTTCTTGCCGTTATTTATTCAAAAGTAGATTAATATTTTCAAATTTATAACCAATTCTTGATTTTCGATCACAGTATTACACCACATTAAGCACTGTATAATTGTAGCTTCAATGTTTCACTTTACTTTTTCTTTATCATTATCATTTGTTGAAGTAGGCGTGGGGGAGAATAAAAATAACACACCACACCAATGAAAACAAAATTTTATTCCCAGATTCAATCAAGCTTTTTTTTTCTATGTCTTATAACTTAGGCATTATGCTCCAATATAATTAATATTGTTACAAACACACATTTTATATTCCAAAAAAACAACGTAAAAGTTACTCTACTGGGTTTTCAGTAATTGGCAATCATTGAGCACTACTCATTTCTTCTTATATAAACATTCATTCTCATTTTGTTCGTTGTGGGGGACAGATTGAGAAATTGTTGCTTTATTAATAAATTTTATTGCTTTTTAAAATTTATTTTTTAAATATAATAATACAAAAACAACTTCAACAATTACATATTGATTAATTAACGGGAATAATACTTCAGTTTTGTTTTATTTTATAAAAATTTGTTTATAATGGTTTTAATAATATGTCGAAGTGTAATAAATGTTTTGTGAAATTAGATCGAAATCGTCATATTACAATATGTTGTGATGCTTGCCATAAAGTATTTCATGCCAGCTGTGTTAATCTCACAAAGAATGACATCGATTCCTTTTTTAGAGATCGAAAATTGTGGAAATGTGAATTCTGTGAGCCAGATCAAAATGCTTGCAATTCAGATCACACTCCGTTATCTTCACAGCAGGTTAATCCAGTTCAAATAACGCTTGAAATGGTTTACAATGAGTTATTAATATTTAAAAAAAACTACTGAGGATCAACTAGGGTTACTGAATAATACTTTAGCAGCTCTGAAAACGGAGAATCAATCAATAATAAAGGAATTGAATAATCTTAAATTGAAACAGCAGCATTATGAACAACTATCTCTTCAAAATTGTATTGAAATTGTCAACGTTCCATATTTAGAAAGTGAAAATGTATATGAAACGGTACAAAAAATTGTTAATGAATCTGATTTAAAGTTAAATATAAAAAAATCAGATATTGATTACTGTTTTCGTCGTAAACCTTTTGTTAGTGCACCTAATTCTCAGTCTCCGAATGCATCTTCAATATTTTGTAAATTTGTCCGCCGCCATGATAAAGATGAAATAATAAAGAAGAAATCAAAAATAAACATATCAAGTAAATTAATCGACAACCGAACTAATCACAAGATTTTTACAATGAAAGCCTCTCACAAGATAACAGAGTTCTACTACGGAAAGCTAAAGAAAAACAGAAAGAACTTAATTTTAAATATTGCTGGATAAAGAATGCTGTTATTATGATGAAAAAAGATGAAAACGATAACAAAATTATAATCAAAGGATTGCAAGACCTTGGTAACTTAAAATAAAAGCTTTATTTTTATATATATTTTTTTATTAAAATTTAAACTAGATAGTATTTAAATGTCAAATCAAATAAATAATAATAATCAGGGTCTTAACAAAATTAGTGCGTCGTCTTCATTAAATAATGACTATCATAATTATAATTGTAAAAGTATGTCGGTAAATTTAAATACTTTTGAGCTAAATTTCGTGATGCAAAATATTAGGAGTGTTAGGAAAAATTTAAATAGTTTTTTAGTTTATCTGGAATCAGTGAAGGAAAAGCCAGATTTTATTTTCCTTACGGAAGTTTGGATTAAGTCTGATGAAATTAATTTATATTCAATAGAAAACTATGATCTATATGAAAATTGTAATGATAATTATGCATCTGGTGGTGTTATAGTGTATAAACGTAAACAATTAAATCTTGAATGTAAGTTTATTAATCATTCATTTGTTAGTGCGGATATTCTCTCTTTTACTTTTTCTATTCAAAATGAATATTTTTCTTTTATTTGTGCCTATAGATTGCAATCAATAAATAGTAATATATTTCTTGATGAACTAAAGAATTTATTGAGCGTAACAAGTGCTAAGAATTTATTTGTTTTGGGCGATATGAATATTAATATTTTGGGAAAAACAAATATTGCCACTGAGTATGAGCTCATAATGTGTGCTAATGGGTTGTCATCATTAATAAATGTCCCTACTAGAAATTCAACTTCTTGTATTGATCACATATTTTACCGTAAAAGCCCATCTTTAGATATAAACGTTGGCACGGCAGTTTTGGATAGTGCAATAACCGATCATTCGTTTATTAAATGTAGTATTGTCTGTAATAAACTAATTTCATTTGGTAATAATGTCCCCAAGAGCCAGAGTTTTACTAAAATTAACTATGATAATTTAAAATCTCAATTATTGAGCGAGAACTGGGTAGATGTCTATAGCCAAACAGATCCAAACATTGCGTTTGATAATTTTTCTGATATTTTAGAGAATTATGTACAAAATAATACTGATGCCATAGTTAAAGTAAACAAAATTAGAAAATTAAAACCCTGGATGAGTAATCGATTGCTCAAAATTGTTAATAAAAAAAATAAACTTGTCAGATCTTTAAAAAAACATCTCGATAATGAATCATTTAAATTGTACGTTAAAAAGTATATAAAAATTACCAATAAGATTATTAATGATACGAAAAACAAATTTTACTTTAATAAATTTGAGAAAAATAAAAATAATCTTAAGCAGCAATGGCAAACTGTAAATGAATTACTTAACAATAAAAAAACTGATCTTGCCATTGTAGAGATGCGAACTGGTAATGCATCATTTACCAGAAATACTTTAGAAATTTCGAACGTTTTAAATGATTATTTTTCATCTATTGGAACAGATTTAAAAAACTCTTGTACCGCTAATGCAGCACACAATGTCATGCCAAACGAAAGAGTAATTGAGCCTTGCAGTTTGTTTTTTGACCCAATTTCTGCTTCAGAAGTTCTTAAAATAATACTTAGTTTAAAAAACACAAACAGTTCTGGTTATGATAATTTAAGTGGCGTCCTTGTTAAAAATATTATATTTTGTATTGTCGATGTTTTAACCTATATCTTTAATCTTAGTATTGACAAAGGCATTTTTCCTGATAAATTAAAATTAGCGATTGTGAAACCTCTATTCAAAAAAGGCGATAAAACATTACCATCAAATTATCGTCCAATATCCTTACTGTCCGTTTTTTTGAAAATACTTGAAAAAGTTGTGAAATCAAGAATCTTAAATTTTTTTTATTCAAAAAATTCTTTAACAATGCGCAATTTGGGTTTAGGAAGGGATTATCCACTGAACATGCTCTTTTGGATTTTCTAAATAATGTTTATAGTGGAATAAATGATGGTTATCTTGTTTCCTCAATTTTCTTGGATATTACGAAGGCCTTCGACATGGTTGATCACAAACTTCTTTTGCATAAATTATACGATGCAGGAATAAGAGGAAATATTCTAAAATGGTTTCAATCCTATCTCTCTGACAGAACACAAAAATTTAAGATTGAAAATTCTCTTAGTGACACTCGGATCATTAACATTGGTGTTCCTCAGGGATCTGTCCTGGGGCCAATTCTATTCTTAGTCTACTTAAACTCAGTTTTCTCTCTGAATTTAAAGTGCTCTCGGATTACCGCTTTTGCTGATGATATGGGACTGTCCTATTACGCGAAGTCCGATAATATGATGTCAAATTATATAAATCATGATCTCAAATTGCTAAGGCGCTGGTTTGACGCTCACTACATGATTATTAGTGATAAGACAAAAATAATGGATTTCAGCCTGACTGACAATAGGAAAAAGACTGTGGCTTGTTTCCACTCTGACCATAATGGAGATGATTGTAACTCAAGTTGTTTTAAGATTGAATCTGTTTCAAATTTCAAATACCTTGGACTACTGCTGGACTCAAAACTAAACTGGAAAGAGCATACTAAAGGCTTGTTGTCTAGAATAAAGCAGTCTCTGCGTGCTTTTTATTTCTTAAGATGTCTTTGTCCTTTTAATGTTCTAAAATCTTTTTATTTCGGTTTGATTGATTCAAAGCTTCAGTACGGTATCTCTTGTTGGGGCGGGACCTATTATAATACTATTAAACCAATTTTGATATGTCAGAAACATTTTATTAGAATAATCTCCAAAAAGAATGTCATGACTCCTTCATGGCCTTTGTTTAAAATGCTTAATATACTACCCTTACGACATCTATATGTGTATAAAACTTTAAAACTGTTTTGTAAATCTGAGAGGTTTTTCTTATTCAAAAGTACTATAAGCATCAACTTGAGAAACAACAATCGAATTCTTATACCTAGATCCTACTCCACTAATTTCGACAATTATTTTCTTAGCACAGCTCCGAAATTGTTCAAAAGTATATCAGATATTATATCAATTGGTGAAATTACACAGAAATATAATTATTTGAGAGTTCGCTATAATTTTCGTTCAAAATATAGCAAATTTCCTGGCTCTGTGAATTTTTTCAATTTTTTCTGTCAATCAGTGTCGAAACGTAGGGGAGGGGGAACGGTCTGGAATTTGCACATTTTTGTGTACCGAAAAATTCTAAAAAAAAATGCAATGTTTTGGAAATTTGAAGTTCTTTCAAATGATACCCTACTCGCTTGGGTCAAAAAAAGTTTTTTTTACCCCCCTTACACCCATCCCCTAAACACACAGAAATATAATTATTTGGGAGTTTGCTATAATTTTCGTTCAAAATATAGGAAATTTCCTGTCTCTATGAATTTTTTCAATTTTTTCTGTCAGTCAGTGTCGAAACGTAGGGGAGGGGGGAGGGGACGGTATGGAATTTGCACACTTTTTAGAATAACTCAAAAACGGTGTACTGGAAAATTCTAAAAAAAATTGCAATGTTTTGGAAATTTGGAGTTCTTTCAAATAATCGTCGCTTGGGTCAAAAAAGTTTTTTTTCACCCTTCCCCACCCCAATCCCTTAAAAACACAAAAATATAATTATTTGAGAGTTCGCTATATTTTTCGTTCAGAGTTTATCAAACTTCCTGTCTCTGTGAATTTTTTCAAATTTTTCTGTTAATTAGGCTCGAAATGCAAGGGGGGGACCAACTTTTTGTGTCACTTTATTGATAATAATTCAAAAACTATGCATTGCAACATTCTAAAAAAAATAGCAATATTTCTAAAATCAAGTGCTCTTTCAAATGACACCCCACATGACCTGGTTCTAAATGATGTTTTTACCCCTTAACATTCCCACCCCATTAATAAATATAGTTATGAGTGTCTACCACTTTTCTATATTTTTCATTAAAAACCTACTCAATTTTCTTTCATTCCAAATATATTTCAAGATTTTCGATGAAGTAGGGTCGGAGTTAATCGGGGCAATAAAACATCCCGAAAACGTCATTTTTCAAAATTATACAAAAAATGGTGAGGTGAAAAATTCCAAAGTATATTTTTAAATAACGCTGAAATGAAGTCCTTTTATATGATACCCTACTCGTCTCGCTAAAAAAATGTATGTTTTCAAAGGCTTTACATCGTACCTCCTTAAAACAAACGAACACAACTTTATTTATTTTTTAACCCGCCATCTTGTGTGGATAGGTTAGTTTTATAAGCACCTCAAATTTGAAGTTCATCGGATTAATGGTTCTCGAGATAATCGAAATAATGTGAAAAACACGTTGTACTCTCACCAATAGTGTTCCGTATAAAAAACGGAACCCTAAAAACTTAAATTCTTTTTATTTTTCCATATATGATGAAAAACGTAATCTACGCAGGTGAAAAAGTCGAAATTTGAACTTGACCATTTTTGATTTTCCTGAAACTTGACATGTAAGTAGAATGGACAAAATAAAAATACAACTTATTTTAAAATTTTTTTAAAGTGCATAGTTTGAGCATAGGGGGCACCCCAACATGTATGAAAAATGAAAATTCTGCCAATCCGATGTAAATTTGAAATTAAATTGCTCAAGAACGGCTATACCGATTTCATCAAACTTTTGTTTGTTTGATAGATGATTAGTTAGTCCTTTGAAAAAAAATTAATTTATTGTTTTTATAATTAATTTTTAAATAAAAATGATAAAAAAACTTTTTTAAACATGGCGTTAGGGTCGAAGATCAATTGGAATTTAATTAATTTTTTTTCTGAAAATAGTTCTATCTTTACTCTAAAACATATCAAATTAACTCAGAGGGGTTAATTTTTGTTCTTGAGATATTAAATTTTAAAGATTTCTAGAACGAATGAAATTCGAATTTTTCTTTATTTTTTCAAACAACTTCCATTAACAAAAAATTTTAAAACCAATTACATTTTAACATTTTTTTTCTTTTTAATATAGCAAAGAACAAATTTATCTAAAAAACAAAACGGAGAGCAAACCAAATTTAACAAACAAATTATGTTTGGTGGGTTGTTTCACGTTGTCGGGTGTCCTGGAGACAGAGGCTATCTAATATATCTCTGAAAATCTCTTTGACACGCTACAAACACCACCGGAACACCTTGTGTTGAAAATACGGAGGTCGGCGTAGGTATTGAGAGAACGTCAGTCATAACGACTCGAGTGACTTCGTTTCCCTGTTAACGCTCACTGGTCGAAATACCATGGCAATTAGTTTACTTGAGCATAATACGTGGTTATCCTGACTTAAACCATCAACAAGACGTCAACAAGAATTTTAAAGCTTAAAAAATCTAAAACTTCACTTCACAATATATCTTTTACAAAATTGAGTTAAATTAAATTAATTTTTTGTTATACTATAATTCCAATAATTCATAAAATAAAATCTAGAATTAATTAGTTAATAAAAAATTTACAATTTACAATTTACCTACAAGTTTAAAGCTTTTGATTTTCTCGCGCTTCACATGAAAACAAATAAAACTAATCGGTAAAGTAGACAAAGTCGTTAATTTCAATTAATGTTACCTAGAAATTCGAGTTTAAAAAAAAATCTAAGAACCAAATTTTATAAGAGAATAATGACAATTTAATTAATATTTAATTAGATTTCCTTAACAATATATAGGCAAAATTTTTAAAATTTAATTTAGAAATTCAAAGAACAAGAAGAAGTAAACAAATTTATATTACAGAAGGAATATGTTTGGAGTTCAAAGAAATTAAATTCAAGTATCGAAATCAATGATTAAGGTAATTGATGACAACATCGTTTTCAAAAGCAAACATCAATTTAAATTTATTTGAATGTTGAAGGAAATACTGAAGGATGAGAAGGGTATTTTTGATTTGCTCTATTGAAAAAATAATTGAGAAATGATTTCAGTTTCAGTGAAGGGAATAATTAAAATTTTATTGCATTTGTATATTAAAAGTGATTATCTCGAACTCTGAAAGTTTTTTTTTATTCTTCGACAATATATTTTTACTTTACCACAATTTTAAATTGTGTGAAGTAATGCAATCTATCGTGAAAAAAAAAATCTTACATACCCCAAATTTTATTTTATCTTTTGTTTTGGACCATCCTCTATCTAAATAGCCCAAAAAAATTTTAGTGTACGTCTGTGTGTGCGTGGGTGGGTGGGTGGGTGGGTGAGTTTTCTGCATAGGATCTTGATGAAACTTTGACAAATGATACAGGTTCACTTGAAAATGGAAGATCTGGATTCATTTCAAATTTGGACAAAATGGCGGGGGGTCTCCCGAACACCTCTAAGTTTAAATCTTTAATAACTTCTGATCCCGGGCTATGATCTTATTGAAACTTAGTATATAAGGTTTTAGTACTGTTTCCAATATTTCTACATACAAACTTTCGGTTTGTCACTTCGGGTTAGAAAGTTTTTTTTTCAGGTGTTTATCCCTACTGTAGCCTACAATTACCGATCGATTTTCATGAAACGTTGCGAAAAGCTTTTAAATAATATGAGAAAGATTTTTTCAGCTTTTGGAGCACATTGGATAAAGGGTTGGGGGGGTCCACCATACAACAGGTGGTTTTTTCCACAAAGTTTTTATGTTTGTTGGGAGCATAAAACATTCGTTCGTGAATGAATTTTGATGACACTTTGGAAAAAGACGCAAACATAGCCGTGTTCGATTTGACTGAAGCAACTGAATCAACTGAAGAATTAAATGCAATTGTTGTTGTTTTTTCAGTTGTTTCAGTCAAATCGAACGCACCTCATGTATGACAAAGAACTGATTAGTTTTTTAGCGATAGTGAACAAAGTGATGGGGGGTCCCTGGAGCACCTGTTTTTTGAAAGCTCTATAACTTCTGTACCTGATAAGCGAATTGGATGAAACTTGGTACATGAGTATTTAGTACGGTTTACAATAGTCCTGCATCCCAACTTCCGGTTTTTCACTTCCGGTAAAAAAAATTTTTTTGTACTATTTTGAAGTTTTTTCAGTGTCTTTATGCACACTACAGCCTACAATAATGAAGTGATTATGACAAAACTTATGGAATAGGGTTCCAATTAGTGTGAAAAGATAATTATCATGTTTTTGGACACATTGATCAAAGTGGTGGGGGGTCTACCATACAAATGCTGACTTTTCACACTTTGTTTTTTAAGTTTGTTGGGAGCATACAGACTTCGTTCATTAATTTATTTTAATGACACATTGGAAAAAGATGGAGACTTAAATAACAAAGAACTGATTAGTTTTTGAATAATATTGGAATAAGTGGTGGGGGTCCTCCCGAACACCTGTTTAATGTGTCACACTTTTTTCAATGTTTGTTGGGAGCACACAGCATTCGTTCGTGAATGAATTTTGATGACACTTTGGAAAAAGATGCAAACATGTATGGCAAAGAACTGATTAGTTTTTGAGCGATAGTGAACAAAGTGGTGGGGTGTCCCTGGAGCACCTGTTTTTTTGAAAGGTCTATAGCTTCTGTACCTGATAAGCGAATTGGATGAAACTTGGTACATGAGTATGTAGTACGGTTTAAAATAGTTCTGCATCCCAACTTCCGGTTTTTCACTTCCGGTAAAAAAAAATTTTTTTGTACTTTTTTGAAGTTTTTTCAGTGTCTTTATGCACACTACAGCCTACAATAATGAAGTGATTATGATAAAACTTATGGAATAGGGTTCCAATTAGTGTAAGAAGATAATTATCATCTTTTAGGACACATTGATCAAAGTGGCGGGGGGTCTACCATACAACTGCTGACTTTTCACACTTTGTTTTTAAAGTTTGTTGGGAGCATACAGACTTCATTCATTAATCAATTCTAATGACACTTTGGAAAAAGATGGAAACTTAAATGACAAGGAACTGATTAGTTTTTGGACAATATTGGGATAAGTGGTACGGGGTCTCCCGAACACCTGTTTACTGTGTCAGCATTTTTTCAATGTTTGTTGGGAGCACACAGCATTCGTTCGTAAACCAATTTTGATGACACTTTGGAAAAAAATGCAAACATGTTTGGCAAAGAACTGATTAGTTTTTGAGCGATAGTGAACAAAGTAGTGGGGGGTGTCCCATACACCTGTTTTTTTTTAAAGCTCAATAACATCTGTAGCTGATAATCGAATTGGATGAAACTTGGTACATAAGCATTTAGTATGATTTACAAAAATTCTGCATCCCAACTTCCGGTTTTTTACTTCCGGTAAAAAAAAATTTTTTTTAATTGTTGGCAGTTTTTTCAGTATCATTAAGCACACTACAGCCTACAATAATGAAGTGATTATGATAAAACTTATGGAAAGGTTTCAATTAGTGTGAAAAGATAATTATTATCTTTTGGGACACATTGATCAAAGTGGCGGGGGATCTACCATTCAACTGCTGACTTTTCACACTTGGTTTTTAAAGTTTGTTGGGAGCATACAAATTTCATTCACTAATCAATTTTAATGGCACTTTAAAAAAAGATAAAGATTTTATTGACAAAGAATTGACTAGTTTTTGGACAATATTGGGATAAGTGGTGGGGTCCTCCCGAACACCTGTTTATTGTTTCAATGTTTGTTGGAAGCATACAACATTCGTTCGTTAAGTAATTTTGATTACACTTGGCAAAAAGATGCAAATATGCATGGCAAGGAACTGATTAGTTTTTTTTAGCGAAAGTGAACAAAGTGGTAGGGGGTCCTCCAAGCACCTGTTATTTTGGAAGCTCAATAACTTCTGTACCTGATAATCGAGTTGGATGAAATTTGGTACATACACATTTAGTACGGTTTACAACAGTTCTGCATCCTAACTTCCGCTTTGTCACTTCCGATAAAATTTTTTTTACTTTTTCTCGTACAACAGAATTTATGTTTGTTGGGATACTACTGCCTGCTTTAATATTTTTATTATTAGAACTACGAAGTGCATAATATTGGTTAGCTTTTAATTAAAGTATTTTATGGTTATTAGCTCATTATATATCCAGAACACTATGTTTCTAGAGCTGTGGTGAAGTCAGCCTATGCATCAGCGTCGCAATATTTTTTGTTAGCAATTGGTACTAGAATTTTTCAGATCGTCCTAAAAATTTGTATCATCATGATAACTTTTCACCAAAAAACAAAGTAGAATTCCATATATATATAGTCGGTGTTTATGGATTTACTTTAAACTTTTGGAACGAAAAAAAAATATCAATTTTTATATAAATTTCTTTTTTGGAAATGAACTGAGTTCCGTTTAAATATATACCAAACAGTTTCATGTTTTTTTACCAAACATAATAACATCCGTTATTCTTATGTTTTCGATTTCAATTTTCTTTTGTTTTTTTGTAAGACATATTATCTTGTGAGATAACTTATACAGTAAGTTCAAGAAAATGAAATATAAACCAACTTCTTTGTTTTTTGCTTTTCATGTTTCAGCTATCGATAGCGGAATTGTATATGTCCAAAAGGAATTTAACTGTCACAAAATTTTGGAATTGGATATAAATTGTTTTCTATAGATTAGTAGTTTGTAATGAACATTGGACCTGCTAGTGAGTAACTAACAGGAAGCAAACGAACGACAACGTGCCTAGCGATGTTTTTGTTCCAGTGAAGTTCTGCCAAGTGTAACCGAGATGTAATTTACCCCAGTTCAGTACAAATAGTTATATGCAAAAGAAAATTAGAAATCGGAACTAAATGATAACGGAACAAGACTCTGATGACCCTAAATGTTAAAAAAATCGAGATCATCACAACCACACCAATAGAACAACAATATCATATTAAGAAAAAAAAAATAAAGTAATGATTATTCCGGATCCTCTTTGTTTTAGAACAATAAATTTCAGACAAAAAAAATTAACCTAAAAAATTAACCAAAAACGTCACTGTAACTAATAATTTATGTTTTTAGCTCTATCCGACATCATTATATTTTTATATTGCTAATAAATTAATTATTTTAACAATCGTATTAACATACGATTAATTTATTAATTAATTAATTTTATTAATTAATTACTTTAACAGTATCAGCCACAAATAAAATCAATTTAAGCGTAATTTTTATACAATTCGCACTCAAAGAAATGTTTATCAGAAATCTAAACCAGAATCACATCACTTTATGGTTGTTTATTTATTTTTATTTCATTTGTTAAGTTTGGCAAAATATTACATACCAGAGGTACTAATAATGGGTTTCTCCCAATTGACTGACTCAAATTACAATATGTTTAAGTAAATACAAAAAAAAAAATCATGAACCAACAGCATAACAAAATGAGAAAGCAAATCAAACAGGGGCAATAACATATAAATAAAAGACGAAAAGTTGTATTACACGCGTTGATTCTGGCATAAAAATTGTTTAGACAAATGAATTTTTACAGGGAAATTAGCTGCGTAGCAAGTTACTGTACAGACTAAATTGTGGCAAGCTGTATTTTGTGCATGAATCCATCATTTTGATCAATAAATGCCCCAATAGTATAAAAATAAAAGTTGGTTATTCACACAAAATATTACGGCATAAATTCAACAAAAATGGTTTCAGTTTCTTGAAAGCGTTGTTGTGTGAAATCTTTAAAACACCATTCTTGTATCGAGTCAAACAGAGAGTCTAAAAAATTCCAATATACAAAAAGTACCACAAAATTACGTTTGCTTGAGATTTTTCGATTTATAGCCGATTATTTTTGATTATATGGATGTCCAAAGCTTCCTTCCCGCATATTTTATATTTTAATTTAATTATTGCACCATGATTTTCACACACAAACCATGAAACCTCACATTAAAACATAAAAATATAAATAATAAAAAACGTTTCTTGAAATCTTTCGTCTAACGTCGGCTAAAAAGAGCATTTACCTGAAATAATTTTCATTTTGATGTCAAGAGCTTCTTAAAATCTTATTTCAATATTTGTGTAAAATTATCTTTATGTTTGCTGTACTTAAATTATTTGATGGCAAAATAAAATATTTTCTTTTAGATATTTTTAATGAAAGCATGATAAGCTTTTATTTATAGTACAGCATTTTTTTAAGAATTCTTAAATATTTCGTATATTTAATACACGATTTTACATCAAACTTTTGGTTCACATAATGACTATTTTTAAGCGTTTTTGTTTTGCTATCATTTGATGAGCCATAAACCATTTCCATCGTATTTTTATTCTGTGATTAAAATTTTCTTTAGATCTAACATAAATAAATCTTATCATATATAAATATAGTATGAAAAACAATCTTGAGTTTTTAATAATACATTTCAACAAAGGATCTTTGCTTTGGATGTGAAAAACAAAAATTTTTTCTTTCAACCTGGTAAATATTTTTTTCCAGACAACATTTTAAAAGCTTGACGTTTTTAATCTAATATGGTTCGATATTTTGTATCAAAAGAAGTTGAAACAATGTACAACTTATATGACTTTATACTTAATTTATAAAAGTTAATTAAAATATTATTAAGTAATTAATAAATAAATTTTAACTTTTATTTGTAATGGATAGTCTGGCATAATGTCAGAACGCAGTGTATTACAGTCGCAGTTTCCTTAGTTGTTGTTCCTTATATTAATCTGTACCACTTGTAATAGATTCTCATCCCTTCGTCATCAATAGTCATATTTCATGTAGTTTCCTTAACCCATAGTTTCCTTATATTTCTTAAAATCTGACTAAATCTGCAATAGGTGGACGGACGTATAGGAGAGGGAAAATGGCACTAATTACCCTGATTTATTTATTCATTAATATAATATAGTATTGGTTAATTTGAATTAATTGATAATTTTCTTTAATCATCATCCGTATAACCGCTAAACTTTAATCAGAATTTAATTTTACAACACCCTAAAATTGACGCGAGCTATGGTTACATTCAATAAACTACTAAAAGTTTGAATTCTCTAACATCAACCGTAATTGAACAATTAATTTTTTTTAAACCCTAAGTCGGCTGTGCGTATTTTTTTCAGTCATCAACATTCAAAGATTTAATATCTCGTTTTTGTTAAACATTCTATTGTCTTATTTTCTTTCAAAATAATTTTTCCGTTTCACTATAATGTGATTTTGTATTGTAGTTTGCAGTATCTAAACGCCATAACACCAATTGAACTTGCATTTGATTCATTTTGAATTCAATGGTGAATGTTGTTGATGGGTCGGAAATATTTTGTGTTACAACCTTGTCGTTGTGCAATAGTATCAAATAACGAACGGTTTAGTATAATTTTAAAAAATTCCCAACAATTGAAACTTGATGGAAATTAATTTCCAAAACATCGTATTCGAGTTTTTTCGAGACAAAAATTTTGCTATATATTAGGCCACTGTACGTCTATTGGTCCCTTAGTTTAATTTCGACGGAGACGAAGACTCTCATTATTACATTGTGAGTTGTTTGACATCTCTCGTGGCATTCAGTCGATGGATATAAAAATTTCATCCAGATTATGATTGCATGTCCGGTGCGCTATTTAAATCGATTTTTTTTAAAAAAATTAAGTGATAAAATCTAGTATTAGCTTAATTGATATAAGCGTAATTTATTTAATTTATTTAGTCAAAATGTACGTGTCCAATTAAAACAAAAAAATTGTGAGTGTAAAGTTATCAAAGAAAAAAAATATTATCTGTTTGTGCCGTACGAAAGTAACAAAAAAAAAAAAGAATTAATTTCCATAAGAAAAAAATTATATAAATGTTTGTGATTGCAATCAATTAAAAATTTGTAACAAACGGAAGGTCAGTTAGTTGTTGCTATTTATTTATTACAACGTAATGTAAGTAATTATCCAAGAAACTGTTGTTTTTGTTTCTAAATTTAAATTTAAACTTGTATTGAATATAATCAAAATTCTTTTTACGGATAATAAATTGTGCCGTAAGAAAGAAAAGAAGAATTAATTACCATAAGAAAAAAATTATATAAATGTTTTGTGATTGCAATCAATTAAAAGTTTGTAACATACGGAAGGTCAGTTAGTTGTTGCTATTCATTTATTACAATCTAATGTAAGTAATTATCCAAGAAACTGTTGTGTTTTTTTTTTGAATTTAAATTTAAACTTGTATTGAATATAATTAAAATCCATTTTTCGGATAATAAATTCATGTGTTATTAATTGGAAGGTCACAATCCACAATGATGAACATACGCCAATCGATCACTCTAGTGTACGGATTCTAGAATATGCCGTTTTGTTGAATTTGTGGTTATATTTTTTTTTATGATATTAAATGGCCATCTTGGTTCACATTTAGTATACGGAATGATTGAATTATGCATATTATAAATTGCGGAATCGCGAAATTGTTTCAACGCATCGTTAATATAAAATTGGTGCTACTGCCATTTGCTTCAACGCATTATTTGTAGCAAAGTTTTGGCTGTTCTTACCGTACCTTGTTCAAACGCAACATTTTTACCAAATCTTGGTTATGTCAACGGATTATTTATATACAATTTATGCTGATATTATCGCATTTTCTACGCAACATTTTTACTAAATTCTGATCATTTTAACGGATTATTTATATACGATTTATGCTGATATTATTGAATTTTCAACGCAACATTTTCACCAAATTCTGATTATTTCAACGGATAATTTATATACGATTTCTGTTGATATTATCGTATTTTCAACGTAACCTTTTTACCAAAGTTTGATTATTTCAACGGATTATTTATATACAATTTATGCTGATATTATCGTATTTTCTACGCAACATTTTTACTAAATTCTGATCATTTCAACGGATTATTTATATACGATTTATGCTGTTATTATTGTATTTTCAACGCAACATTTTTACCAAATTCTGATTATTTCAACGGATTATTTATATACAATTTTTGCTGATATTATCGTATTTTCAACGCAACACATTTACCAAATTCTGATCATTTCAACGGATTAGTTATATACGATTTATGCTGTTATTATTGTATTTTCAACGCAACATTTTTACCAAATTCTGATTATTTCAACGGATTATTTATATACAATTTTTGCTGATATTATCGTATTTTCAACGCAACACATTTACCAAATTCTGATTATTTCAACTGATTATCACCATACAATTTCTGTTGATATTATCGTATTTTCAACGTAACATTTTTACCAAAGTTTGATTATGTCAACGGATTATTTATATACAATTCTTGCTGATATTATCGTGTTTGCAACGCAACATTTTTTCTACATTTCGGTTATTTCAACGGATTATTTATATACGATTTATGCTGATATTATCGTATTTTCAACGTAACATTTTTACCAAAGTTTGATTATTTCAACGGATTATTTATATACAATTTATGCTGATATTATCGTATTTTCCACGCAACATTTTTACTAAATTCTGATCATTTCAACGGATTATTTATATACGATTTATGCTGATATTATTGTATTTTCAACGCAACATATTTGCCAAATTCTGATTATTTCAACTGATTATCACCATACAATTTCTGTTGATACTATCGTATTTTCAACGCAACATTTTTACTAAAGTTTGATTATTTCAACGGATTATTTATATACGATTTATGCTGATATTATTGTATTTTCAACGCAACATATTTGCCAAACTCTGATTATTTCAACTGATTATCACCACACAATTTCTGTTGATACTATCGTATTTTCAACGTAACATTTTTACCAAAGTTTGATTATTTCAACGGATTATTTATATATATACAATTTTTGCTGACATTATCGTATTTTCAACGCAACATTTTTACTAAAGTTGGATTATTTCAACGGATTATTTATATATACAATTTTTGCTGATATTATCGTATTTTCAACGCAACATTTTTACTAAAGTTTGGTTATTGCAACTGATTATTCATATACAATTTTTTGCTGATACTATCGGAGTTTCAACTCATTATTTACACCACTTATTTGCTATTGTTGCTGAATTGTTCACGCACCAGTGGATTATTCGTCAATTTTCTGTTGGATGAATCATCACTGATGGAGGGCTGATGGAATTCGAATAGGAGGACGGGGTTTAATCATGGGGTGAGTAAATTTATTTCATTATTACGGCCATAATGATAAGGGGGTGTGAGAGTGTGCGTGTGTGTATGTGTGAGCGTGTGTGTGCGTGTGTGTGCGTGTGGGAGTGTGTGTGTGTGGGCATATGTGAGTGAACGTAGGGGTTGGACGTGTTGATCGTGGGTCTTTCGCCAATGGGGTCGCCAGAGTCTTCGTTTTTCCACTTGTATTCCTTTCCATTTCTGCAAATTTTCGTGAATAGCGTACATGTCTGTATTTGTGCTGAAGTAGCAGGGTTACTTTATCGTTCCCATGGTCTGAAGCTAGTTTGGGGCTTGAAAATCAATCTCGCTAGGTACGCTTCCTGCTATGTCCTTCTTATTGGTTCGCCAATAAGAAAGCGCTTCATTACAAATTGGCGCCCAACGTGGGGCTTCTCTAAGGGTCCCTACAGCGATGTAGGACTCTGGAGGAGTCCCTCCATAATTTCAAAAAAAAAAAAAAAATTCGAAAAATTTTTTTTTATTAAAATTTTTCTTCAAAATTAACTTTCTTTTCCACCAAAACAATAGTAAAGACTCTGGCGGCGTAGAAGCAATTCCCTGCTTAAAACGCGCAGGAGCAAAGGAAGTCTGAGATTCCTCAGACTGTACTTTGATGGGGAGTTGCGTCCCTACGCCTCCAGCTAATATTCTCCTTTTTTGTCTTTTTTTTTTAAAACGCATGGGTGAGAATAATTTTTCGGAATTATTCTCAATGGGCATTACAACCCCACGGACCCTAGTTACGGGGTGGGTTTCTGGAGACGTCTCAAAGGCCGAAGGTGTCTCAGGTGCCAGACCTAGAACGACGTGGTTTGGTGTATACGCCAAACCTCGTCCGAGTCTGGTCACCTGGTCAGGCTTCGGGTTTGCGGGGTCCTCAGAGCCCAACCTGCGCTACTATTGCCTAACGTTAGCGACCCCTCCCGGCAATACTAGCTTCCCTGTGGTTGAGGTGTGCTGGTTCTCATCGGGTGATACCGAGGAAGTTCTTCCAAGACAGCATTGGCCCGCTGTCGAGGGAAGATTTCGCTCGGCTGTCATGCTGATGTGTAACTGGTCCACCTCTGCCACAGCACCTTACCGTATGTGTGGGTGGCGTGGATCGCAGCTGCCGAGTGTTGTTGATAGAATGGTGGTGCAGGGGATTTTATCTTCTGACCATCCCATCAGCACTCGTCAGCTGGGTGAGGCACTACCAGCACATACCCCACCGTATTCCTGTCTCACCCTCCCTTCTCCCATCCTTATTCATCCCGTCTTGTTCCCTATCCTTTTCCACTTCCCATCCTTTTAACGTAGAACACTTTCAATTTTCATTGGTCCCAAAGTAAAAGCATAAAAAAACCACAAAGCAAAATGAGAAAGATCGGCGGTCACCACCTTCAACCCCGGGTGTGATGAACTCCCCCCGTGATTGGTCCGTCCGTCCGTCGTCGATAAATAAATATTTATTAAAAAAATAGATAAATAAATAAATTGATAAATAAATATTTATTAAGAAAGACAATTAAATAATTATTTATTAAAAAAATAAATAAATATTTGAATAAATAAATATTTGAATAAATAAGTAAATAAATATTTGGAAAGAAATAAATAAAAAAAAAAAAAAAAAAAAAAAACAAAAAAAAAAATTCTTATATAGATATTAAGATAAAACGGCTGATATTTTTAGATGCTAATTCTTTTCTTTCTCCGTTTTTAGGAACTAATAGCCAAGAAAAATTTAAAAATTAAGCGTAATTTAAAAGTCAAGTTATATTTCAAAGTCAAGAAATATTTTGAAATCAAGAAAAATTTTAAAAAGTCAACTTATAAAGTAAAATTGGGAGACAATCAAGAAACAACAAAAAAATATAACACAAAATTTATCATCAAGAGAGTCAGCAGCCAAGATTAATCTTACGAAGAATTCTTGAAGGGATCAAATTGACCCTTAAAGTTCCGGGTGTGTCCTTAATATTAGCTTATGGTATTAGGGTTGTTTTTTTTATTGGGTGGCACACTTCGGCATCCAAACCGTGAGTTTTTGTTTGACTCCTCTAATTTTATACTACCCCAAATTTATAAATTCCAGAATTGGGAATACGGCTAAGTTTCTTTTGATCCCTTCAAAATAAATAAATAAAAAAAAAAAAAAAAAAAAAAAGGAAAAATTATTAAGTAAAGTAGTATTAAGTCTCCAAATTTTTTATTGCATGTTAGTTATAATTTGCTATTGTTAGTTTTAAGATTAGTCTTGCCTTACCAGTGGCGTAATACTGACTATTTTTTTTTGTATTATTACCTCAACGGTAATTGCACATCACTTGTTTCCGCGACTCGGGAACCCCCAGATCTGCCCGGAATTGGGTCTGGAAAGTTCATATAATTGTCATCTTCTGCCATATTTTAGTATACTTGTTTTCTCTCACAGTACAATTTTTACCTTGTTTAGTCAAGTCAGATACAAAACACAGTAGTATTTTCGTAATTGCCATCTTCTGCCATATTTGTAGTCTACTTATTTTCTCTCGAATCTCACCGTTTATTTTTTATTGTTCTGTTCATATATCAGCATCTTGGAAAACAATTGTAAATAGTAGTGAAATAATATCAAGACAATAATAAATCTTATTTAATATAATTGACGAATTGGTCAGACATTGCGTAGCTGTTTGAGGTTTGCATCGCTAAATTTCCATATAATTTTTTTTTTTTAAAAATTCTGCTTTAAAATATATTCATAGTACTCAAATATTGGAATAAAATAATCTTTTCTGTTGATAATTGAATTGTTTATTTGGATTCAACGTTCACATCGATAGTGTAATAATTTTCGTTTCGCTCTCCATATACGTGCATTTATTGATCTGGTCCTGTGCGGCGGTTTGAGTATTCATAATGTCTGCCACTGATAAGATGGACGTTCTGGATAGGTCCAGCTCTTGTGCTGTTTGTCAACACGAAATAGTGCCGGCCGACGTAAAACTTCTCACTCGGTGTAACCATCTCTTTCATGACATCTGCCTCAACGACTGGTTGTTGCAGAATCACACCTGCCCAATTTGTCGAGCCGCTTGTGAGCGTGCAGAATTACAGAGGTTGCCTCGAGGGATAGATAAGAATAATTATACAATAGTGCCACCCCCACCGCGACCTGTGACTCGATCTGTTACCGCAGGTTGGCAACGTCGTTCCAGTACCGGAAATCAGCCCTCGTCCACGCCTTTGGCAAACCGTCTTCCACCATCTCGACTCGCCGATGAAGTGCGAGTGAATATAGCTCAACGATCTCCCATATATGGTGCCGCTGCAGCGGAAGATCAAGGTTTTCAGGAAGCAGTAAATGCTCACATCGATCAGGAAATTTCGAGAATTAATCACTCAATGATGCAATCACGTGCTCCAGCACCTGAAGTGTTACTACCCCTAGCGCATAATGTAATCTCGCCCACCACCCCGAGACATCAATCGGTTCATTCAAATTATACGCCAGTAAATGCGTTTGTACAAACTAATGTACCAGTACCACCAATGTTTGCTGAACCTCATCCTGCTCTTGCTCCAGCTAGAATACGAACACATCTCGATCAGCACTCTACCACAGTTAGAAATTGGAACGTAACGTTCTCAGGCAGACCCGATGGTCTGGATGTTGAAGCGTTCATCTTCAGAATAGAGCGGCTGACAGAGATGTGTTTAAATAACGATTTTACTATTATCACCCGCTGTCTGTACCTGTTGTTCACAGATCGTGCCGCTGATTGGTTCTGGAGATATTTTCGCCAGAACCGACAGCTTATTTGGACTGACTTATGTCATGCTCTTCGAATAGAATTTCAAGACAGGCAGACGGACGAAGAGGTAAAGGAGCGGATGAGGGCCAGGAAACAGCGGCCCACCGAATTATTTGATGAATTCTTACAGTCAATTTATCGACTGGCAGATAAGTTAAGAGTCCCGATGTCGGATGCCGAATTGCTTTCACTGATTCGAAATAACCTACGATTAGAAATCAGGAGGGAACTGCTATATGTCACCATTTATGGACTAGACCATCTGCGCCAGCTCTGCCGTGATCGCGAAAAATTATGGGCCGAGTCAACGACCAGACCGCGAGATTATAACATTAGACCGTCTAGACCGGTGTCTGAGGTGGATTTAGATCGTGAATTTCCACAAATTCAAATTAGCGAGTTGCCAACGGAATCGTTACCAGCTGCATCCAACGAACTTGCGGCAATACAGCCTGCTCCCAATATGGGACGAATAAGCAGTTCAATTATTTGTTGGAACTGTAAACGACCTGGTCATCGGTGGCACGATTGTCGTGAATCTCAGCGATTGTTTTGTTGGGGATGTGGAAAGGACAATGTGTTGTGTCCTAATTGTGATAATTGTCGGGGAAACCGAAGAGGGGGCCAGAATCACAACACCTTTTCTCGCTCCCAGGACACACCCTAGACTCATCTGAGCCTAAAAATATGTTATTTCCCGCTCCTACAACTTTGTCGTCTACCAATCCATTTCTTTATGATGCAGTCTCAAACTCGGCTTCAACCTCTAATCTGCTGAATAATTCTTTGAGCCCACCACCTGCCGTTAATTCAAGCCATAACGAACCGGCTGAAAGTTTTTACGCCCCTGCAGCGCAGTCTAAAGGTACTGCTTCTGACACACTGGTACCCACCCATGATACTAATGTGAAATTATTGAAACGAACACCCGATCATACTGAACCACCTCCATTATGGACCAAAATCAAATCGTTCCAACAACGATTGAACGAATACCTGAAAATACGCTCAAACATATTTGTCGATGCATTATCCTCTTTGAAACTTCCATCGCGCTCTGCGCTCCGTTCTCGTATTTATTGGCAACAACGTCATTTGTTTAAAACTAAAACCATTTCCTCTATTGTGAAATTGGACAACGATGTGAGATCTTATGCCACAGTGTCAATATTGGGTAAACAACATACTGGACTGTTGGATAGTGGAGCGTCCTTGACTGTAATTGGTGGTGATTTTGCTAAAGAAATCGTACAGACTCCAGACCTTCTGACTTATTCGTCTGCCGTAGTTCGTACTGCCGATGGCCAAAGACAGAAGATCTTGGGGTTTGTAAAAACAAAGGTTTCATTTATGAACCAAGTCAGGACCCTGGACGTCTTCATTATCCCGTCTTTGACTCAAAATCTATATCTAGGTATAGATTTCTTTAACGCTTTTGGTTTGTTTAACCCGATATTTAACCTACCTACATTTTTGACTACGGAGTCAGGAATTTCAGAATTGTCTATGGACAATCAAACACGTCTACAAAACACTATTCAGCTTCTACCATCATTTTCAAAAATGGGTCTGGGTCGAACACATTTGTTGGAACACGTTATTGATGTGGGGACTGCAGCTCCCATCAAGCAACGACACTATCCAATATCGCCCGCCATTGAGAAACTGATGGGAGAAGAACTGGATAGGATGTTGTCTCTGGGTATTATAGAGGTTTCAAACAGCCCATGGTCAAGTCCGGTGGTCTTAATTCGCAAACCTGGGAAGAATCGTCTTTGTTTGGATAGTAGAAAGGTCAATACAGTTACTAAGAAGGATGCTTACCCCCTTCCACAGATAGATGGGATCTTGAGTCGTCTGCCACAAAGTAATTTCATTTCCAGTTTGGATCTGAAAGACGCTTTCTGGCAGATACCGTTAGAAAAACACTCCCGAGAGAAAACTGCTTTTACGGTCCCAGGGCGGCCATTGTATCAGTTCGTAAGAATGCCTTTCGGACTGTGCAATGCGCCGCAAACAATGACCAAATTGATGGACCAAGTAATTCCTCCACATCTCAAGTCGTGCGTCTTCGTATACTTGGATGATCTTCTAATAGTTACAGATACCTTTGAGGCCCATCTGAAACTGTTAGAAGATATCTCCCAGTGTCTTAGACGTGCGAACTTGACGATAAACGTGGAAAAAAGTAAGTTTCTCTTAGCGGAGGTAAAATATTTGGGATATGTGGTGGGAGGTGGTACGTTAAAAATTGATCCTGATAAAACTCAGGCTATATCAGAATTTCCTACGCCTCGAACACCCAAACAGATTCGACGCTTCTTGGGTATGGCGGGTTATTATCGCCGTTTTATATCTGATTTCTCTGCTATGTCCTCTCCAATATCAGATTTGTTGAAGAAAAATTCTAATAAATTCGTATGGACTCCAGAAGCTGAAAGAGCATTTACAAATCTCAAAAATGCTCTCATATCAGCACCAGTCCTCATAAACCCCGACTATACTAAACCTTTTACTCTCCAGTGCGACGCTAGTAATGACGGTATAGGCTGTGTATTACTGCAGTGTGACATGGACGGTATGGAACATCCCATAGCGTACATGTCCAAGAAACTAAATTCTGCGCAACGCAATTACTCAACTAGTGAGAAAGAGTGTCTAGCCGCCGTACTGGGAGTAAAGAAATTTAGAGCGTATGTCGAGGGTCAGGCCTTTAAGATCATAACTGACCATGCTTCATTAAAATGGTTAATGCAACAAAAAGACCTTTCTGGTCGATTGGCTCGTTGGAGCTTGAAATTGCAGGGTTACGTCTTTGATATTGAGTACCGAAAAGGAAAATTAAATACTGTTCCTGACACTCTATCAAGACGTGACTCTGTCGACATCATTTCTGAACTATGTCCAGTGCCTGAATTAGATCTTAATTCCCCTTTCTTCAACACTTCTCGATATTTGGAGTTGGTAAATCTGGTTACCGAAGCAGACGGTACATTGCCTGATCTGAAAGTAATTTCTGGTCGGGTTTATAAACGAATGGCTTGTCTAGATCTTGATATTCCTTCAGAGGGTGAGGTTTGGAAATTGTGGTTACCTGAGGAATACACTGACGAGTGTATTGCAAGGGCCCACAATCCTCCTACCTCATCTCATGGAGGTCTAGCAAAAACCTTGTTTAATATTCGTAAATTTTACTATTGGCCTCGCATGTATACCCAGGTTAAATCCTACATAGGAAATTGTAAGACCTGCAAAGAAATCAAAGCGACTAATGTTCCACTTCGTGCTCCCATGGTGTCCCAGATGAAAACAGAACGAATTGGACAGCGATTATATATCGATATTCTTGGCCCTTATCCTCGTTCAAAGGCCGGGAATATCGCTATTCTGGTAGTATTAGATCATGTTACGAAATATCCCTTTTTGTTTCCTTTACGGAAACTAACTGCTGAACCAATTTGTCATCTATTGGCTACCAATGTCTTTCACGTATTTGGTTGTCCCGAAGTTATTGTGTCCGATAATGGGACGCAGTTTAAGTCTAAACTATTTGAAGATTTCTTGGCGAAGCACGGAGTGAAACATACATTACTAGCGTTGTATTCACCTCAAGCTAACGCTTCTGAACGGGTAAATAGAAGTGTTTTATCTGGTATTAGAGCCTATTTAAAGGAGGAGCATTCTAAATGGGATCTGCACTTGAGCGAGATCGCTTGTGCACTACGTTGTTCCCTGCATCAAACACTTCAATGTTCCCCGTATTACGCAATGTTTGGAATACCTATGGTGACTCATGGTTCGTCATATGAACTGCTGAGACGACTGAATAGTCTTCTTGAGCCAGGTGAAACGATTCTGCGACCGGATTATCTTAATAAGATTCGAATTCGAATTCTTGATTTAACTGCCGAAGCATTTGTCAAAAGTGCTGAAAGATACAATTTACGAGCTCGGTTAACTTTGTTTAAACCAGGTGATACGGTGTTCCGAAGGAACTTTATTTTGAGTGACGCCGGTAAGAAATTATCGGCTAAACTTGCACAGAAGTTTATTGAAGCCAGAGTAATAAGGTTGGTAGGTGGCGCCGCTTACGAACTGGAAGACCTGGTCTCCAAACGCAGAGGTGTATACCATTCGAAGGACATTCGAGCCTAAAAATCTACAAATCAGGTCTGTTTCCGTAGGATATTGTTTATCAATGACATGAAAATGTGAGGGTGGTTTCGTCTTGAATTCCCAGTTCAGTAAGTGTGTGTCAGCATTGGTGTTTGGGTCTTGTAGCCATTTTTTTTTTTTTTTCTTCTGCATTATTTGCCGGCGTAAATTCCCGGATTGAATATATTTAAATTTGGTTCAGTTGGTTACCTTGAATCTATATGAACAACCTTCCGAGTCACTTGGACGGAAGCGTACAACAGTGTGGCCCGGCTAGCGAGTCGGAGACGCATGAGACTCGTGTTAGTTCAGGTGTGGGTTGCGAGCCTGCATAACGTAAAAAAAAAAAAAAAAAAAAAAAAAAAAAAACGAAATTGTGTCGGATGTTTCATTAAAGAAGTCGGTCCCACGGTGTTTTTTCCTTTCGATCTGTAGCAGATTGAATCAATTCTATTTGTGACTTTAGAGTCTCGGGAACCCCCAGATCTGCCCGAAATTGGGTCTGGAAGATTTTAGTTGTCCACCGCTTGCAATAGAGTAGAATACTGATTTTATCGATACCCCTCCCAAAAGTTTTTTTTGTATATTCTTAGATACTTTGTTACTTGGTTTCTGCTAGGACTGAGTTTGTAATACTGATCGCATTGATTGCTAGTCTGTGGTACGTCGAGGTGCTTCACCAAGCTAATATGTATATACAAGGTCTATTGGCGACCAGCCTATGCCTTTTTTCAACTTCTTTTTGGTCGTAGGTGTTCGTCCAAAAAGCACTTGTTCTGTAATGGATAGTCTGGCATAATGTCAGAACGCAGTGTATTACAGTCGCAGTTTCCTTAGTTGTTGTTCCTTATATTAATCTGTACCACTTGTAATAGATTCTCATCCCTTCGTCATCAATAGTCATATTTCATGTAGTTTCCTTAACCCATAGTTTCCTTATATTTCTTAAAATCTGACTAAATCTGCAATAGGTGGACGGACGTATAGGAGAGGGAAAATGGCACTAATTACCCTGATTTATTTATTCATTAATATAATATAGTATTGGTTAATTTGAATTAATTGATAATTTTCTTTAATCATCATCCGTATAACCGCTAAACTTTAATCAGAATTTAATTTTACAACACCCTAAAATTGACGCGAGCTATGGTTACATTCAATAAACTACTAAAAGTTTGAATTCTCTAACATCAACCGTAATTGAACAATTAATTTTTTTTAAACCCTAAGTCGGCTGTGCGTATTTTTTTCAGTCATCAACATTCAAAGATTTAATATCTCGTTTTTGTTAAACATTCTATTGTCTTATTTTCTTTCAAAATAATTTTTCCGTTTCACTATAATGTGATTTTGTATTGTAGTTTGCAGTATCTAAACGCCATAACACCAATTGAACTTGCATTTGATTCATTTTGAATTCAATGGTGAATGTTGTTGATGGGTCGGAAATATTTTGTGTTACAACCTTGTCGTTGTGCAATAGTATCAAATAACGAACGGTTTAGTATAATTTTAAAAAATTCCCAACAATTGAAACTTGATGGAAATTAATTTCCAAAACATCGTATTCGAGTTTTTTCGAGACAAAAATTTTGCTATATATTAGGCCACTGTACGTCTATTGGTCCCTTAGTTTAATTTCGACGGAGACGAAGACTCTCATTATTACATTGTGAGTTGTTTGACATCTCTCGTGGCATTCAGTCGATGGATATAAAAATTTCATCCAGATTATGATTGCATGTCCGGTGCGCTATTTAAATCGATTTTTTTTAAAAAAATTAAGTGATAAAATCTAGTATTAGCTTAATTGATATAAGCGTAATTTATTTAATTTATTTAGTCAAAATGTACGTGTCCAATTAAAACAAAAAAATTGTGAGTGTAAAGTTATCAAAGAAAAAAAATATTATCTGTTTGTGCCGTACGAAAGTAACAAAAAAAAAAAAGAATTAATTTCCATAAGAAAAAAATTATATAAATGTTTGTGATTGCAATCAATTAAAAATTTGTAACAAACGGAAGGTCAGTTAGTTGTTGCTATTTATTTATTACAACGTAATGTAAGTAATTATCCAAGAAACTGTTGTTTTTGTTTCTAAATTTAAATTTAAACTTGTATTGAATATAATCAAAATTCTTTTTACGGATAATAAATTGTGCCGTAAGAAAGAAAAGAAGAATTAATTACCATAAGAAAAAAATTATATAAATGTTTTGTGATTGCAATCAATTAAAAGTTTGTAACATACGGAAGGTCAGTTAGTTGTTGCTATTCATTTATTACAATCTAATGTAAGTAATTATCCAAGAAACTGTTGTGTTTTTTTTTTGAATTTAAATTTAAACTTGTATTGAATATAATTAAAATCCATTTTTCGGATAATAAATTCATGTGTTATTAATTGGAAGGTCACAATCCACAATGATGAACATACGCCAATCGATCACTCTAGTGTACGGATTCTAGAATATGCCGTTTTGTTGAATTTGTGGTTATATTTTTTTTTATGATATTAAATGGCCATCTTGGTTCACATTTAGTATACGGAATGATTGAATTATGCATATTATAAATTGCGGAATCGCGAAATTGTTTCAACGCATCGTTAATATAAAATTGGTGCTACTGCCATTTGCTTCAACGCATTATTTGTAGCAAAGTTTTGGCTGTTCTTACCGTACCTTGTTCAAACGCAACATTTTTACCAAATCTTGGTTATGTCAACGGATTATTTATATACAATTTATGCTGATATTATCGCATTTTCTACGCAACATTTTTACTAAATTCTGATCATTTTAACGGATTATTTATATACGATTTATGCTGATATTATTGAATTTTCAACGCAACATTTTCACCAAATTCTGATTATTTCAACGGATAATTTATATACGATTTCTGTTGATATTATCGTATTTTCAACGTAACCTTTTTACCAAAGTTTGATTATTTCAACGGATTATTTATATACAATTTATGCTGATATTATCGTATTTTCTACGCAACATTTTTACTAAATTCTGATCATTTCAACGGATTATTTATATACGATTTATGCTGTTATTATTGTATTTTCAACGCAACATTTTTACCAAATTCTGATTATTTCAACGGATTATTTATATACAATTTTTGCTGATATTATCGTATTTTCAACGCAACACATTTACCAAATTCTGATCATTTCAACGGATTAGTTATATACGATTTATGCTGTTATTATTGTATTTTCAACGCAACATTTTTACCAAATTCTGATTATTTCAACGGATTATTTATATACAATTTTTGCTGATATTATCGTATTTTCAACGCAACACATTTACCAAATTCTGATTATTTCAACTGATTATCACCATACAATTTCTGTTGATATTATCGTATTTTCAACGTAACATTTTTACCAAAGTTTGATTATGTCAACGGATTATTTATATACAATTCTTGCTGATATTATCGTGTTTGCAACGCAACATTTTTTCTACATTTCGGTTATTTCAACGGATTATTTATATACGATTTATGCTGATATTATCGTATTTTCAACGTAACATTTTTACCAAAGTTTGATTATTTCAACGGATTATTTATATACAATTTATGCTGATATTATCGTATTTTCCACGCAACATTTTTACTAAATTCTGATCATTTCAACGGATTATTTATATACGATTTATGCTGATATTATTGTATTTTCAACGCAACATATTTGCCAAATTCTGATTATTTCAACTGATTATCACCATACAATTTCTGTTGATACTATCGTATTTTCAACGCAACATTTTTACTAAAGTTTGATTATTTCAACGGATTATTTATATACGATTTATGCTGATATTATTGTATTTTCAACGCAACATATTTGCCAAACTCTGATTATTTCAACTGATTATCACCACACAATTTCTGTTGATACTATCGTATTTTCAACGTAACATTTTTACCAAAGTTTGATTATTTCAACGGATTATTTATATATATACAATTTTTGCTGACATTATCGTATTTTCAACGCAACATTTTTACTAAAGTTGGATTATTTCAACGGATTATTTATATATACAATTTTTGCTGATATTATCGTATTTTCAACGCAACATTTTTACTAAAGTTTGGTTATTGCAACTGATTATTCATATACAATTTTTTGCTGATACTATCGGAGTTTCAACTCATTATTTACACCACTTATTTGCTATTGTTGCTGAATTGTTCACGCACCAGTGGATTATTCGTCAATTTTCTGTTGGATGAATCATCACTGATGGAGGGCTGATGGAATTCGAATAGGAGGACGGGGTTTAATCATGGGGTGAGTAAATTTATTTCATTATTACGGCCATAATGATAAGGGGGTGTGAGAGTGTGCGTGTGTGTATGTGTGAGCGTGTGTGTGCGTGTGTGTGCGTGTGGGAGTGTGTGTGTGTGGGCATATGTGAGTGAACGTAGGGGTTGGACGTGTTGATCGTGGGTCTTTCGCCAATGGGGTCGCCAGAGTCTTCGTTTTTCCACTTGTATTCCTTTCCATTTCTGCAAATTTTCGTGAATAGCGTACATGTCTGTATTTGTGCTGAAGTAGCAGGGTTACTTTATCGTTCCCATGGTCTGAAGCTAGTTTGGGGCTTGAAAATCAATCTCGCTAGGTACGCTTCCTGCTATGTCCTTCTTATTGGTTCGCCAATAAGAAAGCGCTTCATTACATATTTTTACCAGAACGCTGGAATGGGCTATAAATTTTAGGATATTTTATAATAGACGTGGTATTGGATACAGATATATATATATATATATATATATATATATATATATATATATATATATATATATATATATATATATATATATATATATATATATATATATATATATATATATATATATATATATATATATATATATATATAATATATATATATATATATATGCATCTAGCTATGTAGTGTAAAGTATTTGTGTCCAGTTACTAAACATATTAGACACATTGCAACTTAGCTTGGTATTAGTGTTTGTTGCAAACTGAACATTGCCTGCTCATACTAGGATCCCAACTAGAATCCCATCTTCCCGTGTGTCCTGATTGGCAAATACCACACATGGCAAGCTCGTTGAAATTTTTTGCGTTTTATTCTGTTCCTTCGCATTGGAATCCTTTTCCAGTTTGTTAAGTTATCTGAAACAAAACAAACATTTGGCTGATATACAATATGTGTATTCTAAAATCGTTCAGGGATATTGATTAATCCCTATTGAGTGCCATCTCAATTGACTTTTAAGCAGCATTAGAATTTTTCCAAATCAAGGGTATTACATGTTGTCTATTCATTTATGATGTAACACTCTTTCAAATGTTTTAATAAAATCTAATCCTTGGAAATCTTCCAGGTCATCTAACAATGCCTCTTAAAAACTTAGGGATGTTTTGTCCATGTTTTGGACTTTGAATGTTCCTAAGGGTATTCATTTAATAAAACACTAGCACTACTGTTACAACATTTATTATATATTTAATATTGGTTCACTATAACGAATACATTTATGTAGTTCTTTATTGAACTCCTATGCACTACTGTGTTATTTGTATTTCTGTTTTTTTTTAGTTTTATTATTTTATATTGAAATGCGCTGACGGAGCAGCTTGATATTTGATATATAAAATAACGATGAAATGCTTATGATCACTACAGGGATATTGAAAGAATTCAGCATATGGATGGTTCTTCCGCCCCAATTGACATAACCTACATTCATCTCTCTCTCCCTTCCTTAAAAATTATTAAGGTGTTTTTTTGCGATTCAGTATCGTATATAGACGCAACTATCCTTAGATTGTTATTACTCAAATTTGAGCAACTTATAATTTTCTGTTTTGTTTCGTTGGACTGTCTTAAGCCTTGTGATTATTTTTGGAACTAGATTTGTAATGAACACTGTGCATTTCTGATAGTGGGATCATCATCAACAACATTAGAGGAATTGCGTGCCTTGAGATTTTAATTTTCTGACCGGCTACAGTCTGTGAGTTCGGGTATGTTTTACCTCAACACATTACAATTGCTGAATTGCAGGGAAAAGCTTTAAAAAAAGACGGATTTAAGTGAGCAAAGAACAGGGAATCTTACGATACAAAACGTCGGAGAAACCAAGACCATCACATGATCACACACACCACATCAAATACAATTATAACATTTAAAAATTAAAATGTTACAATCGCCCACATTATTTGAATTTTTATCTAACTCTTCATGCTTCCTCGTTACTAGCCAATTATAGTGAATAATATATTATAAACAATTACAATTAAAACAACCAAGCTGTTGTGACCAAGATGGTAGCGGTTAACATAATCAAAAATTGTACGAGGAATTAAAATAAAACAATTTCTCCAAATCAATATTATATTTTTTCATAATAAATTTATTTTTAATAAAAGAAACACTTGGTTTTATTTCGCAAATTAATAAATTTGCGAATTAATGGTTTGACTTAGGAACAATTTATGAATTGTAACAGGACATTATGTGAATTTGGCCAGTTACAAAGCCTTGCCCCAATGGTAACGGCGACTGCTGAATACAAACAATAAAGCAATATTATAAAAATTAAATCGTTGCGCCTGATGAACATGTGATTTTTTAATCAAAATAATAACAACTATAATGCAATATAATATAAATAAAATTCGGTGCGCTACTGGGTCCGGCAAATATTGAATATGAATAACAAATCTATACATCCATCCATTCTTTTCTACTATTCTCAATATTTTCAGCGTTTATTCGTTAGTTTATATATAATATTTAGAAAGATTGAATTCGATTTTTTAAACTGAAACTAAATTTCATTTAAGTTTTCTTTTAGTTATTAAACCATAAAAAAAAATTGTAAGCCAATCAATGTAGCTGATATTAAATTAACTAAAATTTGAAAATAAATTATTTGCACAACTTGAGTAAATTCATGAAACTCAAAATATTGCACACTCGTATAAATATAATATGTCAAAACCCCAACGCAAGACAACCAAAAGAATGAAAGAAAAAGAACCACTGAACTAATGATTCCAAATAGATATAATTAACAAAAAGAATTATATCGAATGCGCAAAATCGCTAAAGTACCAATTCACCGCAGATTTGTAACGATCTGATTATTGTTCATGATCACACAAATGGTTATCTTGAATGGTAACACACATTGAACATTGTATTTTTTTTTATCGTTAACAGAATCTCTAAATTAGACTGGATGGTGGGCAGCACATTTCCTGGCTAGGTTACAGTCGCTGAGGTGGGTTCTTTCCACCGTCCAATTTAGAGCTTGAAAGTGCTGCGAATATAAAAGTTAAAACCAGATTTGATGACAAATGATAAAATTAAAATTGAATGTACCTATTTCTCTCAAAACAACACATGACCGAAGCTAAACAATATCACTAAAAGGAAATACATTTGCTTGGGTTCATTAACCACTAACCTTTGATTGATGTTCAGTTAATCGAGTGATCTGATCTTAATGATCACCCAAACATACCCTCCCATACCAATATTGATTTTCCTGAACGCGGAAAACCCCAGACTATAATGAAACTTTGAGTAGCCTAAATCACTTATTGACGTAAACTATTTAGTGCATTCTGTTATTCATTTCACTCACTGAATTATAATTACCGTTGACCCCGACGTACACATATGAAAAATTTATGCTGAAATAAAATTGCAGTTATAAATAGAAAATCAGAATCCAACAGTTGAACAAAAACATACGCAAGAAATATATATAGGGAATAGAAAATATTTATTTAAAACAATGCGTTTGTTTCCATATAAAGGTATATACCTTAATTTATCTCACATAAAAATTTTAAATAAAGCTTTAGCGTAAATTAATAAATTTGTAAATATTTTGTGATTCATTAAAAAATAAATAAATATAAATAAATAAATCAATAATAAATAGATAATTAAGTTAATAAATAAATAAATTAATAAATAAATAAATTAACAAATAAGTAAGGGTTTATAAATATATATGCATGTGCATGCTTTATGAGAAGAAATAATAATAACTTTGTATTGGAAACCGTATAAGACAATACGACTGGTTTCACAATTATTAATACAAGAATTCCTTAAAACCAACTTTCATACAACTTTCATACTAACTTTCATACAACTTAACACTAGAACAAATTTTACTAAAACTAAACTTCTACACTGCGGCTTTATTTGTAATTCGATTTAATTTTCCTTTTGGGTTTCTTATCAGTATCACGTATAACTTAAATTTGATTGTTAATTATGCAGCATGAACCGTACGCTATATATTGTGATACAGCTTTCATTAGCGTAGCGGTTTATCAATGAGTGGCTTATTGACCTTGCGAGTTTTTGCAAACGAAATTCTTATATATATGTAAAATAAATTATTAGCACAGAAAGCTTACACGCCGACTTTGTTTCCGATTGAATTTGATTCACAATTCTTGTATATAAAATGAACCTTATATATATATAGCCAAGAAGCCCCACGTTTTAAATAGAAATTGTATTTTAACTTAATACTTATTTTAAAACTTACGTATTTTTAAGTTAAGGTTGGTGTCTAAGTTTGGTGTCGTGCTTCACGTGGGCTTCTATTTAAAAGAAAAATGAAAACACCAGTTTATAGAAAGGAAATCAAACTAACAAAAGGTTGAGTTTTAAATCGACCAGTGACTGTACATACCTTGGCAAAAACATTTTTATAACAAACACTTTGCTTCTAAAAAAATAATTGAAGCCAATAATAAACTAAAACACCAATCGTCACTTTTACTTTAATTAAGGTCTTAACACGACCACCTTTTAAATTAAACTAATTGTTCAATTAATGTAAGATGACGATGATGGTTATCCCAAAAATTTAAATTATTTTTTTTACTACTTGCATGAGAAATTTCAATTATTTACTCAAAAACCCAAGACAAAAGTTATTTTTCTCAGCTAAGCTTACTAATAATTATTCCCCACACCTAATAATAAGTATTTTAGCACCTTAGTAAATAATGAAAATATAATTTTTGTTCGTTTGTTAACTGAGTTCATCTTTGAATTTTTTTAGTTTCTTCCTAAAATAATAATAATATATTAAAAAATAATATTTTGATTTTATTTTAATAATAATAAATAATGAATGAATGCAAAAATTTCTTTGCAACTATAGTTTAGTTTATTTGAAATTTTAATTCGTGTTAAACAGAATTCTGTTGAAATTTAGTTTAGTTGTGAGTTGTAGACTAAAAAAATTCTAAATTTGGCTCAACAATATTGAACAGATTTTCAATTCAATTCAATTCATGTCAAAAATAAATCAAAGCTATATTTTTTAATGCAAAGCATATGTGATTTTTATATAGTTTTAAGAAAATTCATTGAAAATAAATTTCTAACTAAGCAGCCCTGAATAATAAATATCCAATACGCAATCCAATGATATGATACACAATGTTGCACCAAATCAAAATTTTTTTTTATTCACCATTTGCTTAGTAATTGACATTTTATTTTGTGAATAATTAAGAGTTTTAGTGCATTTTTTATATCAAGTAGTAAAAAAAATAGTATATAAACCTCGGTGAAGAAAATTTTCTCCATTTCGGTGCTTAATTCGCTCGAAACTTCGTTTCTCGCGAATTAATATCCACCTCAATGTAGAAAATTTACTTTATCACCTCGGTATATAATGTACTATTAAATGCAATTTAAATAAGTTGAAAAACTCGAATCTTCCGCTATGAAAATTTATAAAAAAAACAATCATATGGTTTTGTTCAACAAATGGATTTTATATAGTGCGTGCATGTAAAGTTGGTAAAGCAAATTAAAAAAAAATACAAATTCAGATTTTGGGGCTTTGTACAGCCATACAAATGCTACAGATTCCAGAAATTACTTTAAAGACGACTGCTTTGTAACAGGTTGTATCAACAAAATGATAGTTCTCCTCTATTCGTTAATTGGTGTCAATCGAATTCTTCATTATCTACACATACCTGTATGACTTGGTATTTGGTAGATTGCTACCATGTTACTATTATCTATTGCAACTAGAGAAGTTCTCAAACTGAAATTTTGCATCTTTCTTCATCCATCACCACAGGATGACTGCCTGCCTTTGCTCTTGAGTCTTGACTTATACCAATGGGTATAAACTAATTCTAATACATTCTCTATTGATGCTAAATGACATGTCCTCATTGGCCCCGTTAAGCAGATAATGAGCAGGTTTTGTCCCCTTTCTAACTCTCTCTTTTCAGAGTTGAGATGATATCACCTGCTTCACGCCATTGTCCTACACGTACGAATTTGTCTCACTATCATAATAAAAACATAGACTTAGGAAAGATATTACTATTTCCATGTCTTATCCTCGAGCTTTTTTCATTCTATAAAAATTTTTGTTACCTTGCCTACATTAATCTTCATTTGGCTTTTCTGCAAAAACGGTGTGGTGCCAGTCAACCTGGTCCTTCTGACCACTAAATGCAAGAAGTTTTTTACTCGGGAGTCAAGAGTCAATTATGAACATCAGTCTTAGTTTTGATCTTGATGAACATCCGATGAGATCAAGGTGATGGAAATGTACCATGCTGTGCTTAAATTTCTTGCGGCTTTCAACAGGTATTGAGAAGGTACGAATCTACTACGTACCTTAAATAAACTCTTCCTTTTACTTTAGCATGATTTACGGAAAAGCAAAAATTCACCATGCCTATACCTACTGCCACCGTCTCCATTAGGCTAGATTAGGTTATGTTATAATAGCCATCTAAAAGGACGAGGCAAAAACTTTATCGGTTCATAACCATACCATGTAGAGAACTTTTGCTATTAAAAACAATAAGTTTTTGAAAACCAACCAGAGTTTCTCAAGAAGCTCCCGGACGTTCAACTCGCAGACGTTCGTTCTCAAAGTACATGCAAATCCTAAAAGGTGTGTGCACCCAGAAACCTGAGTCTAGTCTAAGCCAGACCAGGATACGAGTAGAGGAGATAAAGAACCATTTCTTCCTCCTCCTCATCATTGCGCCCATTCTGATCGCATGTTGGCTGATAAGACAGTGCCACTTAAAAACACCCAAAATAATGCTGATATCTGTGCAATTAATTGATATCAATTTATCAGACCTGAAGTTTTTCACAGCAGGCCAGATCTGACTGCGACTCACACAAACTGACCATCTTATATTTGTACGCGTATCCGCTTCCTTTGGAGTAGCAATTTGCACCAAACAAATGGTATTCTCACCTCAACCATACTTGGTTACACTATAAGCAGGAAGTATCTTGCCGAGTGAGTTTGTCAGCCTTCAAATTCTTCGATATACCGGAACGCTCTGGCATCCAGAGAGGATGGATGTTGAACTGCTTAACCATCTCGTTCAGAGATACCAGAAAATTTCGGGCTGCTATTGACGTGGTGAGGCTCGACTCTGCTAGAGATCCTGTTACGAACTATCTTTTGCATAAATCAACGCGATCAATATAACTTATCGCCTTTTTATTCCTAACTTTCTCAACCCTATTTGCAATGAAAGCTGTCTCATTTTGATTTCTCGTTGATTCATATCTTTTTGTTATATGAACATGGAAATTTTGTGTTTGAAATTCAGTTCCATAAATATAAATTGAAGGATATTGATTAAATATTCATTGATTGAAGTTTTGTATTTTTTATTTTTAGTTAAAGAAATCCATAACTCATATTGGGATGTACATGTTGGGAGGTTATAAGTATTTGATAAAAAAGTATATTAATAAACTTTTGTTTTTTTTAATTCATATTAAAATAATTATAAATTCTAATCATTTATGTTATCAAAATCATAACATAGTTGCAAATATAACTTTTCAATACATTGTTATATCATTCCAGATGTGCTCTTGAGGTACCGTTGTTATAGGCAGTTTGAACAGGGTCATACCATAATTAGCAATACAGCCAACTGTACATTTGGCGCAACGATGGAGGTGTTTTTATTGTTACTATTCAACAATCGCCCGGACCGCGCAACATAGTTATATATCACTTGTTTTACTATTTGTATGATGATTCTTATGCAACCATTGCCGGACCAGATGTGCAACCTTATTAAGGACAACTGCGAACACTATTGTTTGCCGGAGCAGAAGTCCAACATTTTTAGTGTTATTGACGGAATAGGATCTAACCTTTAGTTAGTATGATCGACTGATTCAATGTGGACATGAGGAGTTGAATCTGATGCAATCCTGGGGTAAATAAATCCTTTATTTAATTTTTTTAAACGTAATACTCGTAGCATATCGGTGTATGTGGTGATCTCGGTTTCTTTGGCCGCTGTGGTCGTCAGAGCGCCTGCTCTTAAAAATTGTTTGCTTATTTAATTCCGTTTACGCAGTCTCTTTCGTGCAAATCAGATTATTTGTAGTTAACTGGGATAAATGTCTTATCGGACACACATGACTGAAGCTCGCTGGAACAAACCTTGCTTAGCATGCAGTCCATCGATCTCTTTCTGTTAGTAACATCACTAGCAGGTTCAGTGCTATTTACAATCTGAGCTGTTTATTTTCTTCCCATATTCTTTATGTTTCAGGAGTGCTCTCAAAGATGGTAAGTACCTACCGTGCGAAACAATTCAAAAAAAATATTCCGTAATGTACATATATCAGTTCTTCATACGTGCACCGAATTGTGGAAAAAGTTATAGGTTTGTTACAGATATCCCCTTTAATTTTTAAGCTTGTGGATACCAGTAATCCCAACAGTAATATCACAGCCCTATTACGTGGTAAGCGGAACTACACTTAGAGGATGCAAGGCATTCAAAAGTTCGAGTCATTTATTTTAAAGTTTAAGCAGTTAAATCCGAATAGAAATTATAAATTAAGTGAAGTCTTAAAGGTTATATAGATTAATAGAAAGTAAACAATAAGATTAAATTAAATTAAAAAAAACATTATATAATTTTATTTATATTTTTATATTTACAATTCTTGATGTTTATACATGTAATCTTCTTTAATTATATCAGATGACTTTTCACCAATCATCATACTTGGTGCATTTGTATTTGCACTAACAAGCATTGGCATTATGCTTGCATCAACAACTCTCAACTTTTTGACACCTTTTACTTTTAGTCGTGAATTAACAACAGTTGTTTCATCCTCTTCTGGTCCCATTTTATTTGTACTTGTTGGATGATAAATTGTTGTTGCCATATGACGCATATAACACTCCCAATATTCATCGGTATCAAACTTAATTTTATCACATTCTGGTAGACTTATTCTCATTAAATCTGCTTCATTTTCAGCAAAAACTTTTGTTCCAGTAAACTCATTATGCTTTCTAATACCACGAAGCAATGTATCAACATCGTATTGTTTTGTTAAATAATTTGCATAAATTTTTGGTTTATCATTATATTTCGTTGAACGTAATTTAATTTCTCCAGCCGACTCGGGACGGAGAAGTGTTACCCAACAATATCCAACATTTTGAACTTCATTATTCTTAAGAATTTGTTTCACAACATTTTCACCAAATCCTTGAATTTTAAGAACATGTTTAAGAGCTGGTGATTGTTTTCTAAAAGAAAGGTAATGATATTGGATATCAGGAATTGGTGAATTTGAACCAGTTGAATCAATCATTCCATTGTAATTAATTCCTCCGGTTGCTGTTAGTGGTCCTGAACGATGGATAGCATATTGAAAAACATCATGCATTAGTTCTTCATCCGAAACTGGTGTAGCAGTGGATTTTTGCATGTTGTAAAACAATGGAACAATAATATGATCTTGTAAATTTTGACCGACTGGTAAATCTTTGATTAGTTTTATTCCCATTTCTTTAAGATGTTGTTTTGGTCCTATTCCGGAAAGCATTAATATTTGTGGAGAGTTAATTGCTCCAGCTGATAATATAACTTCTTTTTTAACATTAACCGTATATTCTTTTGTACCATTTCGAACAAAAGTGACACTTTCCACTTCGTTATTTTTATTGAAATTAATTTTACTTACATGCGCGTGTTTGATTATATGTAAATTTTTTCGATCTTTTGCAGGATTTAAAAATGCTTTAGCTGGACTCCATCTTCTTCCATTGTGTGTTGTACTTTGCATGTATGCGAAACCAACAAATGTATCTCCGTTTAAATCATCGACCTGTGCATATCCTAGTTCAGTCGCTGCTGAACGAAATACATCACGAATTTTATCTTCGGTCAAAACAAAATCTACCTTCAATGGACCTCCTTTCGAATGATAATCTCCGATTAAATGATCAAGTTTATTATCTTCAGATTTTTTAAAATATGGAACAACATTTTTCCAACCCCATCCCGGATTTCCCATTGCTTCCCAATTATCGTAATCAAAACTATTACCACGAACATATAACATATAATTAATACCACCTGATCCACCTAATAATTTTCCACGTGGCCATTGACTTCCTTCTGGTAAACTTTTTAATGATGTATCCGATTTTTCCGTTTGATAACTCCAATCGTGAGCCTGCTTTTGATTTTTTACATGTAATCCCGGAATCTAAAAAATACATTTATTATTTTATAAAAAAAAAATAGAAGTATAAATTTGTTTCTATTTATACTTCAGATTCCATTGGAGGGTTACCACCTGCTTCTAAAACTAAAACTTTCCAATCTGGATTTTCACTTAGACGACTTGAAACCACAGATCC
The DNA here is from genome assembly GCA_963693315.1 of Diogma glabrata. Classification (NCBI taxonomy): domain Eukaryota; kingdom Metazoa; phylum Arthropoda; class Insecta; order Diptera; family Cylindrotomidae; genus Diogma; species Diogma glabrata. The sequence goes on from OY856188.1 coordinate 34,380,249, forward strand.
ACTAGATCCAGCTCCTATCACAATGAAATCGTAGTCATCAAATCCTGCAGATATTCGAAAAAAATTAATAATTGACAGTTGATTAATTGAATATGTGTAAATTATTTTTACCTTGCGTTTCTAAATCCTGACCATAATCTCTTGGCCACATTTCTGGTTCGGAAATTGCACATTGCGCAGTTAGTAATGTTTGAATTAACAAACTAAATAATTGACTAGTTGCACCAACACTTGTTGCAGCACATGGAGCTGCTACATTGTAATCCATTATTAAGTTAAAAAAACTCAAGCGTGAACTGTAGAATATAACTTTATATTTTTAGAAAAATAATTTAGCCACCCTTCGCTGAGTAAATCAAAAACGATAATATTCTAAAGATTTCGAAATTCGGAATAATTATTTACTTAAATACTAAAAAAACTGACGATTTTCTTTTTTTATGAATTTATAAACAATATTCTATTAATATGTGCATAGGAAGATAACACCAATTGGATTATTTACCAGCTATAATTTTAAGCAATATTTCTTATAAAATTGCGTCGGAATGGTTTTGTATTCGACTACTACATCAGTATTGATGTCCAATTTGTTTTTTGACGGTTTGAATGTATGTATGATTTAGTTAAAATAAAACTTATCAAAAATAATATAACAAAAATATGCAACACCCTTGGTTCATAACCTTTTGATCTTCTTTATATTATTTTAAGCGAAAAAAAATAAAAATTAATTGGCTCAATAAATTACTAAATTTATAATAATCATATTTACATATTTAGTATTTTGTTTGCGCTATCGCATACCGTGACTATATTTTATTACTGGTTGTTTGTTGACAAAACCTTAGATTAGCGTGACCCCTATCATTTCTTAGAATTTGTTATATTTCGTAATCAAATTGGCAAAAAACTTTGTTATTATTTGTTTTGACTTTGCATTTTTACAAATTCAAGAATTGAAGATGAAGAGTTGTTAGATTAGATTAGATTCTATAATACAATTTCTCAAACCAAAGAGCAACCGTTACATGAACGACCGTTTTATCTTCCTAAAGATAATCCTTACACATTTAACGGTTTTTGTAGTACGAAGTTTGGTGGACCGTGAATGTGTGCACGCACAAACATTTATTCAACCTGCACCAACACCAGCTGGCGTGTGTTTGATGTGAATTTTATTATTATAACTATCGACGCGTTGGCTGTGGGTATCTCATAGTTCCAATAAAGAATCACCTATCGGTAGGAACACCTTTGATGCCATGAATTTTAATGATAAGTTGGGGACAAACTTTTGCCGGCATCGCTCAATATGTAATTTTGACGATAAACAACCTAAACACCATCACCAACCTTGAAGTTCGGAGTTTTTGATGGAAAAAGTATCCGTAATGTGACATTTTAAACGGTGGAGTCTGAGGTGGGTGATCTGATAAGGTTGATTCTTCCATTTGTTCCTTCAGGCTCCATAGGATTTTCAACGATGCCTTGGTTGAGCAATGGACTATCATATGCAATCCAAAAAGGTCATTATAAGGGAAACATTTATTGAAAGACTTTAAAATACAGTTAATCTGAGGTAGCTGTTGATCTCAGCCAGAATGTTGATCCACAATTACAATATTTTCTCTTTTGATTGGAGATGCAGACCTAGAATATCTATACATACAATTTTTTTACCGAACGTCGGATCTGATTGAGGTGATCAACGGAACTGTGAAGATTTGTTTGGAACTTCACTTCTTTGTAAGTTTTGCATTTTGGAAGCTGGGTTTGGACTTGGGAGACCATCCGGAACTAGAAGAGAAGTTCCAGAAAAAGTAAGTTAGTCTTATAAATTGTAAATAATCTAGAAAAGAAAATGCTGATCAACTGAGCACAAGGTTGTGTTCGCTATATGTAGTGATTGCGTCTATAGCGTGTACGGAAAAAGTGTATCAGAAATGGCCTACAGGGCTCCTTTCCTATATTTGATATAAAATGGTGCCCTTTAATGCAGATCCTAGATTTTGTTTTCCCTAGAATGAGGGCCAGACACTCCGTCTCACTCATACTACTGTAGTTTCATTGCGAAGAGTTCAGCACCAAACTGCACTGTGATTGGCTGGGAAAATTCAGGGTTGGCCAATAAGGGAGCTGATGTTAACACTTTTTCGAATGTCAAGAAAGCCACATCAACAGCGTCAGTCTTCTGAATTTGCCTGTGTTTTTAACAAATCCGTAATAGATGTTGTGAGAGACGCAAACTCAAAAATTCATTTTCTGTAGTATCCTGACATACGGACCTAATAATCGTCAAACTTGGCGCACTGATAGCCTGCTAAACATTAGGACACTAAACACGCGTAAAAATGGTTGAGTTACATACAAACATTTATTAATGTCATTTTACATCTGACAGGTTGGTGATGTAGTTGTGTTGTTCTACTCTAAAAAGCTAATCTCACATGTAATGAAGTATAATTCAAACTTCGTAATTGAGAGTCAAGCCGCTTTCCCACACGCATTAAATTTGCATTAATAGAAACTTTTATAGTTATTTTCGTTTTTCCTTTAAACATAGTTTCTTATACTCAATCTGTAACCGTCATCTACAATAGTTGCCGTTTATAAAATTATCATAAAACAGTTGTACAATATCATTAATTCTTCATCGCGCTATTTCCATATATAATTCTTGCAATCGTTTCGTAATCATTATTTTTTTTATAATTCTTCTTCAATTTTTTTTAATACAATTTGGTTGAACGATTTCCTTAGTGGGTTTTCAGTTATTAAAACAAGCTACCAGTTAATGCTACCATTCTTGTTACTATAAATACTAGGCATCAGCTGGCCTCACTCTCTCAGTCGATTATTATTCTCTCGTGAATATCAAAATGTATGGTATTATTTTTAATTCACGTATTTTTGCATAATTTAATAGTGAAATTTTAATTAGAGCAAATTGATTAGTATTAAATAGTTCAATTAGTTAATTTTTTTAATTAGTTTCAATTTTACTAGTGCAAATTTTAAAAAAATTTATATGTTTGTGACGTAAAATCATAAAATCTCTCAGTCTGACATTCTTTTGTGGCTGTCAATTTTTTTTTTAACAAAAGTTGTAAATATCACTGGATAACCAGATTAAAAGAAACAAAACAAAAAATTAATTACATGTTTGTGAGTGTCCTTTTTCATAAATTAAAAAGTTAGTGTGTAACTATTGAAAATCAATTTCTAAGTTTTGTTTACATGATCCAAGGTACGGAACCAGACATATTACTTAAACATAAGTTTTTCAGTCGGTGATGTAATATGGCTTCTCGTAAAGTCACAAAAACAAGTTTTTACCGGTGTAGTAAATTTCCTTTGGAGATCCGGTATCACTAAAGTGAACGCAACAAAAAAATATACAATGAAAAAATATACACAAATATCCTTTAAATATTATTTTGCATAAACATTTGTGTTAATTTATAGTAAAGCTAAGACGATGAGTCATTTTTGTGATAAGTCATTCTAGTCAAATCTAACAGTTTATGTTGCCAAATTATTTGCGTTCACTTATTTTAGAATTAAAACGGATATACTATCTCAATAAATGATTGTCATTGTAACTGATGCGGCGTCGATGAGAGGTGGACTGTATTTTTTTTTCTTGACGATATATTTGATGTGAGTTGGTTGGCACATCAACTTCCAACACCGTGATGCAAATATCAAGGTAATGTGAGACCCAGAGAAATACAGAGACTAATATCGACTCATATAATAGTTGAAAATCATGTACATATGAGATGTTTGATTGAAGCAATGACGAAAATATCTCAGCTCATATAATAGTTGAAATTATGTAAGTGAGATGAATGATGCAATGATGAAAATATCTCAGCTCATATAATAATTGAAGTTATGTAAACGAGATGATTAACAGAAGTAACGACGAAAATATCAGCTCATATAATAGTTGAAATCATGTACATATGAGATGATTGACTGAAGTAATGACGAAAATGTCAGCTCATATAATAGTTGAAATCATGTACATATGAGATGAGTGATGCAATGATGAAAATATCTCAGCTCATATAATAATTGAAGTTATGCAAACGAGATGATTAACTGAAGCAATGACGAAAATATCTCAGCTCATATAATAGTTGAAACTCATGTACATATGAAATGAAAATATATCAGCTCATTTAATATTTGAAGTTATGTAAATGAGATGATTAACTGAAGTAATGACGAAAATATCAGATCATACAATAGTTGAAATTGTGTACATATGAGATGAACGATGCAATGACGAAAATATCTCAGCTCATATAATAGTTGAAAATCATGTACATATGAAATGAATGATGAAATGATGAAAATATATCAGCTCATATAATAATTGAAGTTATGTAAATGAGATGATTAACTGACGTAATGACGAAAATATCAGATCATATAATAGTTGAGATCATGTACATATGAGATGAACGATGCAATGATGAAAATATCTCAGTTCATATAATAATTGAAGTTATGTAAACGAGATGATTAACTGAAGCGATGACGAAAATATCTCAGCTCATATAATAGTTGAAAATCATGCACATATGAAATGAAAATATATCAGATCATTTAATAATTTAAAATCATGTACATATGAAATGAAAGATGCATGGAAACATCACCCGTTCCAATCGATGAAAACTTATACGAGGTTTTTTACTGCATGCACACTCGACGAATATTTGTCAGAGAACAAAGAAAAAACTATTTGGTTAATTTATATATACATTAAAAAACTGACCTGATGCACACAACTTTATAAAAACTTCATTTATTAATTTTACAATTACTGATTTAACACATGGGAATACAAAATATTTAAAATTCACTTAAAACTAAAAGAGAGAGCTTAGCTCATACTCAACCAACTACATGGTAAAACACAAACAACACTTTTTACTGACTATACTATTCAGATGTAAATTCGTAAGAATAAGAGGCCAAAACTACCAAAACAGTCCATTTTATAGAAAGCCAAAACTCTACAAATCATAAACTCCACACAGCTGTCAAGTTTACCAACGATCTCGAAACTATCGAATTAATAATATAGAATAACGAACACATAAATTCAATGTGAAAATTGAAAATATCGAATGAATGATCAAAATATACCGAACACGTCAATTCAAATTGACAGTTTCGTTGACATTTCAAAAGGATTGTTTTGGTAATGTTTTGCATAATTTTATAAATAATAAATAAATCTTTAATTGGTTTTGTTTTGATTCTAATTTAAAATATTTTAATTTTTCAGATGAACTAAAAAATTCACGATAATGCGTGAACAGTAACCAATGTTAAAAAAGGTCGAATGAATTGTTTTCTTAATTGATAATAAATGAAAATCGTGAATACTACGCACTTCAAAATTAGCAAAGAAACCTGGAAAGACCGTGTATAGATTTCGAAACGTGAAACGATTATTGTGTGCCAGGGATTACAAAGTAATATATCTGGCCTCCCTGTACGATTCGTTATTGGAGTGGCTTTTGTTTATTTAGCGGAACCGTTCACTGTGGTGGACGGTGAGCTGATATGAAGCGGAGTTATGAAGGGCTAGGCGAGTCTAGGGATTGGAGAAGTGGGATTGGGCCATAACATGGGGTGAGTTCGATTTTATTTTAAAATTAATATGAATGAATGCGTAGGCGTGAGACTGCTAGTGCGTGAATGCATGGATGTGTGACGTGGAATTTATTGGGCGATATCAATGCTATTGTACTATATCAAATATCTGGATAACGTTATTCTATTGTTTTGATCAGAATTATAAATTACTACTGAAATGTGATAAACCTATATACGATTTATTTGGTTGATATTCTTTGTATGTGACACACCTCAAAATAATTTCCGGTTACTTCTAAATTTAATTGTTCTAGAGTTCTTATCATAGCGAAAACGAAGTCGTTATTGGATACCACTGTTCGATCTAAGGAGTATTTCATTAATTTATTTTGATAAACCGTTATATTAAATATAAATATTGCCGTAATTGAAGTGAATAATAATGGTAAGTAGTGAGACTACACTTTCAAATATTTTATTTACACCCTAAACAACAAAAAAATTAATGGAAAATTCAAGAGCGCTTAAAAATTATTAAATTCCGGTGGTATTTTGAGCTACGAATAGGCGGAGTAATTATAATCATATTTTCTAGTACCAATGACATATGAGGTATATTGTCATCTATTATGCCTGGATTAGGAGAAGCAAATGGTTGGCGCACAATACCAACTATAACTGGTGCTATTATACTAATCGTAATAAGTCTAATAGGATTACTTGGCAGTCATATAACTTTACCAAAACAGTTGCTACCGTTTACTCTTTGCTGTATTATCTGCAATTATTATTTCGGTTCTATCACTGTTTACGGATGAATTCGGTCCGCTGAGGAAAATACCATTTTTATTAATTGGAGCAATGATATTTTTGCTACCTCTTTTTGCATATATGTAATGAATAGCCTGGGACGACGCCTGAACGTAGTGTATTATGGTCTCAGATTCATTAGTTGTCATTTTTATTAACATGTGTAGCCCGTAATAGTTGCTCATCCATCCACCATCAATGGTCATATTTTCTTATAGTCTCCGTAACCCATAGTTTTTTTATTTATCTATATAAACATTACTATTTAATTTTGCAACCCCCTAAAATTGATTCATAATACGTTTCCATCCGCTTTATTTTGTCATACTACCTGAATTTGGATTGTATGAACACTACCGTTTTTTTATTCAGCGAAGCTTTTAAAACCTATAAACAGCTTTGTGTATTTGTCCAACCGTCAAAATCAAAAGAATTGATGTCCTACAGTTTGTTATGTATTCGATTTCCTGTATGGGTGTTCTTATCAAATTTTCTTTCCGTTATGGATCTGAGTTTCCCTGTAATACTGGTGTAGATTATTGTTTCGTGTTACATAAACATTCTAAAAATCGATTAAACTTACGTTTAATTCATACTAAATCATTGATAGTTCTTGTTGGTGTGTCGGAAATGATTTGTTTCGCAAGATTGCTTTTTCTGCAATGGTCTGTATTACAAAGTAACCACCCGTTTCGTTTTATCGAAAAAAGATCCTAACATTTATTTACCTAATTAATTTCCTTGCATCTGGAACCCTTATTCGAATCTTTCGAAATCAAAACAGCTGCACATATTTGCCAATTCGTCTTGCTATCCTAAAATTATATCTGAAATGATCGTCGAAACGTTATTATCAATACGTATTTTCTTACTGGGTGTAATGTAATCCATCCTTTCGAAATTCCGAAAAGTTTTATTACCATTTTCGGCATTAAATTTTTTATAAATACTGGGTGTAACCTAGCCTTTTTCTCTTAGTCTTATATATTTTTATTTTGATAATCGATTGTGACTGAGTCTTGTTTCACGCTGATTGTCAAATTGGATTTTCTTTGTGGTGGGTGAAAAATTTTTTTAAACGTGCGTGGGGGACAGCCATCATGTTAAATTGAAAGAAATTGGATTTTATACGGAGCAGTAATTCTTGAGTTAACAAATTATAGGATCTGGTTGTGAAAGATAGAACGCCCGTACGGCCGCAGTACACCACCCGCTCCGGATCAGGAATAATAATAAACGTAAGCAAATTTATATCAATTTTCTTGGTTGTTAAAAACAACTTTTTTTTCACTGGACGAGTGACGTCAATCCCGTACTATTCATATAATAAAGAACTCCGCGCTTTATTTAGAACGTCCCCATATTAAAGAAACCGAAAGAAGTTAATAACATAAAAATACAAAACAAAATAGTTTGCCTGTTTGTACATGTCAATAGTAATTACGGAATTTTTGTTTTGTGGTTATAAACCAAGTCAATAACCTTGATCGATGTGTGTTAAAATATGGGGGGGAAATTCTCCTGATTAGACACGTCACAACTTTACGGTCAATTTTAGCTCAATGTATATATGAGTGTATCTTTTTGTGGGATTCGAATCTTAAAAACTGAAACTAAATGTATGAAGTAACCAAAAAGAAACAAAAAGAAATTGGTTATTGTGTGGAGATACTATTACATAAGTGAATAATCCGAATTTAGTAAGCTAGTTGTTTTCATTGTGGATTCTAATTAGAACTAATATGTCATTTCTGTAAGACAAATAAGTTGACGGAATTTTCTTTGTTTCCTACTTGACAAAGTCATGTTAATTAATCAAAAGAAAAATTAATTTAATAAAATAAAATTAACTGTTTGTGATGTATCAATAATTAAGAAACTAGTGCACTATAAAATAAAACTAACTGTTTGTGATGTATGAATAATTAAGAAACTAGTGCACTACCAAAATTAACTGTTTGTGTCGTTGTATTAATAGCATAAAAACTAGTGAACTAAGTAGATAAATTATGTTAAATTTTTGTCTGTTATTGAATCAAAGTTCGTGATCAGCTATTTATAATTATCAATGACAAGGGTGTAAAGAAAAATATCGCCATAATTATCAAATCCTAAGGTGATTGTGTTTGTTTTTGTTTTTCACGTATTAAGAGAAGTTGGAGTAGATCCAGGTCTGGGCTTTTGACATCTGAACACCACTACCTAATACGAATTAAACGGTGCTATTGTTGAACAAATTGAGAGATGCACCACAATAAACAGTAACTAGTGATGGCTTGAATGACAACCTAAGGAAGTTGTAAATCTGTTGCACCGTTATCGTTTGGCTTAGGTTACAACCATTGGAGATTTAATTTACATACCGAAAAATTATGCAGGTTTGGTCAATTGTGTTGATAAAACAAAAATTTACTAATACCTCGTTCGCATAATAAAATACAAAGTCAGCGAAGCCATATAGTTTATTTTCGCGGTGTAACCGAGTCAGGCTAATATTACCAGACGGTTACATATATTACATCGTCGTAGTCGTTGTCATCTGGATATCCGGCATTGCACGACTACCGAATTGTGCAGAGATCTTGAGGTTGGCTGGAGTAGTATCGTTCTACCAGTGACGATTTATTTTCGGCTATAAACCTGCTATCGCCACCGTTTTCGGAGTGGTTTAGGGTGGCTATTATAAAATATTACCAACTTCTATATACGCCTTGGATGTTTGTTTTCAATTTTGGTATGATTACAACGGAAGTACAACTCAACATGAATACTCAATTTTCTCGATATTTTACCTGTTGTATTGTTCATCACTGATGGAGGGCTAGGGCCGAAGGACTTTGAAGGCTGGAGGATTAACCATGGGGTGAGTGAACTTATTTTTATTTATTTTCTTTGTTTGACGTAGAAGTGTGAGTGTGTGTGAAAGGGCGTATCAGTGATTGACTTGGGGGCGTGTTAGTCGTTGCGTGTGTGTGCGAACTGGCGGTGTGGGTAGCGAGACACATTTAGTCTGAGCTGGAACTAACTCTAATCTAAATAGTGGTACTCCGAGTTAAAACTTAACTTACCAAATACTTTTTTTCATTATATTTCCTGAATTGATAAAATTATATATTTTCATAACAATCATTCTCAAATGTCCTGTAATAAAAAAAAAAATAAAAACAACAAAATAAAGAAACATATTCTTGTCCTGTTTTAGGTTTATTAGGTCCATGATTCATTAACTGTAAACTACATGTATTGAAGTAAACTGGTTTGGACAGGTTTGTTCAACTTACAAATAAACTTACACTTTTTTTGGTTGTGAACATTTTTTTTTGAATTACTTATGGTGTTATAAATTTTTTTTTGTTGTTATGTTGTTAATAAAGGAAAAGAGGAAAGTAATCAGTGAAGACTGTCAATATGGCGTGTGTTGTTCACCAGTGCTCTAGGATTCGATCTACGGTTTACCAGCGATGGCAGTGGTTTGTGGGCTGTCCCATGTAGCTCGTGTGGCAGCAATACAACTTATCTTTAATTATTACCACTGGCGATACTTAAGGCGGGTCTTGGAGCTTGGGTGTCTTGCTTCGCCGTCTGAGTGAGTGGGTGAATGTTGGCATGTGTGAAGTGAGTGTGTGAGCGTCTGAGTGAGTGAGCGTCTGAGAGTGATTGTGGAGGTTGAACGTGCTGATCGTAGGTCTTTCGCAAACGGGGTCGCCAGAGCCTCCGTTTTCCACTTGTATTTTTTTTCCATTTCTGTGATTTCTCGTAAATTGCGTACATTTCTGCATTTGTGCTGAAGCAGCAGGTATTACTCTATAAAACCCACGATGGCTGAGCCTTAGTCGTGACGGCCTTAAACTACTCAAGGTACGCTTCCTGCTATGTCATTCTCATTGGTTCGCCAATGAGAAAGCTCTTCATTACACGCAAAGTATAAGGAAATGACGAATGGCAGTGAAATAGTTTAACCAAGAATCTCGCTAATTTGCTGTTATAATATACGTGTACATTAAGTTTTTTTTTTCTAATACAAACTTACTTTTTCACTGGTTATATTTTTGGCAAATGGATGTCATAGTCGGATTATGTTGTTTGTATATCTCAGAAAGTAGAATACAACCCTCAACAGGAATATGTTGGTATTGTTGTATACTTGAAATATATATATAATGTACAGGTATTACAGTATAGGTATAGGTAATATTATGTACCGGTTTAACATTTTTTGAAATGCAATTTACATACTTTAAGTTAGTTGAAATAATGCAAGCGATTAAAACACACGGTGCAAATAAATGAATATAAAATAATTGAATTCTTAAATAAAGATTTAAAATATTTGAGTTATAGTGTTTTGTAGTTTTAAATATATTATACGCTAAGAACATATAAAACAGGTATATTACGAAAAATAAAGTTCTATGGAAATTTTTTTTTGATTTTATGTTCGGTATGCGCCGTGATTACGTTACTGAGAGTGGTGTGGGTGTATATGCATGCATGAGCGTATGGGGGCATGGAAGATGGTGTGTATGTATGTATGTGCGTGTACGTGAGTGTACATGAGTGGATGAGGTGTGAGAGCTTGTGACTGTGTGTTGAAGATGCAGGGGTTGGAAGTGGTGATCGTGGTTCACGTATGGGGGTCGCCCGAGTCTCAGGCCTTCACTTGCTATTTTTCCTATCCGTTCGTATCATGTTTTTACGCGTAACATACAGTTATTTGTGCTGAAGTAGCAGGATTTCTTTCTCGTCCCCATGGACTGCAGCTAGTTTGGGGCTATTAATAAATCTCGCTAGGTACGCGGCCTGCTGTGCCACTTCATTGACTCATCAATGAAGCTGCGCTTCATTACACACAAAAAAAACTAAAACAAAAACTTTCAATTTTCACAAAAAAACTTAAAAAACTAATTTCACAAAATATAATAGAAAATGAACAAAGTAGCCAACATTAAAATATAACTCAATAAACAAGGCAGCTAGCGGCCTTACACTACTTAATATAGGGCATGGGTCAACTTTTTGGCGGAAAAATACCAACTCTATCATCGATTTGACGATTGTTGTGCCAACCATAGCAAATAAGGTCATATATTTAAAAGTACTAAATGCAGAAAAACTGAACGACAATATGTATAATTTAATCTAAACCACGGGACTCAGAAATAGATGCAGGTCAACCAGGATCAGATGAACTCAGGGTGAAACTAAAATAAATTAATAAGAACAAGATGGTAAACTACTTCAGAGATGCCAAAATCATCACGCATATGAGCTGGATTCAGGAAGAGAGGAGCTTAGAGCCATTTGCAAGAAACATTGATAAATGTTGACTGAGGCTTGCAGAGCATCAATGGAAGGCAGTCACCCAGAAGACCTAACCGAACACTCTTTTTCTAGTGGACAACCTAAATAGCACAACATCGAGCACTATGGAACTTTTGCAAGAGGTAGAAAACGACATGTCGGGAGCTGCTTACAGAATCGTTATGAAATAGCTGGGGTGGAGACAAAATATCTCTGCGTTAAGCAACATTCGGTTGGTTAAGAGATTAATGAGGATTTATTTCCAACACATCGAATTACCGCATACACAAGTCTAGCTTGGTTAACGAATATGACTGGGAATGCAATGGTAACGATGGTCACAGAATAAGAGCTTAGCGAAGTTGGAAAGAGCTAAAAAAATAACAAAGTTCCAGGCTCTGATGGGATACCAAACGAAGCCCGAAACAAGGTCATTATGGACTTGCCTAAAAGGCTGCTCCAATTGTTTAGCAGATGTTTAAGTCTAATGTTGGATGGTCTAATTCTCCAAAGATTGCAGGACCATCACCAGGAACAAGAAACGCTAAGAACCAGTTTGGCTACAGGGAAGGACAATCAACTTCTCATGCGATACTGGAGGTAGTAACATAGAAACCGTTAAAACAGCAATACATCAGAAAAAAGGTAACGGAAACGAATTCACCGTGCTGGTCTCAATAGATGGCAAAAACGCTTTCAACTCAATTAGATGGAAAGACATCATTGAAGCTTTGAAGAATAGAAATATGTCAGAGTATATCGTTAACATACTCGAGGACTACTATAGTTATCACTTCACGGTTTTCGAGGGTAGAAATTTTAAAAACGAGGAAAAGATATGATGTGGCTTTCTGCAAGCTGGGTACTTTTCAATGAAACCTTTCAATGATGACCTGAAAAACATTAGTTTGCTGGAAGAATCAAAGTTGGGAGGTTTTGCTGAAGACGTTATCGTTGTATGCGCATCTGCTTATCTAGAAATACTGCAGATTTGCGTGACGGACTGTCTAGAGAGCTTTAGAAGATGGCAAGACCAAAATGAGCTGCAAATAGTAATCAACAAAACAGAAGCTGTGCTAATGATGGAAAGGAGAAATTTTATCACTCCAGAGGTAAAATTGAGTGGCGAGATGATCTTCTGGCAGGACCAAATGACAATCTAGGAGCCAACTGGATATTGTGTTCTGGATACAACTTCACTATTTTTCACAAACACAACTTTTTATATTTAAATACAAAAACTTTATTTATATAATTCACAACTTTTTATTTTGTTTCAAACTTTAAACAGTACTTTATGTAACAAGTACGCAAAATATGGTTTTAGCGGACGAATCGTAATGTTTCTGGATGAGGCGCTAGCCGAGTCTGTAACATGAAGATGAATCTGCTGAAGCCATTTGCGAACGTGTTGCATCTAGTGATGTAAAAGTGTTTAATACTATTGTATAATACGCGGTATTATACGTAAAATACCGTATTGTCCAAAACGTAGTAAAATACAAGGTATTTTATTATAAAATTTTTTTCTATTGTGGTGGCGCGCGAATCAGTAATCTGCAATTTTATTGAGATTTCGCGTGGATTATTTGAAGAATTTATAACTGCAAAAATATATACTACTGGTTCTTGAATATATGAACGACACAGAAGAAATTAATGAGTTATTGCCCCTTGTTACTAACAGTTAGAAACGCATTCTTAGTGATTCGCAAATTTCTATGGCAACAAAATTGTTGTAATATCAACAGAACATAAATTTCAAACATCGAATGCTGCATCATTACTGTTAACTGTTATAGGGAATTTTTTTTATGCAGCAGATCAAAATTATGAGCCATGAACTCATTCCGTTCCACTCATTATGAGCTATGGACTGTCATTCAATTTTACATGTTTGAGTAGTCCTCTTTCTATACATTCAAATTGATTAACTAAAACACCCAAATCTTAAAACTCACATTTTGAAACCGATAACAGCTATATTGATTGTTTAACTTAGTGGCAAAGAGTTTGTGGCTCTTCGGAATGTTGCATCGTGCCGCATATTCCACTGTAGCAGAAAAGTCTTTTTCAATCTGCAGCCTAACTCATACTGCAAGAAGTATTTGTCTTACAAATCAACGAGACGTAATCTTGTTTATGTGAAAAATCATAATTTAAATCTTCAACAGTTTACCGATGGGAAATGATAAGTCTTCAATTTAAATAAAAACATAAATACAATAACTCGGCGCGAATGAAAGTGATTAATATTGAAACCAAGCAGAATCACATGAATAAATAGATCTTATTAGCATTGGTTTAAGAAATATAAATAAAGATAACGATAAGAAATCCAAATGTTGGGGCAGTTATTTAGAAGAAAATGAATTAGTTGTGATTGAAAATGGTGATGGAAGTAATTTTTTGTTGTTATACCACTAACACTGTATGTCGGCTATTGCACTTTTGTACAGAATATACGGTATTTTATTTTGTATTATACAATGTATAATACGCTGTATTATACAAAAAAAATAAAATACCGTATTTTAACATCTCTAGTTGCATCCAACGTTTTTTTGTATTAGCTCTTAGGATTTTTTTCTAATTTATTGCATAATTTGTATACTTGCATACCTAAAATTTTTATAATATAAAATGAATTCATAAATGAATTACGTTTTAAAATACATTCAATTGTCAGATTTCCGAATAAACAAATTTTGAATCCGCTAAAGTGTTGTCATTACGACTTTAAGTACTAAGCCGATAAAATAGAAGTTTGCGGACTCTAAACAGTTTCCAAAGTAATCATTTTTTGGAGCTTATACTAAAAAGAATACATAAAATCACAAAACATCATTGAGAGTGATCCGTTAGTGTAAATCGTTTTATACCCTAAGAACCGGAAATTTATCAACTCCATTATTTTCGAAATCTCTACATTCAAAAATTCTGTATTAGAATTTTCTCTCTCTATATTACGGATAATAATACAGTTGAGGAAGCATTGAATTTTAACTTCCATATATTTCACTAGACAAGAGAATCAATTTCAAAGCACAAACTACCAAGTTAGCAGAAAAAGGTGCTGGAGTGTGTAGTACTCCATTTATGTTAATGCCAACATCGGGAGGCCATCGCAGACACAAATTCAAGGCCTTAGCTACAACGTCAAAAATACTGTACGCAGCACCGATAAGGGCCAAATCACTTGGCCAAAAAATCAGCCAAGAAATGTTAGTAATGCATGCAGAAATATTAGTAATGCATTCTCGGTTCATACATGTTCTGCTCTGAGCATAACATCAGCATAAAAATCGGTCTCGAACGCCGTAATTCTCGTGTTGGGCGGAATGCCACCGTTTGAGCTTTTCACAGCAGAAAAAAGTGAAATTTTCGCAAAATTGCAAGAAGCGTTAGTAAGTTAGTAAGTCAAACCAGAGCAGTGGCTAGGAGCTTAGTTTTCAATAAATTGTAGGAGCGATGGGAAAGTAGCATATCAAGGCAGCTGACGTTTCGTCTAACTCCAAATTAAAGGGTTTAGCTGAGTAGGAAACATGGATAAGTGGGCATCACGGGCGTTGACGGTAGCTAACTTTTTTCAAATCGTATTTGCATGGATTTGGAATACGTAAAAATAGCAACAAGGAAGAGGTCGGATCTCCCACGCTCTTTTCGTGTGTGAAATACAGGTGAGTGCAAGGTGTGCGGTGGAAAGTGCTCTTACGTGTTAGTTAATATGGTTTAATGTAAGGTCCTAGGTAGATCATCATAAATATTACTCCCTTATTATTAAAAGAAAAATACAATGTTTACATTGAAAGTATCTTTATTTTTGCATTATATGAAAGTTAAAGGTTTGCCATATATGTTTTAAAAATAATATCATGATGTTTTAAAAATAATATCACTCTACAGATAGTGACTCTCTTGTCAAAATTTTCCATGACTTTTTCACACAAGTCGGGCTTAATCTCGCCAAAAACACGAATAATCTCCGCTTTTAATTCATCAATCGTCTGTGGGTTTTTGCGGTAGACTTGTGATTCAACATAGCCCCAAAGAAAGAAGTCTAAAGGCGTCAGACCACAAGATCTTGGAGGCCATTCAACATGACCTTTTCTTGAGATAACTCGTCCAGAAAACTTTTGCCTCAATAAATCAATTGTTAGAGCTGCTGTATGACAAGCGACTCCATCCTGTTGAAACCACATGTCATGCAGATCAATATTCACCAATTCACGTCACAAAAAATCATGAATCATGCTTCTGTATCGTTCTCCATTCATGGTAACTGTGTTGCCGTCATCATCATGAAAAAAGTAAGGTCCAATGACTCTACCGCTCCATAAACCGCACCAAACTGTAACTTTTTTTGAATACAAACCTTGCTGAAGAATTTCTTTTGGATTCTTTTTACTCCAAATGCGACAATTTTGCTTGTTTACATAACCACGTAATTTACGGAAAGCATTTTTTACAGAACGCCCATTTTCATAATAAAGTTCAACGAATTTAACACGTTGTTCCATACTATGCGATGACATTTTAACAAATGGCAAACCTTCCTCTTTCCAAATGTCAAATTAGAAAAAAATGGAAGTCAATATGGCTGAATGACAGCTGACAGCTTTCAAAAAAAAATCCCTAATAGAACGCCCTATATATATATATATATATATATATATATATATATATATATATATATATATATATATATATATATATATATATATATATATATATATATATATATATATATATATATATATATATATATATATATATATATATATATTTATATATATATTTTTTTTTTTTTTTTTTTTTTTTTTTTCAATAAAATTTTATTTGGTTTTTTAGCTCTTGTTAACAAGAGCTAAAAAACCAAATAAAATTTTATTGAAAAAATAATATTCAAGCTCAATAAACTAAAATAACTTATATATATATATATATATATATATATATATATATATATATATATATATATATATATATATATATATATATATATATATATATATATATATATATTTATATTATATATATATATATATATATATATATATATATATATATATATATATATATATATATATATATATA
The DNA here is from genome assembly GCA_963693315.1 of Diogma glabrata. Taxonomy (NCBI): domain Eukaryota; kingdom Metazoa; phylum Arthropoda; class Insecta; order Diptera; family Cylindrotomidae; genus Diogma; species Diogma glabrata. The sequence continues at coordinate 34,397,079 of OY856188.1, forward strand.
TATATATATATATATATATATATATATATATATATATATATATATATATCTATACATATATATATATATTTTTTTTTTTTTTTTTTTATATAAGAGGGGGAACACTCATGTACGAAGAATGGAAACCCCATTCAACAGTGTGAGACTCGTATGTTGTTTTTCAACGTGCGATCATACGCCTACTCACTAAAACCCAAACCCTCTTTCGTTCATCCTATCCAATGGAACTGCCGTTAGGTACTACTTCACAGGTAGGGTATAGTCACTTTGACTCGTCCATTAAATGTATTCTTTTTTATTTAGAATCTTGATAACATTCGTGCAGAATGTACTCACAGACCTCCAAGTCGCTTCGTTTTTTTCCATCAGGCTTATTATGTTGTCTGGAGAGGGCTGTTCTTGGAGAACCTCTATCATTTTCTTTCTCTCCTCTTCAAAACGTGGACAGTAAAACAATACATGTTCTGCTGTTTCTTGTTCTATTATGCAAGTCGGACAGTATGGAGAATTCTTAATTTTAAATTGGTAGAAATAAGATGCGAACGACCCGTGTCCTGTGAGAAACTAAGTCATATAAAAGTCCACATCCCCATGACTTCTGTTCTGCCAATTTTCTACATTCTGTATCAGTCGAAAGGTCCACCTTCCTTTTTCTGACTTTTTCCATCTATTGCCACTCTGTTATGGTCTCTGTTCGTACCTCTCTTTTAATTGCCGCAGTTGTACCTTGATTTTTCCGGCTGTGAATTTTTTGGCGCTCTTTGGCCAATATATCAATTGGTATCATACCTGCCACCACGCAAACTGCATCGCTTGAGATCGTGCGAAAAGCACAAGTCACCCTGGTAGCACTAAGTCGATATACAGATGCCACCTTCCTCCTGCATGACTGATGTTCCATTGCTTCTGCCCAAATCGGAGCTCCATACAAAACAATCGAAGATACTACACTAGATAATACCAGTCTTCAACTCTGTCTAGCTCCTCCAGTGTTTGGCATGATCCGTGAGAGTGCTTGATGTACTTTAGCTGCCTTGGCCCCAGCTGTTGTAAGGTGATCTTTAAACGACAATCTTGAATCGATTATTATCCCAAGGTATTTAATTGAAGGTTATGAAAGGATCTCTTGCCCACCAAGATTAAGTGTTATGGTTTCACATTTTTTTCTGCTGGTTATAAGAACGGCTTCTGTTTTATGGTCTGCTAATTGCAGACCTACTGAAGAAAGCCATCTTCTTATTAGGTTAATGGTTATGCCACACTTACATTCAACCTCCGCCGCATATTTTCCTATCACAACCAAAGCGATGTCATCCGCAAAACCTACTATCTTTGCTTCCTCTGGTATCTGGAGTTTAAAAACACCATCGTACATTAGATTCCATAGTATTGGACCTAAAACAGACACCTGAGGTACTCCACTTGTAATGTTATATGTTTTAGATCCATCATCGGTGTGGTATTTGAACGTTCTGTTGCTAAAATAATCGGCTACAATTCTTTTAAGATACATAGGAGCTCCCACTAGGCGGAGTGCTTCCATTATGCAAGTTCATCTGGCTGAGTTAAACGCATTCTTTATATCTAAAGTAATTACGGCGCAGTACTTTTTTGATCCTCCTTTCCACTTCTTCCCTGCAATGGCCCTTCTAGCTCTATCGATCACAAACTTTGTTGCATCCACCGTAGAGTGGCCTCTTCGAAAACCGTATTGATGTTGTGAGAGACCTCCATTGTTTTCAATAGTCTGCTCGAGTCTTTGGCATATTATACGTTCTAGGAGCTTACCAGCTGTATCCAACATACATATTGGTCGGTAGGAAGATGGTTCTGCTGGTTGTCCTTTTCCTTTTGGCAAAAACACCAGACGCTGCAGTTTCCACCTTTCCGGAAATACCCCTTCTATCAAACAGGCGTTATAAACATCTACAAAATTTTCTAGATTCTCATAAACCGCCACTTTAAGCGCAACATTGGGAATGCCGTCAGGGCCAGGAGCTTTATTGTTTCCAACTCTACGAACAGCTTCTAACACTTCCTGTTTTGTGACAGGTGGTACTTCCCCTTCCATATTTTCCACTGATAAAAAATTGTCGACTGCGTCTAGTTGATGTCGAAATAGGGTGGTTACAATTTTCAGCAAAAAATCTGAACTTGATGGAGTGGGTAAGTAGGTCTGCTTTAACTTCTTCATGACGGATCTATAGGGCATTCCCCATGGATCTGCATCAACTTCCAAGCATAGCTTGGTGTAACAGCGTCGTTTGCTTGCTTTAATAGAATTCTTCAGCTCTCTGCGGGCACTCCGAAAAAGTTCTTGAAGTATAAGATGATTGTCCCCTTTCGATCTTTGGTATACTCGTCTTGCTCGATTGCATACCTTTCGTAATCTTGCTATTTCTTCGCTCCACCAGAAAACTGGTGGGCGATGATTGTTTAACAGTCTTTTAGACATGGTCGCTTCGCATGCTCTGATTACTTCGTTTAGCAGCAATGAGGCTTTGTTGGCTGCGGAACCAGTAAGATTAACGTTCTTTAGAATGAAACGAAATATATCCTCATCGAACATTTTTACACTTCATCCAATCAACTCTCTTTTGGCTTTACCTTTGCTTGACCGGCCTTTTGGATCGATTTCGCACCATATTGCTTGATGGTCGCTGTTTGTGTATCCTTCACTGACTTCCCATTTTGTGTCTCCTCCAGCTAGAAAACCACTTACGAATTTGAGGTCGATTATAGAGCTAACACTACCTCGACGAAAGGTAGGAGATTTCCCAGTATTTAGAAGAGCTAGATTAAGGACCGCCATTGTCTCAAGTAATACCTTCCCTCGTTCATTGGTTTCTCGACTACCCCACTCAATAGCCCAGGCATTAAAATCACCTGCTACTAACAACGGACTTCGACTCCGAGCATCATTTACAAGCTGTTGTATTATAATACTGAACTCTGTAATTGAAGCGCTTGGTCGAGCGTAACAACTGTAGATGTGAATCCCGTCAATTTTGGCTCTCACGAACCCCATTTCTTCTTTCTCGGATCGTTCTTCAAAGGCCCGTTTACCACACACCCATATGGCTGCCCCACCAGATTGGTCAACCGCCCATAAATTTGCGTCAAGAGTTTTATATGGTTCGCTTAGAATGGCAATATCAGCACGACTTTCACGCACAGTTTGTGTTAGCAGGTACTGTGCTATCTCACTATGATGTAGATATAGTTGAATCACTCTCATCGACGTGTTTGCTGTAAAGCTCTCTGGAACGCTGTACAGTTTATGCTACCGGCAGAATGTTTCACGTTTGAAGCATTTTCTGAAACGCAGATCATGCATTTGGGTTCCTTATGGCAGTCTTTCGCTTTGTGTCCGTTTTCACCGCATTTAAGACATAGTTTAGACCGATCTTCGTTCTGGCACAAACGCGCGATGTGGCCGTATTCCAAGCATTTAAAACATTTTAACGGATTCTTTTTTTCACGGATTCGGCAGATCACCCCACCAATCCTTATTTTTCCTTCCTTTATCGCCGCCTTAGCCACATTAGATGGTAGTTCTACCACAGCAGTCTGTGTTCCTCCGTATGCTTTACGTATGGATCATACCATAACTCCCTTTGTTTCGTTGAATTTGACTCCAAACGCTTCTCGTACCTCATCTTTAGTAGTCACTTCATCTAAATCCCTGACTTCAACAGTTATCTCTTGAGTCAGCGTCTTTATATCAGCATCGGATCCTAAAACTCTCTCAATTTGGTCTTGGAGCACCGAAGCTTTGGTTCTATCCCCAGCAGTTTGCAACTCCAACAGCAGGTCTCCTTGATGCGTTTGCCTTATGCGCGTAACATTTCCTCCAAGTTCGCTCAATTCTGCATTCGCTTTAACCTTTTTAAGGATATCGGCGTGTGTGAGTGAGACGGTTTTTTTAATCAATAACGCGTCAGGCTTTTGAGATTTACCACGTGGTTTTTTATGGCGCTTTCTCTTTCGTTTTACCTTGCGGCTTTCCACCAGTTCCCATGGGGATTCCGTCTCGTTAGCAATTTTATCCTTGGCAATTTCCAGTGTTTGAGGCTGCCTTTGATATGTTGAAGACTTGCTTCTCACTCTTTTTCCTCTTTCAATGCTAGTAGGCGTTGATCGCTGCCTTTTACTTGCTGGTTTTGTTGGGGTAGCACTCAGTTCGTTTATTTCCGCTACCGTTTCAACCTCTGCGTTAGCTTGCGTTAAAGCATCCTTATCAACGGCAGTTTTTAAGCCATTACACTGCATTTTTTCCAGATTTGATAGGCACACTTTTCGAACCGGCTCTCTCTGTAAATTTGCTGTGTTATAATCAGCGCTAATGGAAAACACCAATCTTCGAATATTGTGATGAACATTGGACTTAGGCTTGAGAAAGTCCACTAGTTCCGTAATTCGTTCCCCTAGGCGTATCCATGGATCCACTCTAGCTTTCTTCTCCTCATTTACGATTGGTGGTTGCTCCAGCCTAACTGCGGTGCCTCTCTGTTCTGAGCTTTTATTCAAAGCAACTATTCGGGTGGAAGATATCTCTAACTGTTTTTGCTGTTGCCTGTTTCCAGTTCCTTTCTGCTGTTTGTCAGGTGATCTTGCCAGTTTTGAACTTCTTACGAATGGGTTGGTAGACCCTGCTGCTATCTTGTGTTCACTTGATTATATATATTATCTTGTGTTCACTTGTTTATATATATATACATATATATATATATATATATATATATATATATATATATATATATATATATATATATATATATATATATATATATATATATATATATATATATATATATATATATATATATAAATATATATATATATGTATATATATATATATATATATATATATATATATATATATATATATATATATATATATATATATATATATATATATAAATATTTATATATATATATATATATATATATATATATATATATATATATATATATATATATATATATATATATATATATATATATATATATATATATATATATATATATATATATATATAAATATATATATATATATATATATATATAAATATATATATATATATATATATATATATATATATATATATATATATATATATATATATATATATATATATATATATATATATATATATATATATATATATATATATATATATATATATATATATATATATATATATATATATGTATATATATATATATATATATATATATATATATATATATATATATATATATATATATATATATATATATATATATATATATATATATATATATATATATATATATATTTATATATATAAATATATATATTTATATATATATAAATATATATATATATATATATATATATATATATATATATATATATATATATATATATATATATATATATATATATATATATATACAGGTGACCCTTGAATTATGCGGTAGTTTGGGACCGTCAAAACAGCGCACAATTCAAAAACGCATGATTCGAGACTAAGAGTACATACAAAATTACGGGTTTGGTACCACAGAAAAATATTTATGATCATGAAAAGCTATTTTTAGTTAAATTTGTATTTGTAAATAAAAATATTTTTCATTCACTTGAAAATCAAATTGTTTATGTATTAGAACACGTAAAACCGATAATATAGATATGTATAGAATAAATCTCTAATTTGACATTTTTAATTCGTTAATTTTACATTATCGTCCTCGCTTTTATGACAAAAATTTAGTCTTCAGTTTCTGTTGTATTGTAGATGTTTTCATGACGCCTTCTATACCGCAAACATTTACTGTAGGAGCAGAGACTGTAGTTTTGAAACTTATGAAATTTGTTAGTAATAATTGCTTTTTAGAGAGATCTGTATGTTTGTTTGATTCAAAGTATGGAGCCAAAATCATTGAAATTCACGCTTAAATTTTAAACCACTTTCCATATAAGGTAATGGTTTCAAAAAAATTGTTGTGGAATAGCAATAGCAATACAGTCCGATAGCATATTTGAGTTAAATATGACGTCGTTTCGGGTTCTGGCATCGTCATTCTCGTCGCCGTCATTCTAGTCACGCAAATCTTAGTTTTCAAAGATTTTAAAAACATCAATTAAATTAAATTGATCGTTTTTATTTAGGTCATAAATTCTTGCATATCAGAACAAGTTTTTTAGTCACTTCATCTTCTCCAATATTATAACAATGCACCAAATGTGCAAAGTTCCTTAGTTCAACTTGAGCTTTTGTTACGAGATTTAATATATCGACTCTGACTAGCCATTGTATTTGTCCACGAGCCCTTAAGTGTAAATGACTTTAATTCTATAATAGAATTCACAATGAACTTTATGCATTTTCTCATGGTATAATTCTTCCATGGTATGCTTACTTTTGTTTCACAAGAGTTATCTAATTTATCCAGGAATATGCAAATGCTACTCGCAAAAATATTTTAATCTCTACTCTAAATATTTTAATCTCTACTAAAATTTGTAATCCTCTACTCTAATGGCTGTAGAATAGTTTTATTAGGTGGTAAAAAATAAATTTAATGTTAGAATGGTTGAGATCCGTTGAAAGCCAAAAGTATTATCGATGGTGATCAACATTTTAAAATCTTTTTTTTAACTTCTGGGACACACATTTTGTAGAACTACAAGAAGAGATAATTTTTTCATATCAAAATTGTTTGAAAGTTTGAGGAAAACCAAAGATGAACGAGGAATGATTTTGCTATAAGACCATTGCTTTGCTTGATCCATTACTTTATAGAAATAAAGAAATGCGACCTCATGCGGATTAAAATCTTTGTACTTTTTTCTTGCTTTAAGAATTGATATAATATGTGTGTAATCTTTCAGGTATTTGTCCGCTTTGATTATCTATCTACTGTTGTGGTAAGAATAATTGTGCAGCTGTCCATCAAAGTTACATAAATAGTAACATTTCACGACCTAGGCTCCACAACAACATGCGCTCAGCGGTGTTGATGTACCCAAATATATTATACTGAGGATATAAAAACATGTTAAAATGTACATATTTATTAGAATAAATCAAAGAGAAGAAATCGGGGAATGTGCGTACATTAAATGAATACGTTTTTGTTTTGTATTAAAAGTTGTTACGAAAAGTTTAATCGCACTAAACTAAAATTTTGCGCATAATTTAAAATTTTGACGCAAATTTTGAACCGCATATAACCAAAATCGCATAATTCAAGGGTCGCATAATTCAAGGGTTACCTGTATATATAAATATATATATATATATATATATATATATATATATATATATATATATATATATATATATATATATATATATATATATATATATATATATATATATATATATATATATATATATATATATATATATATATTACATATATATATATATATATATATATATATATATATATATATATATATATATATATATATATATATATATATATATATATATACTATATATATATATATATATATATATATATACAACACACGTTTACAAAACCACTACCACAAGTTTTTCCTTTTGGAATCGCTTAAAATTATGATTTTATTTTTCGATAATACATGCTTTCGTGTTGCTATGATCTGATTCGTTTCACTTTTTATCTTCAAGTACATTTCTTTTTCACTTTTTTTGGTATTATTATTATGATATAAGACCATAAAAAAGATGATTTTCGGCAATGCGGAATATAGAATTTTTGTTTTATTTTTTCATATTAAAGATGTAGTTTTGTAAGACAAAAAACACAAGAATTTAGAATACATTAAGGACATGAAAAAATAAAATGTATTTCCTAGATATAAGGATTTTTTATAATTTACTATTATCGTTTCAAGAAAGAATTGGAATGGAATAGAGTATGAGGTATTAGTAAAATTTTATGTGATATCTTAAAGTGTCAGGTATTTTATATTCCGAATTCCATAAACATGGACATTCATTTAAAAAGTGTCTTGCACATTTACCTAGTGAAGATGGAGCTTAGAGTGAACAATACGCTCATAAAATAAAATAAAAATTTCGTTTTAAAACTTCGATAAAAACTTGCAAAATAAGCAAGTGGTTAATTTATGGTTTTAGGAAATTCAGAGAAAAAATTTTTCACAAATGTTGGTAAATGACACAAATACTGAAAGATGAGAGCGAAACATGCCCCATTTTAGCTGCTATATTTTGTAACCGGTCTTAGAATATCAGAGTGTTTACTGGTTCGTTTTTTATGAAAAGATGAGGAATGCTTAAGGTTTTTCCATTTATGGCTAGTTACATGTAGTAATCGTCTTAATTTAGAACTATTTTAATTGTTTATTGGTATTTATGTTGCAAAAAATTTCAACAATATCTTTCAAAATTTACATGGCGTCCAATGCCTTTTGAAATCCAGATAAATGAGTTATTACAAATCTTAACAAATGACATAAATCCAGAAGGAGGAGATCAAAACATGGCTTTGGTTTTTAGGTAAGTTGGAAAAACAATGTGACTGTACGTTTCAATTTTTTCATTAAGATTTTAACAAACTAATTTCATCAGATTTCATCATCTAAAAAATAAAATCAAAAAAAATCCAAATACCGTAGAAATATAAAATTCTTGAAAATCTTTCTCTTCATAAAGGAATTTATTTACAGAAAATAAAAATAAAAAAAAGGATAAAGGATAAGAACGAAAAATTCTCTGAAAAATTTATTTTCCCAATTATATAAAAAAATAAATAAATTATTCTTTCATTTGTTCTAAGTCACTGACAATCAATCAAATTGATGAAAATATTCTTGAAAAATTTTTTGGTGACACCCAAGATTTGTATAATATTTTCTTTTTTTCGTTTTTGCTTTTTTCTTTGAATATTTCAGAGTGTAAAAAGGACAAATTTTCTTAGGCAAAAGGATTTGATTAAAAAATATTTATGAAAATTTGATTGAGTTTGATTGAAAGGATTATTATGATTTTTTTTTGTTTTTCTGAAAAAGGTTGTCAAGTAGGTCTGATGGCTTATATGATGATTTCGTACGCTTGTTTTGCTATGCATGTGGAATTTTAATAGTATTAAAGTTAATCTAAGTTGAATTTGGAGGGATATAAAGGCAAGTAAATAGAATTAGTGGAGTTGAAATGTAGTGTTTTAGATGAATGTTTCTGGTTAAGGAAATTGAATTTTTTAACAAATTCTATTTAAAAAACAGAAGAATACCATTTGACAAACAAGAAAACTAACTATTAAATTTGAATTTACTGTCAATTGTTACTCTAAAAATCTGCCTAAAATAATACTTTAAACGTTACAACATCTGAAATCACTAGCAAATTTTCCCTTCATCCATCACTTTTTTTTCAATACCCACACAGAGAAAAAAGAGTCACATTTTTATAAACGGATCTTCACATTATTTTAAAATAGTGGGAATATTCATTTAAAGCATATAAATAATATGATATCATCTTGAATATTTAAAAGAAAACACGTTATTTTTAAAAGAAAAAACCTATTAAAAATTCACGTAAATTTCAAAATTATATCCTTTTATTTCTACATATCAATAAATCACTCATATTAACATTTAATTTTCATGTGAAGATCACTTTTTTTAAGTAAAAGGATATACTAATTAATTTAAAAGTAACGTTACATAGTTTGTCTAAACACTTTGATTTTGTTAAAATAATGAGAAAATCACATTGAATAATAGGAATTAAGTGACTATCGTATTCTTTTTTTCAAAGCACGTTGTTATTAAGTATGATTTTCTCGCACAACCAAATTTAGATTCTGATAGACCGAATGTGTTGTGTTCTTGGTTGTTTTTAGTTTCTTTTTTAATATGGAAAATAATAATACTGAAAATATTGTTTACCTCAATCTGGATTCAGAATTTAACAGTGCAAGTGATAGTGATTTAGTTGAAAGTGACCAAAATTTTATTATTTTGAATAACAATATCTTCCAAATAGAAGAAGAAGTGAAAAGTGTTTTTTTATCATGGGGCTAGCTCAAACCACGTGTAATTTGTTATTTGAAATTGGAGTTTGTCACGTTCGTCATTTAGAATCAATGGATCTAGATGATATTGATAAATTGTTTTCTTCAGAAAATCTGGCTGCATATTTTGGCGAAAGGATACTATTTAAAGCTGGATTAAAGAGGTGGAGAACCGACAAGGTAAGGGTTTATTTTATTCTAGCCAAAGAAATATTTATTTTAAATTTTGCAATTTTGCATAAACAAAGTGTTCATTTTATATATCCCGTGTAAATACTTAAGTGCTCCATACACATGTACACTTAAACACTAAGCATAATAAATATACCATTAAATTTTAAACTAAATATTATATAATCTTAAAGGGTATCCCTTTAAAATCTGATGAAAATACAATTTCAAATGACATGGGCAGTGAAATTTTGAACTGGTTATCAAAAATATCTGATGATCTATTCAGCATGTCAACCGGAAGCAACAACCCGAATTCACAAACCATTAGCTCTAACAACAATAATACAGAATACACCAATAACAAAGATGTTAAAAAGATATTACTGCAAACTATCAAAGGGACGTTGGTTTTATCTTATTATGAAAAATATCAGAAATTAGACAACAAAAGGCAACAAATTTTAACTCAATGTATCGTGGATCAGCACATCTTTAATAAATCCAAAATGAGCTACAACGATATGAAACAATGGGCAGTTGCCATTGTTGAGTGCTTTCCAAACGAAAAAGCTGTAAATATTTGATTTTCATTGTTTTAACTAAAGTTATAATTAAATAAACATTTTTTTACAGGAAACATATTTTATGTGTCGTAAATCTGGGAAAAAAACTCCTACAGGAAAGCTCCATTCGAAATGGAGCAACACCAATACAACAAACCAGGAAAAAACTGAAATAACCAAGTCATTAAATACTTCAGTTCCAGTACCAATATATACCCAAGGTAATTTAGGTTATTTAGATTATTTGCATACAATATATAAAATATTAGACTTTTAAATATTGTTTTAAATATATTTTCCAGATGAAATGAAAACTATGAAATGCTGGCTTCAGCATAATCCTTCACCGTGGGAGACGGTTGTAGATTTGTGGACAAAAACTTTGCCAATTAGGATTGCAGATTTTGGACTAGGTCATCTGCCGTTAAATCACATCAAATCGAACCATAATCTGTGCGAATTGATGAAAGATTGGCCCCGGTTTAATGATGCGGATGGTTATCAATTAGTAAGCATATGTTTTTTCGTTATTTTATAACATGTTTTTTAAATATATTTGCTTAGTCGTTTTTAAGGTCATAATACCGAAAACTAACTATTTCTTTCAATTTACTTTCAGATTGATATTGATTTTGATTATCTGCATCCAAAAAAACAGAATCTCTTATTGATAAATTATGACATTTTCGTTTCTAAAATCATAACATATTATGAAGACGAAATTAAAGACAAGTCAAATAAAGGATTATTTAACATTCTTAAAAATAAAACAGTTGATAAAGGTAAATGAAATACTAAAACTTCTATGAATTTTGTTTGAAATTTACTAACCCTTAACATTTCTTAGATTCAAAAGACTGCATTATTACAATATTATTGCATGCAGTTTTACAACCAAAACGTACCAGCAAAGTTTTAAAACCGACAATCGCAGATACTCAGAGTGACTTTGTAGTTCACATAAAAAATATAAATAATGTTCAAAGAAAAATGGAAGAAATTATTAGTAGCTGTAAACTCGAAAACAAAACATTACTACCCAGAATAATAGTAGTAGGTAATGAAATTCAAAACTTGAATAATTTTTACGTCTTTTGTGATGGCATCAAATAAAAATTATGTACATTTAGAAAATGTTTGGATGTGGTTATAAAATTATGTTATGTTTATCAAGTAGAATATTCACCTCTTAGCAAACTAGTTTGGCTTTTCCTAGAACAATATTTTTTTGAATTAAAATCAGAGAATTACTCTGAGATTACAAATCTTATCAACAAATTAAATTTACAAAATTAAATTTTTATAAAAATGTCCAAACTACTTTGCATTTTTTGTGAATATACCTTCTCGACAACAATTCAAATGATTAACCATATCAAGACAGTTCATGGTGTTCCATCCATTTATAAATTTGGGTGCAAACAACAAAATTGTAAACAAAAATTTCAAAATATCTACTTTTTTAAAAAACATTTAATGAAGCATGAAAAATCACTCAGTATAGCGCAACCACATTGGTTACAATCTGAAACACTCTGTAGTATAACAACAACTATTTCTAGCGCTACAATACCAACTACCAAATCCAATAAAATGTCTAATCTAGATTTAATGTCAGATTTAAATATTTCTTTTCTCAAATTTACCTTAAAACTACACGAAAAAACAGCCTTTTCTCGTAAAGCTATCACCCAAATTCAAGCCCTAGTTACCGATCTAGTTACAAAACCTATATCTAGTGCTATTTTACAGTCACTATTATCTGTTGAAAATTCTGATGTGAAAGATGATGCAATAAAAATTATAACATCAGTTTCAGAACCATTTCACGAAATAAAATCGGAATATAAATTAATAAAAAAATTAGAAAATGCTGATCTTTACATGTCCCCTAAAACATTTATTATTAGCAATGTTTTGTCAGAGGTTGTTGTTAACAATATGCCTTCCTTAGCACCTATTAAAGTAGAAGGTTGTCTAATGAACATACAGTTCCAATTTCGAAAATATTTTGAAAGCCCTGGGGTATTAGAGCAAACATTAAAAAATATTAATGACTTAAAAAGCTGTGACAAAACAACAAATTTTATTAATGGTGTATATTGGCAAAATAAAAATATACCGGAAGATAAAATTGTTATACCTTTTAATATTTATTTAGATGACTTTGAGGTAAACAATCCTTTGGGTTCGAACTCTGGTACCCATAAAATATGTGGAATTTACTACAATTTTCCAGTGATTTCTAACTACCAACTCTCAAAACTTAACAACATATTTGTAGCGGGCTTTATAAAAACTTCTGATATGAATGAATATGGTTGAAATTTATCATTAAATACATTAGTGCAGGATCTTAAAAAAATAGAGGATACTGAAATGCATTTAATTGTAAAAAGTAAAAATTATATTGTTAGTTTTAAATTAGGGCAAATACTTGGCGACAATCTTGGCCTGAACACTGTTCTTGGTTATGTGAAATCATTTAATTCCAATTATTATTGTAGATTATGCAAAAGAGATAAACGCCAAATGCAAACGGATACGGTTGAACATCCAGAATTTCTTAGAACTAAATCTAACTTTAATGCAGATCTACTACTAAATGATTTTACAAAAACGGGTGTTTTAGAAGATTCCATATTTAATTCCATAGAAAATTTTCATGTTACTGATAACATTACTTCTGATATGATGCATGATATGTTTTGTGGCATTTGTAAATATGACTTATCCAAAATATTAGTTCATTTTATATATGAAAAAAAGTATTTTACATTGGATACATTCAACTATAGGAAGCAAATGTTTTCTTATGGTGTCACAGAGATCGGAAATGTAAGCCCTCCTATTCAAAAGCACCATATTCAAAATGCTTCATTCAAATTAAATGCTAGTGAGATGAAAACACTAATTCATTTTTTACCCCTTATGATTGGTGACCTAATTAACGAAAATGATATTATTTATAAACTTATGATAGTGTTAATTAAGATAATTGATATTTTATTATGCTCTTCTTTTGATAACGCTATTTTAGAGGAACTAACAACACTTATTAAATTTCACAATGAACTTTATCAATCAATATTTAAAGAAAAATTGAAACCTAAATTTCATTTTCTGATACATTATCCTAGAATAATTAAAGCCTTAGGCCCAATAAAACTATTGTGGTGTTTTAGATTTGAAGCTGAACACCGAATACAAAAAACGTATGCCTATAATATTACTTCGCGGGGTAACATTCCATTAACATTATGTACGAAAGCTGCACTGCGATTTTCAAGCCTTATTATGTCAAAAAGTTTTTTCCAAGAGGAAACAATATTTAAGAGCTCTCCTTCTACTATAAATATAAATTCCAAACCATATTTTAATTATCTTAAATTGCATGTTCAGATAACAGATAACTTACTTCAAATGGTTGATTCCATAATCTTTCGAGGTATAACGTATGAAAAGGGTTATATTTTGACGTTAGATCTCAAAAAAGATACACCATTGGCCTTCGAAATTATTGATATAATAGTTTTTGAACAGAAATGTTTTGTTGTTTGCAAGGTCTGGCAACTACTTAACTTTATGGATCATTATCAATCATTTTTGGTTGGAAACGCGTTGGAAAATTATGAAATATACAATTTAATACAGTTTTATGGGCCACCTATACATTTTTATAATTTAAATGATGGAAAACGCGTTGTAAGACCAAAACAATATTTTAAAAATTGATATTTCAAAATTATATTTCTTCCCAACTTTTTTTTAAATTAATCTTATTATTTGTATAATACAAAATAAATCATAATAAAATATGAAATATTTATACAGCTACATTAAAATAAATATAATTCTAAGATCAAAATGAAATAATAAAAATTATAATTTTGAAAATAAAATTTACTATAAGACTTTATGAGATTAAGTTTTTATAATATTTAAATTACATTATTATATTATTGTTCAATATTTATTTATTATCATTTAATTTTATTTGTATTATGAATTAGTAGGAATTTGTTTCGTAGAAACAATTATGAATTTGTATGAATTATGAATTTGTATGAACGTAGAATCTAAAATCTATAAAATAAAATAAAATCTATATATATAATAAAGCTATGGTGTTTTTATTTGAAAAATAAAAAATATTCATATTACAAACTAGAAATGAAACGAACTTCTCCTTAAGTTAAGCTGATATCTCTTAAAAGTAAGTTGACATTCTTTTGAAATTAATGTGATTTTAAAAATTTAAATGAATATCATCTAGATTGTAAGTGAAATCTCATAAAAATAATAGGATATTCTTTTAAATTACAAGGGATTCTCTATAGTTAATATGAATATCTCCTAAATTCTATATGAGTTTCACTTTGAATAAAGTCGGGATAGTCCTTTTAAATTAAAATGATTTTCACATAAAAAAATGCGTTTTTAATTTGACGTGTTATCTTTTTGTTTCAAGGTGAATTTCTGTTAATTTTACGGCAACTGAAATAAAGTGAAAAATCACATTAAAGTAAGATGATTTGCTAATTGGATAAAAACCGTAGGGGATTTCACCTTAATTTAGTATCATTTTACGTGGTTTTTATTCTCAGTGCAACCAAAGTTGCTTACAATTTATAAAAAATACGTTTTTTTCAATAACAAAATCATTCAAACATGTTAAAATTTTAGGCATAAAAAATATTTAGACAAACAATTTAAAATTCTTTCTGTTAACTTTTATAAGAAATTAAATTAGTTTTAAGTAACAAACAGTACTAATATCATCGGCATAATTGTATGTTTAACTGTTTCATTTTATCTATTTAATGATTTAACAGACATCGATCTCCAAAGCCCGCTATCTTAGTTAAAGTATTTGATTCAAACCATAACTCTTCATTCTGTTCAATAGTGCTACAATTTATGCTAAGTAATTGACTTTTTGGAGAAAGTGGCTTTATTCGCTGAGACACTACATCTTAAAGGATACAATAACAATTGTTCAATATATAGCCAAAGATTCTACAAGCTATGGAGATGCACTGATCGGTCTAAAGCTTTTCACTTTGAAAATGTTAAATTTCTTTGGTTGTGTTATAAAGACGATCCACGTGTTTTTTCATGCTTTTGGTGCTTAACTAAAAACTACAAAGCAGCCTCCAATATTTTAGAGCTTAAAAAATCCTAATAGATTCCTATTCTAATATTCCTATTCTATTCTAATAGATTCCTATGTCAATAGCTTATGTTCACACAGCAATGATTATTTAATCGCGTTCATGAAGGTCGGTTAGGGAACCACTAAGGTGGTTCTAAAAACACCATAAAAACAACAACAGATAACGAATATGAACTTTTTGTTGAGCCGTCTGTCGAATTAAAATCTGAAATCATATCAAAATTTATCCCATAGGCAGCAGAAAATTACTATCAAACATGGGTTTTTGAATACAGAACTGGTTTCTGAAAACTCTCCATCTTGATTAGACGCCAAAAGATGTTGGTTGCTTTTCGAAACTGCTAGCTGTTGAGACCTCTGTAACGATTGGAAGAAAGAGATTTGCGTATGCGTAGCGTTGACGGAAGAAGCCAAGTGAGACGTTACTTCTTTGACTTTTAATCACACATCAAAGTAGCAATACATCAAGTGGTGCTACAAACGGCAACGGTATTACAGGTTAATCCACCGAGAATCTCAGTGACCGTCCAGCAGCTGAATATTAGTCTTCTAATTTTATGGAATTGGGAAAAAGAAATTGGACAAAGAAAAAACCTGGCTCCATGGAAAACAACTGCTCATTATTTTTTATGAAAATTAATATATCAATTGCTAGAAATGATAACGAGGATATGTTGACTGTTTTTGCTATCAAGTTCAACGTCAACTCGAAGGATGGATGTAAAATTCATATGCAGTCTCTAATTGTTTTTAAGCAAAATGTTAAGCTTTATCAACGGTTTATAATTAATAGTACAACCACACACGACAAAAAAAATTTGGCACGTGGTTCTGACTATGTATACTATATAGTTTTGGGCTCATTGAATCCGAATTTAATCTCGGTTTGACCCTAGCACGTCAGGGTTCGGAAATTACCTAAAAAAACAACAACACCCTCAAAAATCCAAAACCCTAAAATACAGTAACACACCGATTTCTTAACTAAATTTATAATCCCGTTACTTAAGTTTCTAACCGTATAACCTTATGAACTCATAAATTTATATGTCCGTAATACAGTCACAAACACAAATTTCAGCCTGGAGGTTGGTGCTAGCTAATGTTTATGTTTTCGGGTCGTTAAGACCGAATTGTAGGTTAGTGACCTCAAAAACATATGGAATACCAAGTGAAATTCCCGAGCTGAAATTTTCTTTTGTAATTATTTTACAGGGTTTTAATATCATGAGGGGTTATAAATTTAGTTATCAGGTTTAACAGTTTTATTGCATTTTTAAGGGTGTCTCGGTTTTCTTAGGTTATGTCCGAACTTAACTGTATGTTGGTTGAACCAAGCATTCGGATTCAGCAATTCCAAAAAACATATAGTATACACAGTCAAATACCCGGGCCGAAACTTTTTTTGGTGTGGCTTTGTTGTTAGTCTTAACTATCGTCATAATGTTTAAAAAATTGCAAATGAGCCCCAAGTACCAATTTTGTAAAAGAATAACTTTTTGTAAAAGAATAAAAGAAAAGAATAAACGCAACGAGTCCAATATCCTGTGTATCCAACGAAAAAGGTTTCAGTGCCAAGATTAACCAATAAACATACAAGATATATAAATAAAAGTGTAAAAAGGAGTAAACGAGTAAAATAGTGAACGAGTAAAAGACTAAATAAGCAAAAAATATATAAAAAATAGAAAAATTGAAAAAAATAAAAATAAAACATACCAAAATACAAAAATATAAAAAAAAGTGAAACAACAAAATAGAAAAAAAATAAAGAAGAAACACAGGAAAATAGAAAAATCGTAGAATGAGTAAAATAGCAAAATAATAATATAACAAAAAAAATCAAAAATTAAAAGAGAAAATTATTAAAAGTCAGTAGAGTAGTTCAAGAGTAAAAAAGTATCAACCAAGAAAAAGAATAAGAGATTTACAATTAAATCAGTTACGAAGCTGTTTACGTTGCAAAAATTCATTTGTTTAAACAACTTTCTTCAACATGAATCAGTGCGTTAAATACAACTTATCGTTTTTTTATACGTATCTTTTTTCAGCCCTGTTTGCAATGACATTACTTTTTACGATTACTGTCTCATTTTGATTCATAATTTTTTTTATATAAGCACTTCGGCATTTGTTATTTTTGTGTAGTTCCGCGGATAATCTCAAATGAGACACAGTTAAAAAAAGCATTTTGAATTTTTATTTACTCACAGTTTAAGTTAGATTGAATAATTAAATTACATCAAAGTTTAATGAAAGAAAAAAATGATTAATTAAATTAACGTCGTCCAAATAACTGTTTAGTTAAATTTTTTTTTGCAACAGGACAGTTCTGCGTATATATTCAAGATCGGAGAAACATTAAAAGCTTATTAGGTTCAGTGTTCTAATTAAATGAGTTTAATTTTGTAAGATTCATAGATTTAATTACATTATACATATTTGATTTTTTTTTAAAGACCACTATTTAGTGGTTTCCTAGCTATTCTGTTGGTAATTTTATAGTGCCGCCATGTTTGTCATAAGTAATTTGTTGTTTAAAATTGGTCTAATTTAAAAGAAAAAATTTTGATTTAAACTGTGTTCCAAAAATTTAAATTTTGATCTGTGAGTATAACTAAGTAATTCAGGGAGCTACTTGAAACCGCAATTGATATACTTTGAGTGTCTTGAAGTTTAAAATGTTTTTTAAAATTTTATTAAAATTAACGTTATAAGTTAATAGAAACATTAAACTGAAACATCTGCATCATTTTGTTTTTGGTGATTTGTTAATTTTGGAGTGTTAAGTGTTTTAAAAAGTTTATAACTGAACAACGAGGTCCATATTGGCAAACAATTTATCGGAAAAATTCATTAGTTAGCATTGCCAACAATTTATTGGAACAATTTATTGATCATCATTGCTAACCATTTATTTTAGAACAATTTCTTGGTCAACATTGTCAGTAATTTATTGGAACAGGTATTGGTCAACATTGTCAACTAATTATTATAACAATTTATTGATCAAAATTTTCAACGGTTTATTACAACAATTTATTGGTCAACATCGTCCACAATTTATTAGAACAATTTAGTGGTCAGCCTTGTCAACAATGTGTTACAACAATTTATTGGTCAACCTTGTCAACAATTTATTAGAACAATTTGTTGGTCAACACTGTCACCAATTTATTGGAAATCTTATTGGGCAACCTTGTCAACAATTTATTGGTCAGCATCGTCAACAATTTATTATTACAATTTATTGGTTAACATTTTCAACAATTTAATGGTCAACTTTGTCAACAATTTATTAGAATATTGATTGATCAATAATTTATTTACACAGGATCATCCAGACTAGACTAAATTAAGTGGGTGTTTGGAGTTGGATCTGGAACAAACCATGGGGTGAGTGTAGCGTTTATCTAATATTCGTTAAATGTAATAATTGCAGTTATGGTGTTGTGTGTGAGATAGTCTCAGGTTCTTCGGTCTTTGGGGTCGTCAGAGTTCTTGTTCTTTGTCTTTGCGTATTTAATTCCGTTTACACAGTCTCCTTTGTATATCTGATTATTTGTACTGAACTGGTAAGGGAAACTCGAATTTTTGTAAGTGAAACTATACAACTTTTTGTGGGGTAAACTTTGAGGAAACTCGAATTTTTGTGACTGAAACTATACTTTCCAATTATTTGAATATGTACCAAAGTCGAAGAACTGATCATGCCCAAAAAACAGTTTTGGTTATTAGAGCCCGCATCAAATTGAAACCTACAGCGTTTATTAGTTATGAGATACAATATCTAGTATGGAATAAAATTTAGCTAAAAAATCTGGGGCCTTACTCTGACGCTCGATAGCCTTCGTTTTGCACCCAATTTCGATAGCGTTCGTTTATTTGGTACTCTGAAATTCGAAGGCGAATAACCGCTATCGATTATTTTATTTCCCAAATAAAATTACAGATAGCGCAAAAATAATTTCTTAAATTAACGATGGCAATAAATTTTTTGTAAATTTTTGTATCGTTTTTGTATTCGCGCACATTTTCTGGTCATTTTCAAATTCGAAAAGAAGTTTAAATTTGTTTCTTCCTAAAATGTAAGTATAATATTGAGTATATGTTGTATATATATTATTATTTAAATATAAATTTGTGTTGTATGCTATAAATTTGTAAAAGAAAAATTTTATGAATTTGAACAATATTTTTTTATTGTTAGATCTTAACGATGGTTTTTTTAAAGAATCGAGCAGTCGCGGAAATTTTCAAAATTTTTTTTTTACAAATTTGGTATCAATCGATCAGGCTTGGCCGTCGCCCGAAAACTTTATGAGATTGGGGTGGTAGGACCCACCCCCACCCTTTTACACCCTCTTTAAGTTTTAGCATATAAAAATCTATATAAAATAAATGGGAAGAGATAAAAAAAATTTAATGGCACCATTTTCTTTTATTCAGACCGACGCAACTTTTGAGTTCAAAAGTTGGTTTGCACCCTCACCCCCAACCAACCCGTGTGTGTGGGGTTGACACATTAAATGAGTAAAATATGTCATGCTGGGTATCGTTAGAATCAGAATTTTATAACAAATGCAATCCTCTATATTACCCCGTGATCGGTGACATAACCATTTTTTACTCCGTAGCATCCTAGAATCCTAATTACTCCGTAGAATCCTCCGTAGAATCGTAGAAAAAAATATTTTGTTTTGCATGTCATGTTTGGTGTCGATTTCAATATAATCAGGGATGCTGAGTTCAATGATGATAATAATTATGGGGGCCGGACTCGGGGTAGTCCAAAAAGGGGTGGAGGTTGGGGGGTCGGTTATAAAAAATATCGAAATTATCGTCATAATAAAAATTGGGGTCGCACTCAGGGCAGTCCAATAATAGGTAGGGGAGAGGGTGGTTGTGGATGGTGGGGGGGGGGGAGGGGGGGTCGGTTATACAAAGTGTCGAAATTATTGTCATTATTATCGTTTTTTACATAATCGAGGATGCTGAATTCAATAGTGATGGTAAAAATGTTGACCGGACTCAAGGTAGTTCAGTAAGGGGTGGGGGTTGGGGGTCGGTTATAAATAATATTGAAATTAGCCTCATCATTATCAATTTTAACATAATCGGGGATGCTGCGTTAAATTATGATAATCAAAATTGGGGCCGAGCTCAGGTTTGTCCAATAATAGGTTGGGGTTGGGGGGTCGGTTACACAAAGTATCGAAATTTTTGTCATTATTATCGACTTTTACATAATCGACGATGCTGAGTTCATTGGTAATAATAAAAATGTTGACCGGAATAAGGGGTGAGGGTTGGGGGTCTGGTCATGAATAGGTTCAAAATTATTAAAGCAATGTATTTTTTTCAGGACTTAAATTCCAAATCATAGAGTCATGACAACTTCCACCATATCTGGCATTAACTGCTCTTATTCGCATTGAATGTTCACATATCTTAAATAAAAATAAATATATATAGTACACAAAATAAAAATTAAATAATTCTTACAAACATAGCATTAATTGCATGGTATCCCTTTCTTGAAATATAAATATGCTCATTTTCTGCCGGTTTAATTATTTTAATTAAAGAACCATCCACACACCCAATTACACCTGGAAACGTCCTTTTTAAATAAAATTCCCTTTTATTTTCCGCTTTTTCTTCAGAAGACATTTGTAACGATATCCACTTTGAGCACAATTTCCTCTCCATGATATTGAATGTCTCAGTGATAACTCTGCTGATGCTTTGTTGGGATAACCCAACATGTAAATCTTGGCCAACACTTTTTTGGTAACTGCCTTGTGCAATAAATCGAAGAGTAGCAGCTAGTTTTATTGTTGGCTTTATACTACTGTTTGTTTTTGGTGGGTATTCTCCTTCAATTTCTTTTAATACATATTTAAAAGCTTCTTTCGACAATCGAAATAATTGTTTGAATCTACAATTTTATATTTTTGTTTTTAATAAAAAGTGTTGCGCGTTTAGGGAATTACAATATATACCACAACACATAAACACCTTTTGAGACCTATGTTTCACAAAAGCATGCGTTCTGAGGTGTGATGGACGCATTTTTTACACTTTTGTGTATTGAACGTCCCGAGATTATCTGGTTTGAAATTTTATTAGCCTTAAGATATTGGGAACGATTTAAGGTATTGTTGTCATGAATCCAAGTATTAAATAATCTTTGTTTTTTTTCTAAGGGCCAAATTGGCTGCCTTGGAAATTAAATAGTTTTGTCAGGATTTCATTATTGAAATCATCATTGAATTGAATGGTTTCAGTAAAGTTTTGGGCAGAAACATTTACTTTGTCAGTATAAAAACAATGACAATCAAAAGGGAAACCTTCAAAAAAACTTCAGAGACTACTGGTATCCATTTTTGAGAAGTGGAACAGTTTTCTTGATTTGGGAACTACAGTTTTTAATAAACCAGTTTTGATCAGAATCTACACTTATAATATTTGGCATAGATCTGAGAAAGAGATCTACAAGAAAATTCTTAACACCACCATTACGAGGTTCTGAGATGTGGGAAATATTTCTGCCTTCCTACCATTGTTGTTGTCGTCGGTCGTCGTAGAAAATTCTATCCACGATTTATTGTTGGACGTTGAAGTCACAAGATAAACGATAAAAAAATAAAATTTAATAAAGTTTTCATTGTTATATAGTTATGCTTATATTTCATTTCATACTTACTCGCTATTAGTTACATTAAAGATGTTAGCCTTTAATCTTAAATTTTGTCTTTGAATAATCAATTCTCTACTCTCATCATCACTGCTTTCATTTTCGGACACATTAAACGCAAGAGAGTCTTTTTTATTTGAAACAAACAACAAAATGTATATGATGATATGTTATGTACATATATTGAAAAAATTATTCTTTAATTCACAAATGTGTTCAAATTGACTATTTTACTAATAAGAAATTGACGTTTGTCAATATTTAATACAAAACGGTAATAGATTTTTTTTTACTGCTGACAACACTTAATAAAATTGTAGTAAAAATTTTCTTGACTTATCGAATGTAAGAGTATGAAATTTTGAATTGGTCGAAAAGAACTATCGTTTTTAAAACGAAGGCTATCGAATGTCAGAGTAAGGCCCCTGGTTTTGATATCTAGCCACCACAATTAAAAAACTGGAAACAGAATAGCAAAAATAAAGATTAAATGTATGGTTTCCAGGTTATAACCTACACATGAACCTCAATAGTGGGTAAAATACAATTTTTGTCTAAGAACTTGAAAAAATTGAAACTTAAGTGTTCACTCTATCCTAGTCTTGAACCCTTGGGCGAAACCTTTTTTAAGTATCAGAATCTGAAGAATATTGAATCTTAGAACGTTTATTAATCATGAGACAAAATATTAAAATCCGCAAACAGAATAGGTGTGAGGTTGAACCCGAAACAGAGGTCTGACACTGGACCCGAATTCTTCCGAACCTAATGTTTGCTTATGGCTCGGGCTTGTTACTTCCGATGAAAACAATTTAGGCATGTAGAATATTTGCCAAGAAATACTATTATTTATTTTTCAATCTTTTTTCAGATAATTAGTAGTAGAAAAATACATTTTTTCATTCCTTGCTACACCCACAATACTGAAAGGGAAGCCTAATTTTATAACTTTAATATCAATTTTCATAATAAACGACACAGTAGACATGCTGTGAATCTTTTGGTTAATATTATACATTTTCCAAACAAAACAAAATTACGGAAATAGAAAACCCAACGAACAGGAGAAGCTAAATTCATGCTGGGCTAAATATTATACTATTGTATACGTGAAGGTGATTTCCTTAATTTGTTGTATCTTTTGATTTTATATATTCAATTTTCATTTTGTGATATTAATAAATCATTTTAACGTCATGTTCTTTCGTTTGTTTTTGCTTTATTATAATCTTGAAAAG
This sequence comes from Diogma glabrata, assembly GCA_963693315.1. Taxonomy (NCBI): domain Eukaryota; kingdom Metazoa; phylum Arthropoda; class Insecta; order Diptera; family Cylindrotomidae; genus Diogma; species Diogma glabrata. The sequence continues at coordinate 34,420,950 of OY856188.1, forward strand.
ATTATGACGTCATGTGGTTTCAAAAAACAAAGTATTAAATGGAAATTGTTTTTGACCCTTATAAATTTCACTAAATATGTTTTATTTATAAATAATCTATGCGAATTGGACGGTTGTGTATAAGAATAATGGATATATTTATAAGTATTCGTTTGAGATTTTCTTATACCTTCTGTTTATTTTTATGAGGGTGAAAGAAAAGTTGCCTATGGTTTTCTTTTTTTTTATAAATTAATTAAGCTCTGAAATGACAAATCGATTTACCTTTAATCATAGAATAAATATCTTGAGATATCAAATAAATTTTAAGGAATTAAAATAATTGCCGAAAACAAAATATCAAAAGTTTTCTATAATTTTGTTAAGGAAATTGTTTGCTTTCATTATCCATCTTTTATTTTCTATGAAAATGCTTCAAATAAAACTTTTCATTTTCTAAGGAAAAACATTTATCATGGTATAAGATATGATGGCTATGATTGGCTTATTCGTTCTATAATTTAACGGAAAATTGAAATTAATATTGCTGCTTATTTGAAAATTAAGATTAAAATGTTTCAATAATTTTTAGAGTGGACTTCAACAGAGTTTTTGCTTTTAATATATGAAGGTAGAAAGATATTTAATGAGATTATGATGATTGTTTTTAATAAAGGCACAGTTGAAGGGTGCGGTTTAGAAAGCTGTTTTATTTTACCTAATATAATGTATTACGGTTTTGCCGTCTTCTTTGAAGTTCTCCTCAAGACTCTTCAGATAAGAATCAAAGTCATCGTAGAAATTATGATTCATTTGAACTTCGGAAGATTGTTGGCAGGAAACTCTAAATGATATGCGAGTTGTCCCACAGATATATATATTTACAGATGAGTCAAGTGCGTCTTTCTGTCGTAGAACAGTCCCAGAAAATTAATAGAACTTTAACAATTAAGCTATTCGCTCTATCTCTTTTCTGTTAGTTCCTTTGGCTTCAAGAGCAATTCGGAACGTCGAGAATTAATTCGAAAATAAAAACGATCTATTTAGATTCAAAATTAAGTCTGAGTTTTATTCAATCAATTCGTTCTATATATACCAAAAATATTTTACATAATTCATTTCCCCAATTACAAATAAAAGCAATTTCTTTATTTACTATAAATCTATTCTCCCACCAAATTCAATAAAATTTATCGATTCTTATTTACTAAAATACTTAAAAATATTTATATATGAAAATTTGTTTATTCATCAAAAAGGAATAATTATTAAAAGAATATAAAACAATTAAAAAGTGTCACATGATATCTTTTAGTATTATATTTTCTTCACACACTTTTTTATGTTATGAAATTGAATCTGACCCATATTATTATTTCGTTTATATGTTTTACATTTGTTATGGTCAGTTATGAGAATAATAAAAAATTTGATTTATATTTTTTAATTTAGTTTCTACGTCATGTGTAAAATGCATTTGGCTTTTACTATCATGAGTAATAATTTGTTATTATGTTTGTTGTTTTTTAGTTTTATGATTGTTTTTCATCAAAGTTTTATTTGGAAGTTAGTGGGTACATTTGAGATGTAGTACACTAAGTTGATTTAATACTTAAAATATGGAGGGGCTCACAGCTCTGAGATATCAAGACTTCGGTCTATGTTAAGGATTTTTATATAGTTTTTGGCAAAACATTTTTATGAGGACATGGTTTTTAGTTTTGGGCAGCGATGTATATCAAACATAACTTTTTGTTAAAGTACATGTATTTTTTATTTCTATTTAGATATGTATTTCAAAACTAACACGTAACATCAATACGTAGTTGGAAAAGTATAACCGATCATAAATTAACATAATTTAGTGAAAAGATTATACAATCAGCAAACAACTCAAAACCATTAAGCGTGCCAAGAAAATATTTCAAAATCACAAATTTATATGTCTAAAATTCTAAAAATATTGTAATATTAAATAAAATCAATAATTCAAACTTTTTTCAAACAAAATTCTAAAAATATTTCAAAAATTATTACAGAATCAAAGATTAAAACTTTTTCAAAATTCTAAGACTATTGCATAAATTATAACAAAACCAAAAATTGAAACTTGTTTCAAAATTCTAAAAATATTTATAAAATTCAAAAATTCTATTTTTTGAAAATTCTAAAAATATTCCAAAAATTAGAATAAAATCAAATATTTAAACTTTTTCTGAATTTTAATGATATTCCAATAATTCTTAAAAATTCAAAAATTTAAACTTTTTCCAAAATTCTGAAAATACTGCCAAAAAGATAACAATATCAAATATTGAAACTTTTTCTAAAACTATGATAAAATCAAAAATTTAAAATTTTTCAATATTCTAAAAATATTCCAAAAATTCTTACAAAATCAAAAATTGAAACTTTTTTCAAAATTTTAAAATTGTATATAAAAGAATTCTATTTTTTTTTTTAAATTCTAAAAATATTGCAAAAATTATAACAAAAACAAAAATTAAAACTTTTTCCAAAATTCTAAAAATATTGTAAAAATTATTACAAAATCAGAAATACACACTTTTTTTTTAAATTCCAAAAATATTTCAAAAACTATAACAAATTCAAAAATGTCCATGTCCAAATTCATGTTCAATTACATTTACGTCATAAAAACAGCTATATTTTTTTCCAAAAAATTGGCTAAAAAAATAAATGAAATCATTTTTTGACATTATTTTTTTGACAAATTTATAATGCCGTAATTCTCTATAATAATAATAAAAATGTCATACAAATTATTAATTTTATTTTTTTTTTTTTTTCAAAAAATTGGGTGAAAAAAAAAATAAAAATCTTTATTTTGACACACTTGCCAACATTTTTTTGACAAACTTATAATGCCATAATTCTCAATAATAATAATAAAATTTCATTTCAAACAAATAATTTTTCCAAAAAAATGGGTAAAAAAATAAATAAAAACGACAACGTTTTTTTGACAAACTTATAATGCAATGTCCGTCCGGCTGTCATTACCTACGCTGCGGGGAAAACCGCTGGAGGGATTTCAAATTTTTTTTCTAAATATAGGCATACTCAAGGGACCGGTCCGAAAGGACGCTGTGCTCGATAATTGTACCGGAAGTGTGTCAAACAAATTATTATGTGTGTCAAAAATAGCAAATTTTCATATTTTTAGCCTAAAAACGTTCATTTTAAGTGATTACGAGTAGGAACATTAAATTTGGAGAAATCTTGATGGTCGGAATTGTGAGATCAAAAACTAGATTATTGCATTATAAGTTTGTCAAAAAAATG